>JACXIV010000112.1:107623-281779 GCA_014737475.1 Bombus confusus
TCTCTCTCTCTCTCTCTCTCTCTCTCTCTCTCTCTCTCTCTCTCTCTGAGAAGGAAGGAAGGAAGGAAAGAAGGAAAGAAGGAAAGAAGGAAAGAAAGAAGGAAGGTAGGAAGCAAAAGAAAGGGAAGATTCCTGGACAGGCATGGAAGCCTGGATTCAATCTGAAATGTCGGAAAATTAGATCTCAAAAGAGAAACTCGACCCTATCTCGCGCGATATCACACTGTGCCCAGGCCAGATGGTTGGAAGGGTAGCGAATAGAAAAAAGTCGTACTTTGCACAGTAGTGTGTATGTTAGTGCAGCCATGCTTTAATACTAGAAGGTACAGCTGTCTAGTGAGAAGTCGAAGGAATGAAAAGTGACGTTTGTCCGTTAGAGAAAATAGCTCGTTAAACACTCTACTGTTCTCGTGACTCCGCCTTTGGAAAACACTGCATTTCTCTTGAATCTAATATAACTGAAATATAAAAAAGGTGACGTAATAAATGAATACAAGTTTATGAAACGAAACAATAAATAATGATATACGTAGTCATGATTAATATACGGTTTAATTATTTTCATGGTAAAGTTAGCTTTATCGTCCCTAGTAAACACGAAAGTAGACAATGCCATCGAAGAAGAATAATCTAGCAGATTTTATTTTTACAAGCACCGTCAACAGGGAAAGTAGCTTATAAAAAAAAGTTTCGTAATAACGATAAGAGGTTAAGGGGGAATTGGAGAACTTGGAGAATTTATAAACGAACTAGAAAATTTTATCACGGTAACGACTGTATTAATGAAACTGGTGCTAGTTAAAAAGATAAGAACAAACACAGGGTGGGTTCCTTGAGATAAATATTTCTCAACCGTATTTAAAAGTGAAGCAATTCTATTGGAAGTTATATCTAATTTTATAGTAAATTTAACTTAATATTTATAGAAATTTCATCATTATAAAATATCGATACATTATATTTTACCAAGATGTAGAATATAATAGTATATTTAAATCGTTAATTGCAAAGTACATTGGAATTATAATCATAAATAATAATCATGGTCAGATTCGTAGAATGTTTAATCTAAGGCATGATAGAATCTGGAAAATATAAGAAATATCGTTAACAGTTATAAAGAGATTTCTTTTGAATTATACTTTCGAAAAATCATTACTGCTAAAATAGAATGCGACTGCCATTTGTCAATTACATGGAAGGCATTATTTTTACTAGCCTTATTGGAATCGCGAAAGCATTGTACCCTTTTTTTTTTAAGAGTGAAATTTTATTCCACCGTGAATTCTGTGTTCACGACTGCGTTGAAATTTTTAGCGCGGAAAGGAAATGGGTCGTCCCATCCGCTGCTCGTCAATTTTATGCAAGGTTATTTGTCTTGCACGCTTCTAAAAGAGACCAAGTTTGTGGAATAGATAAAAATACAAATTTTACGCACGCATTTAGATCACCATGCTTATGTGCTACAGATCGTCGATAAGATTTAACTTTGAGACAAGTTAAATATACTGATAAGAGATTTGTAGCAAATTTTTCATTAATAGTAACAGAAATACACGTCGTTAAGTAATAATCTAATAAAGTTTGCCCTTCATTACGAAGAAAATGATCGACGCCTAAGTGTTATTTCCAAGGTGTTCATAAGTGAGAGCTGACATTCCTGAACTAGCTGAGACAGCTTGTTAAGTTTTCTGGCATGCCATGCTCCTGCAGCTTCTAGAGAAATACCTTCGATACTTGCAGAGATTGTAACATCGTAGGTAACTAATACACCCGCCCCCGCTACCCGTACTAAATTTCCACATTTCAGCTATGTAGTATAGCAGCTTTTATTTGTGTCTGTTACGATACCAATCATAAAAATCATTAGGAGCTGCCACAAATATGAGATTGTTCGCTTAATTCGATAGTTTGTATTATTGTACGACTGATTAGACAAAAATTCAACTAATGTTACATTACCATGCAGTAATACTAGATAATCAGAATACGAATTCCGTTAGAAAAACTCGATCATATCCCATTTCTGTCATTTAAAGATTTCCTAAAGTAATGGTAACAATAGCAATGATAAATAATGAGTTTACAAATGTAACAGTTCGATATATTATACATTTATGAAAATGAGAGAGTTCTCTCCGAGAAACAAAATTTCGCGTATCTTTTCTTTGTTACTTTTACAAATATGAATAAACTTTTTCAAGGATTTATTTTGTTCGATGGATCGAGTAACTAATCCGCGAAGACCATTTATTTAACTCGTTCGTACACGAATCACGTATCGACAAATTAAAATGTGCAACTTCCATCAGTCGCGAGAAAAGAATCGTGTGGAACATCGTATCGAGAAAGGGTACAGAGGCATATACCTAATTGATGTGTCCCACAAATGATCCTAGAATCCTAGAACTTTACTGATCTAAATAGTGTAGGTGGTACAGTTTCCAATTAGTTATTTCACCAAGTTTCTCGGGCCACGATACGTTCTACCGGTTAAACTGCATGCAAAAAGCTCTGATTCTAACCATTTAATCGCTGAAAACGCTCAAAATAGCAACCAACTAAACGCGCTCGATAGTCATCTGCATTTAAATAAATACACCGTTTCTTGCATTGGTTTTGAGTTTTGAAGAAAGGTCCTGAATGGTTAAATATTTAAGCAAATTTTTTAAATTCGAAGTTACTAATTAACAATTTTTATAATCTTTCATTTTTATCTATTTTTAGTTCATCCTCTAATCGAGTACTTTATACAATAGTATAATTATTACGGTGTAATTTAGTTGGGATTATTGTTACTATTATACGGTTTCACTATTGGAATAATTTCGGAAAAATTGGTATCATAAACTTACCTGACTTTTCATCGGATCTGTGTTAATCTGACACATGTAGAGTCCCTCGTCTTCCTTTTGCACGTTCTTTATGTGGAGATTCCACGTGGTATGATCGCTATGAGATACCGAGACCCTGTTATTGTGAGTTATTACGTGATCGTGGATCGCCTGGATCGCCTTAGTATCCACTTTCAGCCACCCAACCTGCAGAAATATTTATCTATTATGAGAAATTCAACGCAAACAATTAATTTGAAAGTCTGAATATGCGGTATTGCAGTATTTTAAACTTCCGATAGGATAGATTCAGTGAAAATTAGGAAAAATCGTTTCGCGCAATTCTTCACATGAATCACGAAGAAAATCAATTATTCTTCTAAACTCAATTTACTGTTCTATTCTTTAACCATAACTTTTCTCACAAACAAACGTCTGACTTAAAGAAAAAGCTACGTCATATAAAACCAATTTATTATATCGTTGCATAGCTTCTAATTAAAAAAAACATCCGTAAAGTAACGTTTCAGACGCAATGAAACGACGGTTGCTTGGAGAGGAGCGGCAAAGCATCGGCTTTTTGGAGCTGGCTTTAATTCAATTTAGCGAGCAATTTACTAGAACCACGCAGGTTGAACCTATTAGTCAAGTGTAAGTCCTCCCCCCGGTCAGATCGAAAGGGTTAATGAGACGGTGGCATACCGAGCAAACGAGGACGATCAGAGGGCACAGACGTGTTCATGGATTTCGACGGTCGAGAACACCGCAATTTCCCTATAGATAGGTCGAATACGGAATACAAACAAGCCGGATACCTACGCCACGACCGGAGAGACACGTATAGGCGGCGCGTACGCGTCTTCTATCTCCTTAACCAAACTTCGGAGCGATATTTGCATTTTCCTTAGAATATTCCAAATCTCGGTAAGTCGCGGAGGCATGCTATGGGGGATCTCGAGAAACGCTTGTATTAACAGAAAAGGGGTTACCGGATGTGCTTGAGGGATGTCGTAATGGTGTTCGAAATTGTTTTCGGAGAGTAGCTCTCGCTCCTAGAAAGATATACCTAATTGAAATTTATTCCTGCCATACCTGTGGTTTACTAGTGATTCTGTAGAAGTGCATGTTTTTTGCGGCTCCCACTTTTTAACACTTTCAAAAACGTTAAATTGCATTATATTTGCATGACAGAGGAAGATAACTGTAACGTCATAGGCAAATTATAAAAAATTAACAATTTAATTTATTGATATCCAAAAATTACTTTTTATACATAAAATTCCAGTCCCCTACCATGTCACAACTACAAAATTTACTCTAAAACCCACACTGAGTGAACGAATCTTAAGTTTTTTACTATTTTCCTTTTTTATAAATATTTTATAATAGTCATATTTATCGTTCATATTTATTTTTATTTTAACAGACTTCATTTTATTGACAAAAAGTACTGCAATGTTTGTCACTACTTTTATATCTCAGTTGCCTACCTGTGAAATTATTTCTACGAAAAGAATATTTATGACATTAAGAAAGAAATCACGTGAAGTAAGTCAAAAGTAATTCAATGAAGTCAATGTACTTTGTACTCTTATATTTTGTAATCGGTGGTCATTTTCGGTTAGCTAAAGTTATTAATTCGTTGCAATCACCTGTTGCAGCCAATCAGCTTTTCAGTCTCCTGGTTTGTATTATATTCGAAATTTATTATCTTTATTAAGTTTTATTTAATATAACGTAAATGTAACGTTGATATTCAACTTTCTTTTTAATATCAGAGTTGAATAGTAATTTACTTGAGAATTTTTTACATTTAACCTCAAAGTTCTCAATCCCCTGTCAAACAATATGGTAAGGAATGAGAGAAGTATCCAGAGGCCTGATGAAAGTGTGTGTCAATTGTATTTATATTATATATATGCAGAATACTAGATATTTAAGATAAATGTCATGTTGATATTATCAGTAGTTTCTATGTACAGAGTTGGTGCAACTGTTTGCGTTCTTCTTTTGTTTTCCTCCGTCCGCCACGTTTTTTATCTCAGTATCCGGTGTGTTGTAAAGGTCGTACAAGGTAGTGAAATACAGAACATACAAAACTAATCAGTGTGAATCAATCAATGAATCAAAACCTAAACCTATGTAATAACAAGATACTTAAAGAATGTTTTATATTGTTTTGGTTAAGTTATAATTCAGTCCTAAGCGTTACCAAATGAAGTGTACAATTTCTTTATTTTAGTTTATAATACAGAACGCAAGATTGATCACTAATTTGTTTATACAAGAAACAAATATTCATTGGTTTTAAAAATGCAATGATTTTTGTTTTTAAGTTTAACAGACAATAGTCAAGATTTATAATTACTTCGTTTATGATTAATAAGTATTGATTGTTTTTTAAATTTAATTATTCCTTTTTACCATTAAGTTTAACTAACAATTATCAAGACTGATAATTAGTTCGTTTATAATCTAGGTGACTGCAACTTACTAGTGATGTATGATATTGGGTGTACAAATTTCGTATATAATGCTTGAGAAAACTAATTACCTTTTAACTAATACTTTATGATAAAACATATAAGAAAACATTTGTTTATTTTTCAAATATAAAGTCTCAAATGCAGTTGATTACATGAGATTGTTACCTCAGGTACCTTCTCAGTCCCCTGTAGATAGTGTTTAAAAAAAATTCCGATAGAATAACATATAGTTATTTATATGTGTAGTCACTTTTGTAGTAATAGTAGCACGTCCTCTACCATATCTGAAGCTTGTTACAATTCATAAATTATGTGAAACGTGAGTGGATATAATCACTGCCAAATAATTTCCATTCCTGTAAAGTCACTCGTATCTGATCCAGAAATTCAAACGGCTAATTACAAAAAAGAGCTACATAAATTGTTCAGTGCTAAAAATCGTTAAACAATAAATGAATTTCAAACGAGTTGAGATTTGGTCCTCTATTCTCTCTAATCTCTCTAATCTCTCTAATGATAATCCTATAATCTCTGAATAATCTAAATCTCTGGAGTCTCTTTATTAATATTAGTTTTATTTCTATCACTTTAAATATAAATCTGTAACTTGAACAATTCTAATGGAACTTTCAGATTATAATGCAATTAGTTTAATTGGCTGGTATAAAATTCGTCGGATAGACGGTATTGAATTACGAAATAATCTAGCAAAAATTGCGAATGCACGATTCATCCGTATCGTCGGACTTACTATGGCTGAGCATTAAGCTTTAAATGAAAAATTAGCAGCAGTTGCTCGTTACCACTTTACTCTCGCATAATGTCATTAGACGCTCGTAACCAGATTATTTATCTCTTTATAGCTGTGCCAAAGCGTTCTTAACGAGAGGGAGCAGGCTTGTTGCTACACAACTCCTCCCCCTCATCTTCTGTGAACGCTACCCTTTGAATTTTCAACGTCGTCCCTTTGCAATAGTAATAGTGGATAATAATCCACCTTTCCATTTTTCTGGATCGTCGAAATTAAAACACGCGTTACACGGACGGTCCTTATTACGATAAACCGTGCAATTTTCCATACCTGTGATCGGATACTTATAGGATGAAAGTTGTTTCGAACGAGCAAACATCAATTTATTCATCTGATTGTTTCTAATCTCTTCGAAAACCGCTAGCTTAAATGTCGATAATGTAGAAGATATTAAAGCTGCTGTTGGAAATACTGGGCAATAAAAAATTTAATAATAGCGAACAGAAATTTTGTATTAATCCTTTTATAGTTTCTTCCCCGTTGTTCTATCTTTGTTGTTTCTTTCGTGGAAAAAGTTAGAGGCTTATCCCATGTTCTAATTGGATGTCGACATCGACAAAACCGATCGACCGACTAACTCTACATCGAAGAGATATACGAAGCATGTTTTATGGCTGCATCCAAACTGACAACGCATACGATGCGATAGCATCGTATTTATTGCTCAAACCGTTTGAAATTTGATCCTCTTTCGTATCGCAATGCACACTTTTGTAATAGAATAGAAACCATACTTCACTGATTTGTGAAGTACAAAAAGGTCTGCAGTGGCTACAAAACTTATTTGCACATATCCTTTCGATAGAGCGTCTTTTTGTCATTTTTTATATTTCATTTTAATAGTATCAAATTTTTTAATCCTATAAGAGTGCTACTAAAAATGATATCAAATTTAAAGTAGTTGGACCTAATTAATATATAACATCATATATTGTATCATGTATGTACTAATATTATACATAGAGATTAATAGCAGCGTTGTTGTACAATTGACAGACAAAATCGAAGCATCTTATTTTTTGTCGCATCACACGCACGACGTTTGAACCTTGCAACAGGCTCATGAGAAGCAGTAAACGTTGAACAGATTTCGGGCACTTGAGAGGGTCGCTTTCGCCATCATGTCGGCGGAACAATACTAATGCAACGACGTAATTAGTTTATTTTAAATTTGTTGTTAATCAAAATTTTATTAACATATTGATGAAATTTTTCCGATTAAAAACACGATGTTATAAAATATTATATAAATATAAAGATTGAATACTGTCGTATTGTCGAATTTTATAACAACATCGTATTTAGTTTTATGTTAATCAGAAAAATCTGACCAATGTGTTAATGAAATTTTTATTAACAACAAATTTAAAATAAAAGAATTACGTCGTTGCATTAGTGTTGTCTCACCGATACAAAGACAAAAGCGAGGTTACTGTACAATTTCGGTGTACGACACTTTCAGGGGCCTAGAATCTGGTCAATATTTATCTTCGCAATAAAACGGTCGCTGATGATTCAGCTTACGAGTCTTCCTTTTTTCTAGGTTAGCCTTTTCTCCGTCGCATTGTCGTATGACCAACATATTGTCCCTTTTAATATCATATTGTCATACGACCAAAACTTGTTACCTTTTCCTAGCTGCATCGCTGTTTTTCTTCATATCGCCGTGCGATTGGCGTATATGGACACTGCTGTATTATTACATAACCGATTGTAAGACAGTCAGTCAGACATCCAATTTCCTAATTTTAAAACAGCCTTATACTTGAATCATATTCGTAACATCGATAAATTAACTGAACTCGAATCAACTTGATGCGTTTGAGTCGTTAAATCTAAATTCATTTACAACTAGGTTATGTAGTTGTATTCGGTGTCAAACAAGTTTCGACGAATTGGAGCAACTGATTAATTGATTATAGCAAGAGAGCTACCACTTTAGCTAGTTTAGCTAGTTTAGCTAGTGCTCGCTACAGCTATACCAGCTGCGTTCTTATATTACGATTTAAGTCCTACATTCAAAAAATGGTAATGCGTGCAAAGAATAATCTGGAATCGTTACTTGTATAACGTGGATAACGATATAATTAAATTTACACCGTTCCAGCCGAACTCGTTAAAACGCAAAATTGAGATTTTTTAAATTGTTATTCCTTCTGCCATAATATTCCTCTTTATGAGGGAGGAGTAGATAGTAGTGTACACACGATGATGCGTAACGAAATTGTCTTCGTTGTTGTGGATATGAAATCCAATACGACAGGGGAAATGGCTCTATTTTTGTGTTCAAACATAAGGATGTGGCGGCAGAAAGGACATCGAATCAAAAAGAGTGCTTGTGAATTTAGTGTCATATGGGTTGTTTGAGAAATTGGTTTTCTTAACAAAGATTCTTTACTTGGACAAAAGAATGTGATCTAGAATTTAATACGATCGATTTTTCTTTCTGTACGTATGTATTCAGCTCGACAAGATTTATGCTGAAAAAATTCTCAAGTACATGTTACACTTACTAGTCATGGGTTTAATACGCTATCTATTTTAATGTGCATTTACTATTGATTGGATTTTCGCCATACAAGATAGATGACATTTCTAAATATTTCTATTATTATTATATTTATGATCATATGAAAATCTCCTTAAAACAAAGTTACATAGTGTTTCGTTTATAAATCTGATACCTAGCAGATGTAAGGAAAAGTTTGAAAAGAAAATTGTATAAAAGAAATTGAGTTCCAATTTATCCCTCTATTTCAAGAGCTACTACGATTTTGTGTCCGATTATGAAACGTGAAAGGATCTGAATAAATCGCAATTCCATGATCGCGATTCGCAATGAATCCTAAAACCTTTACACCATGGATAAAATGATAGTAAGGTAGACGAAAAAAGAAAGTTAAATGTATTCATTCAAAAATGTAATAGGCTAGTATCGTGTGTCCCACACGAAAATTTTTCGTCAGAAGTATTTTGTATGTCATGTATTGTATGTATTTGATGAATTTTCACTAGGGGAAACTTACCCTATAGCCCCCCAAATGATTGACCAGACACGTAAAAGTTGCGTCCCTTCCCAGCGATACTGTTACATTTTGTATAGTATCAGCAAATTCGGGTGGAAAAGCACCGCCTGAAACAGATACGATGCACGTGAGAAACTTTTTAAATATGCATTTCTTGCTCGCTGCAATTTAAAGACATAACATGACGTTCATTTACTAAGCGAAATACAGTTGGTAAAGAATGAGCGAAGTAGAAAGAAAGAAACGAGATTAGTTTCGTCTAGTAAACAGAAGATTTCATAGTTGTAGAGAACTGGAAAAATCAATTCCGTGATTCTAATTAATTACTAAATATGAAAGTTACTCAAACTCAACGTTGATATGAAATACAATTTTTAAAGCATCCATATATTTACGAAATTTTAATTGTCATGCGTTTCGATCGTAACAAAATTCCTTCCTTATTTAAAATTTACTAGTAATTTTCCAGTATCAGTTGTAAAATTTATCGACCCAAAACTTGTAAAGCTACTAAATTGGCAAATGGAATATTTGATCTAGATTTAATGTAACATTTTTAAGTTTCGCATTAGTCACTATTTTCTTCGTTGATGTGTAGTGTTAAATTCGGTGCTTAACAAAGTTTCCTCTTCCAAACATATAAATTTTTAAGTACATACATCAGAAATGATGGAATACGGGGACAAAGTACACCACGACATCAATTTAATATATTTTACAATGATATGGACATTTAATTCATTTACGGCTTACGTAACAATACAAATTACGATATTTACGATATTTATTATAATACAATAACTTTATTTCTTTTAATAGCTATAACTGCTTAAACTGAATTTAAAAGTAATTTCTTTTTAGTCATTTATGTGAAATTAATTTATATTTTAGAAAAATTTCATAAATAAAATTTGTATTTCATAAATACATATATACATATTTGGTAAAAATTAGCATACCACCGTTTATTCAAATTTTCTACTTACTGTTGGATAAACTCAGTCTATTAGTTATACTATTTGGTATCGTGATTTTCAGCAAAGACAGATATAAAATCTTCCAATTTTATTAATTTATTCTTTTGAAAACGATTTGTTTTCCACGGGAAAAACTTTAAAGTCGTTCTACATATAGACATATATACGTACATATAACTATCAAGTTTGAGTACAAAGAAGTTTCGTGGTTTCTTAAGGTTGTTCTTGAAGATGAACGAATTCCGGGAAAAATACTGACTTTTTCCTAATCTGTTGGATGCAATTTGATTGTAACTTGTAATTGCTCGTCAGTTCTTTTCATCTGGCATATATAGGGAGCGTATTGCTTCGTCTGTTTTTCCGTCTCGATGCTCAATAATGCTAACTTTTCCTATCGATATCCAAGAAATAAATTGAAATATTCTATTATAATCGTTCAACGGAACAACAAGAAATATTCGATGAAGAGTCGCAAGAATCAGATTCCTTATTCGACCGCTTTCTTTTTTTTTTTTTTTTTATCAAACAGTTTTCCTTTTTTTTCTGTAGTAAATAAATCGTTAATGTGCTTGGAGAAATTTCGGAATACAGAACCACTATAGAGATCAAAATTTTGTGAAGTCGAAAAATCATATACTAACGTGAAATAAGAATACTAGTTTCGTTTTTTCGTTTATACTGTCACCTGCAATATCGACGTGTTAGAAACTACTCTTTCTCGATCTCTTTCATAAACGGTACGACGCGACATGACGTAAGAAAATGTCGGTCTCGCCACCGTTCTCATAACAATTATCAGAATCACGCCTTTGAATGAAAAAGCGGCAGAATAAATCTTGGGTTCGCTGTCGCGCAAAATTCCTACTCAAAAGCTGCTGTCGACGAACAGAGTGCAAGTCCAATTAGAAGCCGCCACGACCAGTGGGAAATCGTATCCCAAAAGCATGAAATTACAATAATTAGCTGGATGCTGTTCGTGCTCGAGACTTTTAAAACTCTTTTCCGGGCCATGTCAAAAGTACAGAGGAAGGAAGGGAAAAAATGTCAAGCGACAGCAACCGACAGAAAAGAAAAGAAACAGAAAAAACGTAAAGAAAAGGAAGAAAGGGATGGTAAAAAGGAAAATACGGGAAGAAGGAAGGGAAGAATGGAAAGTTTAAGTAAAAGAGCCGAACTGAGAAGTCACGGGATAATGAAATAAGAGGCACGACACTTTTGAATTAAAGGGGGTAAGGTAGCACTCGTGAGGTAAACTGCAAGACAAAAGGAGCGGAAAGGGGAATTCCGGGACAAAGATAAGCTCAAAGTCAAGCCGTGGGGTCTTGAAGGAGACAAGCTTGACCTATTTGTCTCATAACAACGGTAATAGGATCGGAAAGTATTATAAGTAGAAGTGACAATCGCCGTGGGACAAGCAGTCTGTCGAGTGGCCGGGAGCAAAGTAAATTGATGGTGGCGGTATTACGTGGGAATGAAAGCAAGAAATAAACGTCTACTCAGCACCGAGCCGAGGAAAAATAAAATTCTTGTATCGAGTCTGTAACGGGAAACATTCGTATTATTGTAATTTAAGATCGGTATTTAATTCTAGAATGACCCTCGATGCGCTTACATTCTTTGTTCTGTCCCGGTTTCGAGAAGTTGCAAAAAAATGGCCTGGCTTTTTGCATTTCTTCGAGAACCAGAGTGCCAGCCATTTTCAAGAGTCACTCACGAAGAGTGGATTTCCCACTCGAAAAGGGGAAAAAATGTAATAGCTGTAAGATAATACAATTTTTCAATAAGTGACATATACCTGAAAAAATAATTTGAACGAAAGGACTACCTTTCGTGTGTAGCCTTTAGCATGTGGATATTGTGATATATTGCGTAATAAGATGATTATAGTTTTGCATGGAGAACATTTACATATTTAAATAATTACAAAAACAAAGTATCAGCCGTACTAAAGTAAGCCGTTACTTTAACGAATATATCGGTTTTAGCGCTATAGTAATTTAGTTTGAAAGTACTTCAGTTCCTTAATTTGAAAAACGCGAGTACTAAAAGTTTAATCTGACATTACATAGTACTCTTAATTTCGAAATGCTTTTTTACTAGTATCTTTTTATAGAAACTTGCTGTTTTAAGATAAGAACGTTCGATCCTTAAAATGTTAAAAATACATTTTGAGAAACTTGATTGCTGATTCTAATCGAATGAAACTTAATCGAGTTACTTTTGCGCGATATTGTAAATAACTTATTTTTGGCATGATCGAACAAAGACCAACGCGAAGAAGACAATTGACTGGCAAGATTGAAACGTTTAGGTTCAATTTAAAATACCACAAGTGTTGGAATTCGTCGACTCGGTCGAGTTAGTTTATCGATTTTGAATTTCTATCGAATACCAATACTGCAATATCAGAACGACGAAGCATTAAAACAAGTCCTACTCTTTCTTAATACCGCTGCTCGATTGGATGGCTTCTTAAATTATTTATAAAGCATTATTCCCGACGAGGTCCGTTCGATTTTACATAATTCTATGTCAAGTATGTCGAGAATATGAAACATCTCCCACGATATCTTTCTAATCGCTTTACTTACAGAATATGCCTCGCATAAAGAGGATAATAATTTTATAGTATAAATGTCTTTTCATAATATTATTGCTCTCATGAGAGAGACGCGTATTGTGATAGAATTAGCTGTACATTTAAAACAGATTATGTATTTTAGCTATTATTTTGTCATTGAATTACATTTCATGAAACATAACCAAGTGTCTATGTAGATACTTTTGAACGGTAGTGTATATCGTGTTCTGATTTTGACTTTTCATACACATAGGTATGTGTGATAAATTAATTACTCCGTTAATTGATTATTCCTTACGTATATTTTTTTACGCTCCGATCGATTATAAAGCAAAGAAAAACCGAGAAAAATATATAGAAAAAAGAACACATTGACATGTTAAATGTAAGAGAAAAGTTTTGTCGTACTATGATTAATAAAGTGGCTTATTACGAAACAGGAAGTACACGTTATGTCCAAGATACTAATCCGGCGCTGACGCGAACATTCCGCGGAAGTTAAGAATTTTACGATATTTAATATAGGTAATAAGCTACCTCGGAAAGTTCGATAATAAGCTGTTCGTGAAAAGTTTTGGCGGCGGAAGATAGTTGCCTGTTGCTCGACTATACACTGAATAAATCCGTTGGACACGAGAGATTTATGAGAGCAACCGAGGCATTGTTCCTTCTTTTGATTAAATAAGAACAACTCGTTTATACTTGCCCGTGGAAAGTACGGTTTCTTAAGAACACGTGAAAAAAATTTATACGACATTTGTGAATGTGAATATTTTCGAAATATATAGCAAGATTTTCACGGTATTTTTCACCTACTTACGATAATTTCGTGTTCGTACGACCCAAGAGACAAGGAAAATTCTCAGATTCGATCATCAGCCTTTTATTTATCATTATCGATCGATTTGTCGTTAACATGCTGATCGTTCTCTTTTCGAGCGATCTTACGTTCCCAATCAAGGTTGAAATCGTCTCGTTTATTTCCTTTGTTTCTGTTCCGCCTTCCAGACTTCTTCTTCTTCGCTTGTTGTCCCTCTTCCCAGAAAACACGCAAGACGCAGTAAAAGTTTTTCCCGTGTCCGTTATTATCATCAACTGAAAAGTAGATCACGGCGCAACGAAAGTAAACAATATTAAAGGAATACGTTATAGAGGAAAACATAAATCTGTGATACGCAATATCGCGACGATAAAGCCGAACGGAATGCGGCATCATGGCAGCCTGCAGTTTTTATTGCTTCCCCTGCATGTACACTATACACTGTACACTGTGCACCCGCTTAAGCTTAAGTGATATACACGATTAAGTAAACGCTTAGAGACTCGCTAATGCCAGTATTTAAAATTTTTACCAAGCTAACTTATCTCGTCGACGCCTACATTAATGATAGACCTTTTTCTTTATCTTCTTCTCCTGCTTTTTTCTTTCTTTTTCTTACCCAAAAGAATGACTTTAATTAAAGTGGTGGAAGGATTTCACCTGAGTTATTTATTCCGGAAACTTGGTGGTATCTTTTACGACGAAAGAAGAAGTTCGTTGGGTATAGAACCAAGTATGTGCATCGTGCTGAATGCAAAATTAAATAGGTTCTCATGCGAAGTAGATGCAATGAAAACGCAATACGTCGATTTTTTTAATGCTCATGTGTTACATATTTTCGATCAAAATGCAAGGCTCTTGAAAAATAAAATTGAAACCGTTTGAAACATTAATGCGAAAAATATAAAGCGACACTCAGTCGGCATTTAGAGCGTTGATTAACGATATTTCGAAGCGTAAGTATTTATCTCTAGAACAATCACGTATCGTGGTAGAATATCGCGCAACTGGCGTGAAATTATTTCTATAGAAATAAATTAAGCGACATTTCATTCCTCTTCCATGTATAGTTATCCGAAGATAGTTTAAGAGCATTTTGCAACTACATCACTCCGTTTGGTATGTTACGTATGTACATGGAAACTCACGTGGTCACCAGCCTGTAATTTTTTAACCCCTTGAAATAAATGCACGTTAGAAAAGACTAAAAAAATGATAGAAACTAGTTCCCAAACGCTCGTAATCAACTTTATTTATATCTTTCTTTATTCGTTAAACGTTCATCGAATATACAGGTTTCGTTGATATCCGGAAATCAACAGTTTGACAAAGTAAAAAATACAAAAAGATAGAAATTACATTATAACGTTACAACGACATTGCAGACGAACTTCATTACATTTAAACGATTTTAATATTTAAAGTTTTATGTACCGAATTAATGCTCAGGGCTAAATTGAGCTACCTTAAGAATTCTAAGCTAAATAGTTTTATAAAGCAATGTGGACGCTTTGAATTCTTATGCTTATACTGTCGCTAGCCTAGTGAAGAAACGTGACAAAAAATTTCACGAGACTACAAACTAGATTATTTAAGAATATTGCAATCTTTAAATAAATTTAAACTATGAAATTTTCGCGAATTTTCTGAAATATTTCTATGAGAGCGAATTGGCATAGTCGTAAAGTTTGAAAGAAAGATTTTAATTAACTTTCATAGCATTCATAACATCATATATACATTCTCAGACAAAAGGATAGCACGCGTGTGCTATATTTAATTTCTAGTGTTAAAATTATGTTAGCGTGAAAATTTTAAGGTATATGGAAAACGTAGCTTTCGTGAGTATGTAAACAAAACATAAATTGACCTTACTTCAATAGGTCCTTTGAATTGAGAGAGAAACACATAATCTGACACAGACAAAACGATAGCACACTTGAAAAATAAAAATATATATTTCATATAACGCAACTATATATGTTTAATGGAACAAAAGTATATGTATTTCTTATAACAATATATATATATAGCAAACTATATTTTTTCAATAATTTATGGAACCTCCTGTGTTTTCTATCACTTCCACCATCCTTTTAGGTAAAGAATTATATAGTTTTTTAATTGTTGCTTGAGCTAAATTTTCCCATTCGCTTATAATGCATGTTTTTAATTCATTTATACTTGAAAATTGTCGGCCTTCAGCATACACTGCTTGCGAAAGCATTGCCCAGCAATTTTCAATTATATTAAAGTCAGGTGAACACGCCGGCCATTGAAGAGTGGATATATTTTCGTTTAAAAAATATTCCTTAACAATTTCAGCAGTATGTACTGCAGCATTATCTTGCTGGAATATATATGGTGCTTCAGCAATGCGTTCTCCATATGTATAAATTTGATTTTTTATTAGTTCGAGATAACGAACGGTGTTCATTGTGCCTTGAATAAAATTAATTTCTGTTTTTCCTTTATATCCGATACCAGCCCAGACCATTACTCCATCTCCATGCATTTGACGTCGAATTTTTGTTAATGGTTGCTTGCGAACATCACGATAATAATATGTACATCCGTCTAGTCCATCAAGGTTGAACCTCTTCTCATCTGTGAAAATTACTTTTCTCGAAGTTTTTTTCCTATGTACATGCTCTTTTGCAAATAACAAACGTGCCTCCTTATGTCTTGAATTTAATGATGGTTTTGCTTTTATTCTACACCGATTTATAATATTACTAGTTTGAAGTAGACGACGAATATTTTGTATATTTGTTTCTACTCCAGCTTTCTTAGCGATCTCCCTCGCCGTAGCACATGAATTGGAAGCAACCCGTAGTATTGCTCGTGTATCGCGTTCAGATAATGTTGCTGGCCTTACTGTACCTTTCTTCTTTCCGTATGCACTTGGATTTTTTAATAAATTATATATCACTTTTCGACTGCGATTAACTACTTTTGCAATTTGCGTAATAGAGAGCTTTTGTTTTTCCAGAGCTAAAATCTTACTAATTTCGCTTTCACTAAGTCTTTTTTACGAACCATTATTAGAATAGTAATATGTCACAGCTCTATACACAAATTGAACGCTAACTCCGTGTAAGCTCACGAAAGACTGAAGAATATGTAAACAAAGTTCCAGTGTGCTATCGTTTTGTCTGTGTCAGATTATGTGTTTCCCTCTCAACTCAGATGACTTATTGAAGTAAGGTCAATCTATGTTTTGTTTACATACTCACGAAAGCTACATTTTCCTTGTACCTTAAAATTTCCACGCTAGCATAATTTTAACACGAGAAATTAAATATAGCACACGCGTGCTATCCTTTTGTCTGGGAGTGTAGACCAACTGTCTGGAAAACTATTTTTATGAGTATGGTGAATAAACAGTTATTCGCATTTAGGTAGAAAAATGATAGTAAGGTCGATTTGTGAAAATCTTGAGAAATTATTTTCTTTACTTTAGTAGCTTTGCATGTTTTCCTATACCTACTTGATATTTTCTGAATTAAGGAACATTTTTCCACCACTTTATCCATCTCAGTAACTGTTATTTTTACCCGTATTTTGTATCTCGCACTTTTATATTTTCTTCACTTTTAGACGCTTCAATTCTTCGGAATTCTGTAATTTCTCGGTTTTTCTTCGTATTAGTTTCTCCATCGTTCTGCAACTTGTCCATCTTTCTTACTTTTCTATATTTTAGTTTCTTTAATATCTTCGACCAAAAGTTCTGTCGTCTTTGAATTGATTTTTCACTTTTTGTCTTGTTTGTCTATCTAGCCTCTTTCTAATCCGTCTAGTCTTTTTCCAATTCGCTTCGCTTCTTTTTTTTTAATCGACATTTTTTTCCTTTTACAGTTCCTCCCGCGCTCGCACAGATCCATGACTAATTTATTTTCTCTTAATTTACAAATGTTTTCTGTGTATTATATGCCACATCTTCTTTCTCATTCCCATCCAACTCATTTTTGTCTTGCTTTAGTTTTTCTTGTTTTTCGGAATTTTGTTTGCTGTCCTTGGCCATCGTAACAAGATACCGATTGAAAGAGGCAATGAGAGGGGACTCGAGCATGAGTTCGATTTCAAGTCGAACCTGTCACGTTAACACGCATGCTAACGCTAGATGCATTCGATTGCACAAATTGTAAATATCGATGCAAATACTGGAGAGAGAAAAAGTTTACAATACTTTTAACGCAAATGTTTATGAACAGATAGAAGAAGCTTGCGAAAATCGAAATTAGAATAGGTAGAATACCTTCCTTTATACGTGTTATACGGTAATTATAGAATGTCTCCGTGTATTTCATTATAGATGAGACTTATTTTGATATAAAGATATCTGTGCAAAAAATTGCATACACGGATTATGTTTTAAAAAAATGTGTTATGAAAAAGTAACTAGAGTGCAAGTTGTGTAAAAATTATGGCTTTTTTCTGTTTATACTATTTTAAACTCCATCTAAACAGTTACAGAATTAAAATGAAAATTTGACAGTATACCTAATACAGTTGTATATAGTTGTTTCAAAAGATCTAATAGTAAAATCCATATTTGCGTACAACAAAATGCAGAATTATATACGTAGCTTGGGTATGCATAGGCGATCGGAGGTTGAATAAAAAAAACATAAGTCATCATAATTTTATTATGATATATCGTTATATTATATTATAGAGAATAAGAGAGAAGGAAGAGGCAAGTCACGAGTGAAATATGCATTCGCAGTTAATTATCGGCTTTTGCTCCGGTGAGAAAGGAAAAACGGGGATGAGAGAGTATACCGTTTCCGCTGGCAAAGGACATCACGCCGCATCGAATCTCATTGCTAATTTTTCATTTCTTCATTCTTCTTTCTGTCTTTACCTTTTCTCGATTGCGCTTTAAAACATAAAAAATTTCTTCATTTCAGCTGTCAAAACGACACTTGAGCAAGTCCATAAGTGACAGTCAGAACTGATTCAACTTAATTTGATCTTGAGTTTAACTGCTTATTCTTAAGTTGAATAGCTCCTCTCTTCTCGCTTCGCCGTTCGTTAAGCAGCCGATAAGCGCAAGTTCCCAATTGGCCGGAAGCCTGCTTTCAGCACCTCGCACGTTCCTTCAGGACCTTATTTATCCCTTTCACTAGCGGCCATTAGCGCTCAATATTTGATATAACGAAAACGCTGAACCCTTCGCGCTGACCTTTTCACAACCTTACCACCCTTCTCTAAGCCGGAATTATTATTTATGATAAATCTCTCCCCACCCGAACATCATTTTATACAGATTCCAGTTGAATAACGTGTAACAGCATGCATCACGTGATTCCTTGTGGAAAAATAAGAAAATATGTAGAATACAATTTTTTCTGTCTCAGCTTAGTTTTGGAAAAAATCGAGTTTGAAAATTTATACTTAGACATGGCTAATTCCAGACTAAATAATACTAAATAATCGACAGGAAATCATTCTACGTGTGAAAATAAGTCGAAAAACAGGACGCTTCGTTTTTTTAAGAAAAAGAAATTTGAAAATTTATTATACGTATGCACTAAACCAATTCTTAACTAAACATATTCAAATTCTATTTTCTTCAAAATAAAATCTTAAATGAAAAAATTTTATTTTACATTTTTTACTTGTTATCACATCGAGAATGACACCCTATTAATGGTTTACTCATATAGTTGATAATTAGCTATATTCAAGTATATTTGATAAATTATCAAACTCAATTTTATCGAAAATTAAGTCAAAAATGAAAAAATTGTATTCTATATTATTTTTTTATTTTTTCGTGAGGAATCACATCGCGCCCGCTTTTAGATGATATTTGATCGAACTCTGTATATGATTTACTCGAGTTTTTTTTATATATCCTTTTGAACACATACTTAAATATTTGTACCTAATTTACAAAAGAACTTTGATTCTATAAAATTACCTGAGCAGTGATAATTTTATTGGGGAATTATTTTTTTTACATGTATATACATACATACAATACATGTATATGTGTATGTAGGGTGAGGGCGGACGACTGGTACAACCGGGCAGAGGGTAATTTTACACATAAAAATATGTAGAAAGAAAATAATAATATTGTATTTTATTCGAGAAAATCAAGTTTGAAATACGCGTGCGATTGACTATCTCTTTGAATAACACTGTTTAATTGATATCTAATTTTGCAACTTTCAGTAGGTGATTCTTGTTGATTTTTATGAACTAAATGCGAATCTGCAAACAACAAGCAGGTACGTACAGTTTTCAAAAAATTCAATTCTTTTTTTAATTTCAAATATTCGACTGTACAGATGCTTCACGTATTTTTTTGCTGTTGACATGAAAATTCTTTGGGCTCTTCCAAATAAAATGATATGGATTGTTATTACATTAGAAGCATTTCAATATTTTCAAATAATGATCGAAGTGAAAGAAACATGTAAAACGCATTATTTTCTGCTTACATTTTTCAATTTATTTAAAAAAAAAAGGTATAGGGGAAAATATAATCGCAGCACGCGACAGAGCAAACGTTTCTGCTAAGGAAAGCATTAAAAAATGAACAAAATCATGGTATTGTTTCTATTGTAATATTAAAGCAAACTTGCCGTCCTCGGTTAATCGATAAGAATTTATACTCGATCCGAGGAAGCGGTGTCATTGCGGATCATCGAGCTGCACGCTTTCACCATATCCTTCTTCCTCTTTCTCTTTCCCTTTCTTCGGAGAAATGCTATCTGCGCTTATTGCGGAGTGAATGCTTCTGTGAGAATGAAACTACATATGTACTCGAAATAACCGCGATCGCGAAATGTTAGTTCCGCGCATACAATAAAGACCCAATGCCTGTTTCGAACGAGTTCCAACGTCGCCAACTATTCGATGTAATCGCGATTTTGGAAACGTTATGCATTCTCCAGAACATCTTAAATGCAATTACGATACATGTTTGTAAATTGCTTAGAAAATGGAAACGCACCGTGTGAAATGGTCAAATCTGTTAGTGGTCAAATAATTCAAATCTACGTGCGTCTCGAATTACAGGAATATGCGCTTCACTGCTTATTACGTGCTCCTTCTTAAATGACAACCTTTAGAAGGTTTATGACAATGGATATAAAGTTTCTCATCTTTTTGATAAATATAATCAACGTCAACGCACGTATCGATACCAACAAAGGAAAGGAATGGTCTTTAATTAATTAGAATAAGCTTGACGGCAACATAACGACGATCATTCGTAAATGGCCCACATGGTTGTCGAAGCCTCGAAGATAATATAATTGATTTCGCAGAAAGAAAGCGTGGAAAGGAGTACAGTGAAGTTTCGCTAAGCGTACAAGGCTTTGGTAGCCTGTGCAAAGGTTACTATGTTCGCTCCATTCATTAACTTATACAGAAGAATTAACGGATAATGAAACGAAGGAAAAGTTGAAGTAATGTCACAATTCGTTCGGAGAAGTGTATTGGATTGAAGAATGCACGATGCGCGCTTGTATTACTCGCTTTCATAACAATTCTGCTTAATGGGACTCAGAAAATAGCTAAGTGAGAAATTGAAAAGCCAGGTGTCCTTCATTTTCGCGTATTTATCAGGAAGTCGTGAAAAAGAAGGAATGAACGATTCGTCCGGGACGAATTAGCAAGGATCTCTTCGAGAAGGTTCTCGAACGCGTGAAAGGGGAGCGGTCCAACTATTGGCTTAATTTCACGATGAGTTACAGAAAAGAACGTGCAACGAACGTCGTTCTAGTAGAGAACTAGAACGGATCAACAATCGGTGAAGTGGAGTATCAGCGATAAAGCATAATCTAAAACGGATTAGCTATTCCATCTACATAATATCTTCGATTTTAGATTGCATTTGATGCATATGACTTTGTTAGTTCAATTTTTATTCGAAAACAAACAATCTTCGCCGTACATGGGTTGAATATTAAAATGCAAATTTGAGAAATACATTCGTATAAACTGCTGCTGATGTGTATACAATAAATACTTAAATAGCTAGATTACTTGTAAACAATAACCAGTAATTATACATATTCAAAGAGAATAACAGAATGCTGATAATTGAGTTTATTATGATATATCGACAACATGTTTTTATCTCTTTTATTGCACAATGCATATGATTGATGTAATCTGCGAGTACCTCGAGTTTATTGTTCATTATTGCATTATACATGTAAAACATATAAAAATGTGAGCGTCTTTTCACTGAATGAATTTATTTTTGACGGGGGTTAAAGCAGGCAAAAATTGAACGATGCTTGTAATTATATGTTATCTCACATTACATCTCTCCGCATTCTTTTCTTAAAAACGATCCATTGCATTCTATTTAATATTTGACAATAGATTCTTATGTTTTAGTTTCATTATATTTCTTTCGACAAAATTTTTGAGATTTCATTCGAGTCTACGTTTGAAGAAATTTTCTTTTTTTTTTTGCTTACTTTTAAATTCTCAATGGCCACTTCTTTCGCGGATTTTACTTGAGATTATGAGTGTAAGATATTTGTAGAAAAGCAGTTGATTAATTCCATACCGAAAAAGATATAAAACATTTGTACGAATAAACGATACGAATCTGTCCATCTATGAAACACAGCTCCTATAACACTATTTGTAAATATATTAGATTGTCTTTTTGCATTCACTCCAAAGATATAAAGAAATTCATTTTACCCAAAAATTGTCACTAAAAATCACTATATAGATGCACACGAAAATACTGAAAACTTTTCTGAAGAAAAGTCACGAGACGCGTAGAAGAAGAAGAGAAAAGGAAAAAGAAAAAAACCCGTCGTAAATTAAGTGTGAATTTGCAACGAAAGTGGTCTCCGTATTTTTTTCGCACGGTTGATACAAGTATTTTCGAGAAGTTGGCAATTCATCCGGTTTGTCTGTGAAAAGAGAACGGCATAGTTCACTGGATCCGCAAAAAGTAATATTTCATCGGGAGGGAAGGTCGTAAGGCCAATATCAGCGTATATCGTCAATGACAGCGTGCGTTTCAAAAGCGGATTAGTTCCGGTATTGTATTTACAGGTGGTCGTGAAGTGAACGGCTTAGTTGCAAAATTGGTCGTGCGGTTCGTCATGCATCATAACTCGTGGTATTCGTTGTGTTCGGACGGTTTTTCAAATTCTCATGGAAACAACTTTTCATGATAATTGACACTCTCGAAAGCTGGTTGTTGAATATTGTGAGCAGAGACAATATTATTTCTCTTTTTCGAGGAATAGATGAGGAAAAATTACTCGCGTGGGAATCGTATTGTATAGTATCGTATTATTTGAACGAATGAAAAGAGCTTGTGATTATGTAATAATTACTTTAATTGTTTCCACTTAAATCTAACTGTATTTGTTAAAAAGAAGATTGATGAAGGTAGTACACCTGTCATTTTGTTTAATTTCGGTTTAAGAGCTCTGGGATATTGTGATTGTGTGTTAACAAATTTTGACTAAGTTGAGATTGCAATTTGCAGTATTATCAATTTGTACGTTTTATTTGTAGATATTAGTAAGACCGATAAGAAAATAGACCAAAACAACACTCGTCCTTTTAAAAAAAAAATTGTAGGTATGTTTTAAATTAATCAAGGTATTGGTATAAAAATTTCCTATTAAACCTATTAGACCTGTTAAAATGACAATGATTATTGTTTCTGCATTATTTGTTGAACATTAATCGAATTACTTGGTGTTATTTGAAATATTTATATTTCATATTTGTCGATGGCAATGTGATTATTTCATATTATACCGGACTATTGATAAAATTTCAAGTAGTATTTTCACAAATATCGTACATGTAATTTTTAATGTTTATCGAAAAATGGGCCAACAAATTGACTTATTTGAAATATTTATAACGTTAAGCATGTTGAAGTGTATTGTGAAATAAAAATGTTTCATTAAACCTTTCTTTTGCGAGAGACTTACCAAAAATGTCGTTCGGATAAATTAAGAGAGCTATTAACACCATTAGAAGTGCTTTTTGCCGATCCACCATTTTGTCACGGTCATCGATCCAGCTGGAACAATAGAAAAAGTTAATTAAACGCATGAGAAAGTGGGTAACGCAACATCTGAAATAATTAAACAGCAGCAATTAATTGTTTCTGCCCTTATTAACGAGCAGAACTTTTAACTTTACGTATTAAAATTTCCGTCTGGTTTCATTATTATTATAATATAAATTAAAAACTTTCATCTTTTGTTAAAATGATTTGAATATTCCATTATCAAATTGTCGAAAGTACATTAAATAAATGATCGCAGGAAACAGCATAACACAAAGCTAAATGTAATTTGCCGATCGCCAAAAATTATTGTCATCTTTCGAAAACTATCTACATAGAACAGAGATCGCTAAATATCTCGTTCTATCACTCAAACAAATGTATTAGGTTGTCCCAAAAGTTTCTTTCGTTTTATAAGGAAATAATAGATGCACAAAATTTTTTATTTTATATTATTTTATTAAATTATGTATATTCCAATAGAACAAAATGGATCATACATAATTCAAGAAAATAATATAAAACAAAAAATGTTGTGCATCTATTATTTTCTTACGAAACGAAAGAAACTTTTGGAACAATCTAATATTTGGCTCGATCAGTGTCTGATTAAATGCGAAATATTGGCAGAAAATCCGCAATCTGCTTCGATTCGATTCCAATTCGTTTCTCGTCCTCTACCTACGAGACGGGGTGAAAAGAACTCGATAGAAATAAAAGAAATGTCTTTTTTCTCATGGTAATCGTAATATAGTTCGACTGAACCGAGTAGAGTCGAAACTGGAAGAAACTTTAAACCGAATTGAAAGAGTGAAAGAGATTACTTTATAGGAGATATAGTGATAAATTATTATACTCTTTGTCTGTTTCTTTAGGGAATAACGAAAATCTTTAAGGACAAGTCCATTACATATCGATCGTAAAATATGGATCATTGCGTGTACATTCAAATGAACAGCTGGCGATAACTACTTCCGAGTACCTTAAATTCACGAGAAATTGACAAATAAATTTGTTTGACATTTATAGATACGCAGTAAATGAAAATATCGACTTCTTCCCTAAGAAGACTTTTGAAGATTTCCCTTACCGAAAGAAAAAAAATCGGTTAACTTCATGTTTTGTTATATATTCATTTTTATCTTGATATGAGTTATGCATGGGTTAGATTTATGTATATATGGGGAGCATGAGGTGGGTATGGGTTCTCGGGGCGTAGTACCACGCCTTGGGAAACCCCGATGGATCTGATATTCTCTTATAGTCGGGTGGCGGCTGGTCGGTGCCTTTTGGTACCCGTCAGTTTGCTGATCCCATACCTGCCCATACCTGTTGGCGGGCCCATACCTGCCAAGACCACTCACCTCACCTTCTCGTGGGGCTCCCTGTCACCCTGCACCGACTTTGACCGGGGTGGGGTGCGAAAGAGTGAGTGGCACCTGGACGGAAATCACTGGTGACGACCTTGGCGACTTCCTTTCTGAATTAAAATGGACAATACAACGAAACAGAAAAACGTTTACTGTGCAGTTGCGGGTAGTCAAGTGGGCCCCGCTGCGTCGTCATCACATGACCACGGCCGTTCGGGGATAGATCGCCAGGCCCCTGGACGTGTTTATGCGTCTGGCAATGAGTTTAAGTCGGAGGCTGCTGAGAAGAGCATGGAGCCCGCAAATAAATGAGCAGGCGATCGACACGGATATCCGAAATGACGGAGAGGCGAGAGAGCGTCTTTTTGGCTCCGCCCAAGCCGTCTTCTGCCGTTTCGTCTGCCGTAACACCGTTGGCAGGAACCTTACGGGAGCGCGTGAGGTCCGACGACGAAGAGTCCTTGGCCTCTGTGTCGTCGTTCTCATCCACAACGTCTCGGGGAAGGAAAAGGGGAATACAATGTTTTATTCCGGAAATACCTCCTGAAATGGTAGCGGATATGTGCATAGTCCCTATGGCTGACATAAGCGCGGAACTTATCTATCGCGCCGAGGAGATAATGAAGGTGGCGCTTACATCCTCAAACTTGAAGGGCACCTACGTGAAGATATTGAAGGGGGCGGCAAGCTCTATCGTCGTGGGTGCGATGGAGTTGGCAAAGAGGTCGGGAATTATTTCCAGCGTTGGAGAAATAAGGCGGTTGGAGTCGCGCTTGCGTGGACTAGAGGAGGAGAACGCGGCCCTGCGAAGGCAGTTAACTGGCAGGTGCTTGCCCTCCCCTCAGGAGTATGGTCGTGGTGACATTTCGACATCAGAGTCGGGTCGTACCCCGCAGGATAGTGGAAGAGAGAGTACACGTCTCTCTGCTCTGGAGACCAAGGTGACACGCCCTCGGGATCCTGTGGAGCCGGAAGTCCTTGGGCAGAGGCATGGAAAGGGCCTTCCGAAGTCACCTGCCCTTCCCGCTGTCGCGAAAAGATCTGCGCCGACGAGGAAGGACATGCCACGGTTGGTAGCTGAAACGTCGGCTGACGAGGTGGAGCTGGTTCCCACTGCTATTTCTGGAGGAGACCGGAAACGAAGAACCAGAAAGAAGAAGGACACCGGAAGCGAGAAGACATTCGCCGAGGTGGCCGCCTGACCCCCAACGACCGAAAAGAGGAAGGGGGGTGGTGTAGGCGATAGAAAAGGAGGAAGAACGGCGGGAAAAGGGGCGGATTGGCCCAAGTTACCCAGGGTCCCTCAATGCTCTGCCGTGTCGGTCACAATCACGCGTGACTCGATTACGGTCTCGTCGACGCGTTGTCGAAGACGCGACGAGAGATAAAGCTCGGCGAATTTGGGATCACTGCCATTCGGCCCAGGAGGGCGATCACCGGGGCAATGATCCTGGAGATAGTAGGAGATGAGGGAGGTCGTAAGGCGGGCCTCCTTGCGGAGCGTATGACACGCCTTCTCCGGCACGATCCTGTTAAAATCTCGGCGCCCCGGAAAATGGCGGAAATGAGGTTGACCGGAATGGATGACTCGATCACCACCGACGATGTGGTGGCGGCTGTAGCCAAGACTAGTGACTGTCCCATCGGCGAGATCACTGTGGGTGAGCTTCGGAGAGCTCCGCGGTGTCTCACTTCCGTGTGGGTCCATTGCCTGCTGACTGCTGCCAAGAGGATCTGTGCCTTTGACAGCGTCGCGGGTGGCGACGGTGGAGACCCAAAGAAGATAATCGTGGGATGGAGCGAGGCCAGGATTCGTCCTCTCCCGACACGTCGACTACAGTGTTATAAATGCCTGGAGCCAAGTCACGTGCGTAGGGACTGCAAATCATCGGTTGATAGGTCCGACCGATGCTATCGCTGCGGAGAGTCAGGACATCGAGCCAGAGGATGTCTCGGGTTCCTCGTTGTCCGGTTTGTTCGGATCTTGGGGTGCCTGCGACGCATAGGATGAGATCGCCTGCATGCAGGCCGCCACCCCGCCGAAGGAAAGGCATCGGTCAGGACGGTGGAAGAGTGGCGGAAGATACGTCCAAGGAGACGGAGGCCGGCTTTGTCGGCGAAACGAAGGACAAGGACACAAAGGTCGGTCGTGCCGATCCTGAGAAGAGCGGCCAGGAGGAGGCCATGGACGTGGAAGTAGTATCCTTACGTCCCGGATCCCCTGCAGGTCAACCGTAACGGCGGTTTGAAAGGGAGGCGACGGAGGATTCACGCGAGTGGACAATTCATCCAGCGTGGATTTCGTCCGGATAAGAAGAATGTTAATGGCGTGGCAGAAACATCGAACTGCCAAGCCCTTTCAAGATCTTGGTGCTGATTGTTCAGCGCCATGGTGACGCCAAACCGTCTGGTCGGGGGGCCAGGCGATCTTGCACGCCGTTCCAGTGATAGTGGCGTTAGGAGGCGTGGCTTCTTCTAACGGCCAAATCGAAGAGGACGACTCAGGTAGAAGACGCGGGAGTGCTCCGGCAGCAATTCGAAAGAGGGCCCGGGGTATTCCCGATGAGCGTCGCGCAGGCCACCGTGGAGTTTTAGTCGGTTGGAGTCCGACACTACCACGCCGCTTCCCCCGAGAGCGGCGTGGCGTCCGTGCGGATTTCCCCACGTTAAAAAAAAAAAAAAGGTTTATGTATATATACAGGGTGGTTGGTAACTGGTGGTACAACCGGAAAGGGGGTGATTCCACACGAAAAAAGAAGTCGAAAATATAGAATAACAATTTTTCGTTTGAGGCTTTGTTTTCGAGAAAATTGACTTTGAATTTTCGCTTGGTACGCGTGCATTTTATCACGTCTCGTTATAACGGATCTCACTGTAGATCATTGCCTCGATTGACGTTATGTTGATGAACACTCAATTTGACCGAATTGTTTTCCTACCAATTAACTTACTATCCGACTTTTTTATTCTATATTTTTTTATTCTATTTTTATTATTATTATTTTTTTATTCTATATTTTTGACTTCTTTTTTCGCGTAGAATCACCCTCTTTCCACTTGTACCACCAGTTACCAACCACCCTGTATATACGTATGGACGTGATGATATTATAGATGTGTTTATACCGCCATGCATTCATACTCATTGTCATCTTAATTATATAAGAACCACGAAATATACATATAATATCATCATATCCGTATATAAAGCTAACCCAAGTCTAGCTCATACCAAGTTAAAAATTATTTTTATGAATATCTTGGAAATTAAAGCCGGTGATCATATATAAGCGATATTGCTGAGAATAATGTCCCGGACAACATGTTTGAAAGTCATTGAAATCGGTGAGGTGGACCCTCGTCTACATATATAATTACTATTACTTTATCTATATTATCTGTCATATTCGTTAAAGTGAAACTTTCGTAGGAGAAGTCGGCAAGAAACCATCTCGTTCGACAAAAACTCCAAATGCTACTTATCATCATCTAAATTCACTACTCGTCATCTTTTTATCATATCTTGCATCTTACGTGGCATGGATCAGAAAAGGTACGTATGGCTCACGAGATAGCATAGTCCGGTTTGCTTCATTTCACTTTATTCAAAAGAATATGTATAAATTTACGATCGCATAAACAGGCATCGGCACTAATATACCGAAAGGATAAGAACAACTAAAAAACAGTCCGAAGATTGAATATCTCAGATAGAAACGGAGATTCTCTACTCATCTCTGTCTACTTCGCGAGAACGAGAACATTGCTGTCCTTGTTGATTTTTCACAACTCAATTTTCAGATGGTTCTGCCTAGCGAGTATCGGGACCTATTTATATGACCGTGCCAGGCCTCACATTGTGCATCAACTACTTTCATTTGCACGAACCATGCCACGCTGCACTGCAACGCTCTCGGACGGTACCACAGTACGTTACGTTACGCGTACTTGATATTAGGTATTTACTAGCTATTTAAGGTTACTAGGCATTTAAGTACATGCAATAAAAGTCAAAAGTGTCCATCAAGGTTTCCCTTGGTATGCGGCAGTGTAACCTGATCCAAATTCAAATATTGATAAGGCAATACTAACTCAATGATGAAACTTCTTTAGTTTTGGCTTTCTTTTAATTAACCTTTTACTAATGTACTTGTGAGATTTTTTTGATTAAATTAAAATTAAACACGATATATTTTATTTAACAAGCGAAAAAAATAAGTCAATATAAATTAAATATAAACTAAATATATAATAATAATATAATAATAAACTAAAGCAAATACGTTCGAAAGTATATCGTGTTTAATCTTATTATAATCAGAAAAACCTCACAATCACTTACATTTGTAAAAGTTTTGTTCAACGAAAATAAAAAATAAAAATGTTTCATCGTATTAGTATTGTCTGATCGATGTTTCTTGTCTTGTCACATCGGCAAATGAATGATACGTCGAAATAATATTGACAATGCTCGCGCGTTGCGTCGTGTTGTGTCGCCTTCTCGGTAGTATGCGCTCCTTTATGGTTGCGAATTACTAAGTTACAAGGACAGAGTTCGCATGACCTGAAGTAACATTGTATCCTCAAGACTGTCAAAATACTGCTTGTTAAAACGACCGGCATCGGTCTATTCTTAATTCCCGCAACTTTCCATATCTCTTTAAAACGGAAACAGAGAGTCGCGCAAGAAGCTAATCCACGTTTGAAATTTCATTCCTGACGAATCTAGAATGAGCTTGCCGGCAAGCCGACCTCTTTAAGCGTGTTCCAGCGATCCGTTAATTTAAGGAAATTTTCAAATAAAGTTCGCTCGTACATCAAACCGCACGAACAATCAGCCGCGTGGAAGGGAAATTCATCCTGCTTCCACCCAGAGATTGTACCTACATATACATACATATAGCGAAGTTTCGCCTAAATGTGACGCGTCCCATATATTTTTTTTCTCCTTTCCCATAAAACACATGAAAAGTGATTTACCCCGTGGAATTTTAATTTGGCTCGTGATTAAAGCGGAATTTATATTCTGTCTTTGTGATTACACTTTTTCCAGTAGGGGAAATTGACTTTGTACGCAATATCAGTTTTACATTATTTTTTATGAATATTTTAACCTGCTAACCAAAGAGGACATGTCCCTGGAATTGCCAATCTCTTGGATATATCAATTTCTGTATTTATTTGTATAGACTTGCTAGATTTTAATGCGTTTTATCATTTCTGACAAAAATAAATTATACTATTATATACTAACTGTCGTAACTGGTATAATATTGCTGTAATATGGTTTAAATATATATCTCTTATTATAAAAATAGAATTATAAATGAAATTAATAATTTATTATTTCTGGGCAATGCGATAGTGTGAAAATGACTACGAAAAAAATGAAATCTTTCTAAATGATACGAAGTAGAGATAAAAATTCCTCATTTAATCTGCGACGATAAATACAGATCGCTACTATAGCATCGATCCGGGGAAGTAATGAGACACGATATATTCGCACTTCAAACTCTTTATTTTTCCTAACTTTCGGTACCCTTCGGTGCTGTTGAAGGCACTATCCCCATTATCGCTTAACTCGCTATACTAACATATTTGCTGTATTAACATACCTATGTATATCTACATACACTATCGGCCAAAAGTTTGGGCACACGTACTATATTTGTATTCCACGCGCAAATACAAACTGTGCGGCTTAATATTTCATCATTTTTTAATACTTGTGCATCCTTTGTATAATTTTACTGTTATAAAAATACACAGCTTTTTTTAAACTGCAAATTATAAGCTGCTATAATACCTAATACTGTTTATGATATCATTGTCCAAGGTCGAAACAACATTTATGGGAGCTTCTACAAAACAGTTAGAAAAACATACCGATAGAAAAATTAGAACAGTTAGTTTCAAGAATGCCAAAACTGTGTAAAATATTAATAAAGAAAAGAGGTGGTTACTTTGATGAACGGGACGTGTAGCAATATACAACATCTCTTTATTAATATTTTAAAAAGATATTTCGACTATTATAACATATGTTGATCATTTTTATATCTATGTATGTAAACAAAGAGAAATAAAGCATTTATGTCATACTAGTACAAAAAAATTAAAAACATTTCGCAAATTAGTGTATGTATCCAAACTTTTGGTCGGTAGTGTATATGTTTGTATAGACATAGAGTATAGACTCTATGCATATATACTACAACTTTACATCTACGATACATATTGATTTATGAATCATTGTTACTATTAAATAAAACAGCAACTACCACTTAATGTTAGGTACAAGGAAAGAATGAAAAAATGGAAGAAAAACACACGCAATATTGTAATTTTAACTCAACTCTCGTTAATTTTTCATTGATCTGCCAATATAAAGAAAATGTGGGACAAATATATTTATTCTGGAGCGTCGTTCTAAATCCTAAAATAAATTTCTCCATCAGAAACTCAATAAAGTTCTTTTGAGACTTAACGTGATGTATTACCATGATGTTTAATAACAGAAAGTGAAAAAAATTGATTAAGCAATTAAGACACTTCGCTCAATCAATTACAGATTCTCCGAATTACTCGAGATTCAAAGTCACTTTCTCAACATTTTATTTTCACTAGATTTCTTTCTGTCGATATTTTTCATTAAAATAAAGTAATCCTAGTTGGCAACGTATCATAACGCAGTTCCCGACTTTTCAATGGTATTATAATACGTCGAAACGAATGAAATGTGGTAAAGAGAAAAGGAAAAAGCCCTCTGTCACTCCAGTTGGGTGGACATTAATTGATATTGGATAGTCTTTGCCTTATTTCAAAACTAATACCATGTTATGATCGAAAAGGTTTTTATTAAAAAAGAAAAACCAAACTCTTCGTTACATTGATGAATGAAAAATTTCGACGAATATTTTGAGGAAGGTTTTGTTCGGTGTATTAATATTTGAGAAAGTGTTGGAAGAGAAGAATGTTAAAAGATAAATGATTTTGTAGAGTGAATAGAGTGTGCAAATAATTTTAATCTAGAGCAGCTGTAATTCTGAGTACCTTTTGAGATGTATGTACATGTTTCTTCGATTGATTTCATTAAAAAAATATTCTAGTTCAATTTAGAATACGTAAGAGGAAATAGTATAAATTATGTATTGTGATTAATATATTATAATGCATATTAATTATCACAATGTTAAATTTCATCTTATAATACATACACTGGCGACGACTTTTTCGGGGACTTCTCTATTTAACGGTACGGGCTAACGTAACCCCGTATACATTTTCTTAGTTGAAATTGATTTGGAGGTATTTTTGTGTTTTAAGGCTGTGCAGTTACCGCAAGGTCGTATGGGTTTGGTATGTTGTACGTCGAACAAGCAAAGGTATCGCTCTCCTCTTATGATACCGTTAGAAGTGGGATAAGCTCCATATGACGAATTGTTATATGTATGTATATCTACATTTTTGGCAGTACGGGATTAATAAATCCCGTACTATTGTTTGCTATGTTATGTTATTTTATCTTATAAAGACTCAATTAATGTTTATTGCGCTAAAAATAGTAGAAGAATGACGGAAATATCAGCTTCGTACGAAGCGAAGATTCGATAAAAAAAATATTCTTTCTGTGTCTATGTCTCGTACTGCAATGAACGCGATAAAAGTTAGTTTGTTCTTTCTATCATCGTTATAAAAAATTGAACATCACTTTTTATAGTAGGAAACACAAGTAGGGAACAAGATATTTATTTCGTAACAAATTTTATATCGCGCGAATAAATAATTTCCCATGAGTTTCGTAAATATTCAACATGGTGTAACGCTTAAAAGTAACCCAATTACTTGACAAAAAGTTTAGTGACCCATGAGTAATGAGATTAATCGTGATCTAGCCATACTTTCGCTGAACAAACAAGTCGACTTTGCGCGGAATTGACCCGCGGAACAAAAAGAGGTTAATTAATTACTTTTAGTTAGCATGTTTCCACACGATAAGGGAAGTTCGTTCTCACAGTTTTGCACTTTATTTACCGGTGATGTTACTCATTATTGAGTTCAAATGAAACGCGATGATGTGTCGTTTTCTTCAAAGAATTTTACCGAAATTAAAATATTCTATAAAATTATCTTATTGTGTACTAAGTAACTCCATAGTTTTCTTATATTATTCGAATATAAAGTAACGGGAGATTAAATTAGGTTGATGATTGTAAAAGCTATTTTTCATATCCTTCTTTATCAAACATATATTCAAAATAAATCTAGCATGTTAGGGTTAGGTTAGTATGTTGTATATTCTATAATATCAATCGTACAAAAAAAAAGAACAAGTTTTATCACGCTTTTTACAACTTAAAGATTAAAAGTAATAACATTTCCTTTGCTAAAAAAAAAAATTGATTGTTAAATATTATTGCTGTATATATTCACAATTCTTTTCTACTCTTCAATTTCACTTCATATTTCAATAGTATCTCTCAAAAATCTTTCAAAACTTAGAATACATTGCATATAATGATACATACTTGCAATTTTGTATCCTCTGTTCCTCAGCCTGGTATCGTTCTCCAAAAAATCAATTTTAACTTTGTTAGAAAATTGGGTGTTCACGTATGTACACTTTTGTCAAACAGAAAATAAAACATTGCAAAAGGTTTTTATGGGTATGTAATCGGAAGTGTGTGTAATTATCCATTGGAAAAATTTGTACGACGCGACGTAAGCATTTCAATCTCTCGCACGAATTTCAGACAAGTGACTTAGCCAATTAGGAATCGGCAAAACGAAATTAGCGCGTAGAGCACCACTCTGGGCTCAAAAAATGTCGTATCAACATGCATGTCACCTCATTTCAAGTGTGCTATCTGAACTACATAGCACTTTCATCGTTATTCCTTTACTTTTCATACACTACTACTAGGTTCGTTAGTTATTAAATGTTATTAGTTTATTAGACGTTATTTACAAACAATTCCTTCCATTGATCGCCTATTTGACAGTTGAGGTTATCGGTAACCTGTGTCACATATTTTTCAGACAGAATGTGGTGATTTATGAAATTAATTATTACTTTGTTTGAACATACATAACTTATCCTAGTTTTGTTTATGTATGTTAAAGCTGTAGTTTTCTTTGTACATATCATCGACCAATCGCAGAAATAACTTGGAAGGAATGAGGACTTATGGTCGATAATTGATATGTACATTCGACGATCTTTCACGCAGATTTGGTAACAGTTGATTTATGACAATCAAGATAGATCTATGCATGTACTTCCGTTGTCTTTTTTTGGACCATGGGTAATAACCATCCAATATATAAATAATTAACATATTATAGATATAGGATGGATAAATAATTCATAATACATATTCGACATACAATATGACTAGAAAAGAAAGGCTTGGAAAAAGAAATCTCTTTTCTTACAATTCGAGGAGTTTAAATATTTTTCCTTTGTTTCTCTTCACTCTTCATCCTTCATTATAGAGTACAATTTTGAATAATTCAACTTTGGTTTTCAATAAATGTTTAAATTTGTTATAGATCATATAGGTTTTGTTATATTTAGACAAGAACTTAAAATAACTTTTATACTTTCCTATATTTTAATGGCGAATTCTCAATATTAATTTAATCGTCAATTAAGTCGTTAAATATTCGTTAACAATTTTTCTTATTTCTAGATACGTTAAGAGACGTTTTGATGTAAAAATAAACGTTGCTTTTCCGTACTGTTCTTTCTGAGATGCCCCCGGGGATTTATGTATACTAAAAAATTTTGATTTTTTGCAAGCACTCTCGAATATTTGTGAAACGCGTCATAGATTATTACTAAAAAAACGTTTCTTGATTTGATAACGAATATTCACAGTACGTACATGTAACTCTGTCAAATAGATTGAAGTACATTCACAATATTCATAAATACATATGTATCAGGAAATATCTTACGATAGAAAAATGTTTTAAATATATTCCATTTTCTTAATATGATACTTCGTTATTAATAACAGAGGGATAATAATCAGTTCACAGGTTTAGAAAAGCAGCAATATTTTCTTGAATAAACTGTCGAAAAAAAAAAGAAATAAAAATATGAAAACAATGTATTTTACTTCTGTTCTCGTCCCCCTCCCTCTTTCTTTCTATATAAATTTTTTTATTTAATTACTAATATACATATTTCATTTAATTTGCATTAATATCGATATATATATATTAGTAATTAACGTTGCATCATTAAGAATAATTTTTAAATAGCTAAAATAATGTGAAATATAGGTAAGTAGAAAATAAACCATAAATAAATAAATGAAATAATGTAGTTCCTGCTGGGACCTATTTCACTTTTTTTTTGCTATTAATTATCCTATTTATATTTTCATGGCAAAGAAAGTGTAGAATATCGACACATATTTTATTAATATAATATTTCATTAGTTTCTACATTTACTGTTTAAAAAACAGTCTTCAACTAATGAGTTCCGCGATATGTATTTTCATTTGGAGCACAATCTTAGCCACGTTTTCGAGTGAAATTTTATCAAAAAGTTCGCAACTGTTGGTATGCTGCGCCGGTCCCCACCATTTCGAATACGCGCCACTGTTACGACCAACTATTGTTGCACCAGACTCCTTTAATATTCGCCATTAAATTGGTCATACAGTAGTATTAATTTACCATATGACTGACGTAATCAAAAGCTCTGCTTTGCTTTGCTTTACAGGAAATTTTTAATTGGCCAAGTTGGCCTGATTGTGTTCGAATGCGATTATTGTTCGAATACCACTCGAATACACGAGTTTAATGGTTTCTAATCTCCGTGACTCGATCTCGCTCGAGAATAGAGCGTGATCGGTGGAACTCAAATTTGAAAATGGAAGCGTGTTAAAGAAGATGTGAGTTGGCCTTGCCATAGGTCACTGTAACACCATCATAGATTTTCTCTTCTCATTACGAACGAAAACTCTGATGGAGAACGTCTCCGGCTATCAATGTATATACGCGTTTTCTTGTGCGGTCTGTGTCTGTTCGTCTACCATTCGCTGATTTTCCTTTCCTTTTCTTTCGACTTTGTTAGCCTCGCTCTTTCTCCTGTCTCTTTCTTTCGTTTATGACGTTAAGCGGCTCAGTAAAAGGCACTTGCAAACAAATTACGATTACGGATCCTCCGTCGGTCGTCCTTGTCATCATCCTCAACGTCTGAATTGTCGTGCTGAATACGGCGGAGGATTAAAAAAAAAAAAATAAAAAATGAAGGTGGAATTGGCCATTATGCGCTGACGGAGGGAAAAGGAGGATGCTCGCAGCGAACAATTCGACCAACTTTGAAAATGTTTCAAGAGAGACTCGAGCCCATTTGTTTACCCGTGGGAAAATTAATGTCGCTTGTTCCGGGGAATAAATTTCCGGCCGACGCACATTTGTTTCGTTTCATTTTCAGTCCCGGTCTCGGTCTTGCTCTCGGTTTCGATTTGGATTCTAACCGGACGCATATGATTTAAGCGATACGACGCGACGCAACACGTGTACGGGCTGTCGATCTCGACTCGATGCTACGAATATTCTCCTTGGCTTAATATAAATGATCTGCGTGAAAATTGAATCTCCGTTGAATCAACGCTGCTTTTATGGTATTTTTCGTTCGAGTTACAGTTACGGGTTACTCTTGAACCAAAAAAAAAGAATACCAGTACGCAAAGCTTTTATTCGATTTCGAAATGTGACAGGGTTCGTTCTGGTTATGAACAGTTGAATTATGCTCAGCATTATTGGTTTCGTCTAGCTTTATATATTTTTTATGCTTTATATCTCCGAGAAATAATCTAAACCATAAGTTTATCGACAAACACTTTGGGAAAACTTGATGTTTCTATATATTTTCTTTAATTTTCCAGAATTTATTTAAACGACCTAATAGAATTCGTAGTCTTCATTCCTTTTAATTTAATTCGATTTCATTTATTCAAATACGTGACGCATATGGTTAGGCAAGGGTTACATGTGTAAAATATTTTGTTACAACGTTATAATATTAGTTTAGGATTTTTAGAAAATTTTTGCAATTACGTGTAAAACAAAGATTACTGTTTACCTAAAAACTATCACATGTTGTAAGTTGCACGGCTTAACGTTACTTTTTTACTAGCAGCAATATCTCATGCATAAATACAGAGTTGTACATTTGTGTGCAACAAAGAAACTAATTTCCCCATTTCCACTTTTAATAAACATGTAAATACACTGCCAAGCGTAATAGAGGACTACAAAGTGCTCACTTTCTTATGATTCATAGTTAATTCATAGGTACACCTACAGTTTTCTTTTCGCTTTCTTCAACTTTTACGTTGACTAAGATATCGAATTAGGTAGATTAAACAATATTTCTTACAATAGTTATTTTATGAAATATTTCACGGAATACTAAAATCAAAGTTTTTGTTTGATATTTTACTTGGAACTAGATTACAAAATAAAATTTAACCATTTTTTTAAATATAATACGTATTTGTACGATCTAATTTCTTTTATTTTTGACATTTTCGCACGCAGACTCGCGCGTAATTTACGTTCATAAACGATCACATTATCCTTGCTCTTTTATCCTGGAATGCATCGCGTGAAAGTAAGAAGTTTGTCGCGAGAACTCATTCCCCTAATTTCACTCTGTTGTCAGTTTCTTGACGATCACTGCGTTATTAAGGTTCTTTATGAAGTGACGGAAAAGCACGGACAGAAATTCAATGGCGAATACGATACTCGAAAACGAGTTCCTATTATAGGTATTTCTCCTTGCTATTGTCAGCGATTTTTCCATCCTTGTCGGCTATTTTTCATTTCGTCACGATGAGTTCACGATAAAAAAAATATCAATAATCATCCGCAATATTACGAAAGGCAGGTAGATGTTCGTAGCGCCGACAGAAACAGCTTGCCTTCAATATTTCCATGTTTGCGAAATAACATTATGCTCATCTACGAACATTCGTTGATGCTTGTTATTCTTTTCTCTCCTTAATCGAAATCATTTGATCACAAATATAATACCTCCTTTTTAACCAATTGAAAATAATTCAAATTTCATTGAATATATTACTAATTGGTAAATACTATATTTTTAGATTCCTAAACATTTGTCGAATAAGAAGACTACTGAAATTTGTTAATTTTTTATTTTAATTTGTGAGGTATTTATGTTAGATATCTGTTACATAAGGTAAGGATAAATGAAACCGTCCTATCTAACGATAAAAATAAATATAACTTTTTCGTTTTCTTATCGATAATAGAAGATAGGAGCCAGTAGGTGGAGATTTTTCTTACTATACTTTTTCTTACCTATTTGCAAAGCGGTAGCTACTCTCGGACGAATCAAACGAAGGAAACAAATGCCAGGCATGTATTACATTATCCCAAAAGTTTTTTTCGTTTTATAAGGAAATAATAGATGCACAACATATTTTGTTCTATTGGGAAAAATGGATCGTATATAATTCAATAAAATAATAAAAAACAAAAAATGTTGTGCATCTATTATTTCCTTATAAAACGAAAGAAGCTTTTGAGATAACTTAATAAAATGTAAAGCGGTGTGAAACCATGAGTCTACAACGAAACAGCCCACATATCGCTCCGACTCCGTCATCAAACCTGCAACGCGATAGAAAAAGAATCGTAAAGCGGAGAGACCGCGTTGCTTTTTTTCCAAGATTCACCATAGGACGATGTTCTACGTTGGGAAAAACAAGTCGTCAAGGAAAAAGTCGTCATGGAGGTTCAGGCTCTCGTTGTCTCTGACGTTTGTTGACTAATGGTCAGACCGAGGGTTGAATTCCGTGGTTAGTGATCGATTGATTAATGTATCCCGAAATTAGAAAAACTGGCAGTACCATGGTGCTCGGTTTACAGATTTCACGAGCAAACAACGGTGAAAAGAGAAACGACGTTGATGCATAGAGGGTACAAAGAAGGGAGAAACGCGAAAACAAATGCTGTAGAGATCGCCTTCTCATAATGGAGCAGAGGCTCGTTTCCGCAGGAACTGAAGGAAGTCGTGTCCGATGCTGAAAACTTTTCCAGACTTTGTCCGTCTCTTCCATCCGTCAATTCTCTTCTTTCTCTCTCTCTCTCTCTCTCTTTATTTCTTTCTTTCTTATCGTCCCCCCTGCTTTACTTCCCGGTCTTTGGTTGGAAAACCAACACCGCTAGACGGCAAGAGCCACTCTTTCCCCTGACACCTTACAGCTTATGATTTTATAATTTTCCGGTAGTTTTGGAAAACTCGTAGGCACATGTCGGTGTCTCCTCGTGACAGGAGGCTCGATGTAGAACTTATATTCCAGCATTGAGAGGTCGGGGTTGAGCGGTTAGGTAACGAATTTGATGTCGGTTTCGTGTGCAGCAAAAACAGGGATTGAAAATGACCTTTCTTTCTCGGCGGTCTTGGAAAATTTATCTTTTCATATGTGCTTTCTCCTTTCATAGTTTGTAATTCAAGTTCCAAGACACAACATCAAAGATTGATAGATGATCAGTATGCGTAAAAAGAAACGCAAACACGATAATCCAGAAGAGAAAGAGTGATCATACGACACGTGGATGGAACGTCGTTTCTTGAAACTTGTCCAATCGCAACAATTACTCAGTCCAAATGTTTATACAGATTAGTCAGACGAAACTCGAGACCTAGTAGTTTATTTAAAAATTGAGTATCTTGAGAACGCATTCGAAGCAACTCTGGCAATTCCGACACGGTTCTTCTTACGGTGCAGGTGTACAGAAAGTACACACGCGACAAACTTGAAACTCAGAAAACAGTTTTTCCATGGAACGTTTGATCATCAGCAACGTGGGAGAGCGAAAAATTGCGAAAACATTGCATTACAAACCGCAAAGGACCTGGAAGTAATACGTGTTTATCCTTTGACTCTGGAGGGAACGGGATCTTTGTAGTGTTTTTCCCCTTTATTTTTAACCTGTAGCGTAACACACATTTCTTTTTGTTTTCCCTAACCAAACGAGGAACCCTCCTCGGGGCTCAGTAGGGAGCTTGCTGCGGTAATTAATGAAAGTGAATTTTCATTATGGATCCTTTCCTCGCCTTTTTCTTTTTACTATTACTATTTTCTTTGCCATTGAAATATAATGTTATACGACGTTTTATCAAACTGATCGTTGAAAGAGATAAAACGCGCGATCTTTTTGCATACCCGTTCGAATCGTAAATTTCTTTGCTTTGTAAAGAACGACCGAATGTGTATTCGTAATTGTTTGAGAAAGGATCATTGTAGTTTTTCAGTGTTAATAAGTGAAAATTTTATTTCCCCGAATATTATGGCAAATGTGTCGTTCTGAAACGGCTAACGTTTAACTTATTATAGTAATAATTAAATATAATAAAAAACAAAATTTTCCGATTAAAAACTACTAAGGAAACTTACGATCGACATAGAATATGTCGTATTTTCATTTATTTCTTAAAATAACAAACACATTAGACGACAATACTCATACAATAAAACACTCGTGTGCAACGTTTTATCGTCTTTTCAATCGTTGAAGGCCATTCTCTTTCGCAATAGATCTGCATTCAAATTGTAGGTTTTTACACACACGAAACGTTTCAAACGAAAATTCTTCCGATAGTTATATACATCTTGACTCATAGTAGTCAAAAAGAACGAAAATTTTAAGCGTAATTTTATTTGTTACTCTTCGCTCTCGATCTCTTAGAATTTCACACAAATGGATATAAAATTATCGCAGTAAATAAAATAATATTACGATATATTAAGATCGCAAAGAGTTAAGTAATCAACGTGAAAGACGTTTGAATGGACTAATTCGTCGATCGTAGTTCGCTCTATTAGTCAGCCCCAGTGAGTAAGATTAAATCAGACAGACGTACCGAACCTTATACACCGTCCTCCGAGACCAGTTTCGGTTTCAGATCGAGTTTCACATCTCCAAACTTCCATCTATTCCTACTGCCGCGAACGCGAACGTGTCGAATCCCAAATTTATCGTTCCATCCAAATCTTATTGAAATCTAAAATAATCATCGTGAGGAGGGAAAAAGTCGATTCTGCGTGCGGAAAGCGAGTTTAATCCTAGGAGGATTACGTCCTGATATTATCTCTATGGTTGCGGCATCTGTCAAATTTTATTTTTACATGTATACTATTTTTTGTGTGAATAATCTTCGAGGTACGGTATTCCCCACATTTATAATCAAAGAGAACAGAACACGCTTTCGCAAGGTATCGCAAGCACAAATGCCTGGAGTCTCTTATAGGGATAACATTCCGTTAAAGGGGTTAGCGCGAGGCGATAGCTGGCATGTAGGCGTGCGCCCGTCTGTCATAATAACAGGGAAGTCGGCGAAACAAGAGGTGTTCATTCCCGAAATTCCGTAAATCCCGTATACAACCCCGTGTAATGCGTTGCCGCGCTATGTTGATTCTGCTGACTTTTCGAAATCATAGATGAGACAGGGGAAGGGGTTACCGCCAGATCGTCGCCGTAAAATAAATCATAGTGCAGGCTGAAATATGTACCGGACGATATATCTATACATAATATATTCTGGCATGTCAGATGTAGATATGCTCCTCTTTAAGCTCTCTAGATCTGTGAAGTTGACACCCTCAAGTGCATAAAAAATAGACAATATTCGTTCGTCCATGATTCGTTCGCATTTGTTCAATCAAAATTTTCGTTCGTCCATCCTTCGAGACAAACAAAAAATTATCTCCAAATTAAAAAATTTGACATTAGCGCCACATGAACTTTTTCGTTAATTTGTAAGTGGGATATAATTGTTCACAATTTGTCCACATTTGTTGAAGCAAAATTTTTTGATCACAACCTTTTTTAAGAAAGTAGACAAACGAAAATTTTGGCTAAACAAATCATGGATAAACAAACATTGTTTATTTTTTATACCAACTTCACAGAACTTCTGTACAGACCTCATGTCGAAATCAGAACACCAGACTCTTGTTTCCTGCAACCGATCCAACGTGTCCGTGTTTTTAATATAACGAGAAGGCCGATTTCGCCCGATTCTAACTGATTTTTTTTAATTGCAATTCGTCTAAGAATATGCTACATTTCTTGTTTCTTCTTTTAATCGATTCGTAGAAAACATATGATGGACAACGCAAATTGCCGTTGTTGCACGTTGAAATTCTGTGACATAGCAAGCTCGGCTAGTATTGGATTCAAGTGTGCATCGTTTCAGAGTGGTTATCACATTCGTCAGAATATGCGGCACGGGAACGCAATCAATCCCGATGTTGATGTGAATAGAATCGAATTATCAAGTGTTCGTACGTACTTCGTAAGAATCGAATAATTTAAGAGCGAGGGTGTTACGTGAGATTCGTTTATCGAGATTCATAGGGAGAGAATTTATTCCTTCATCTAGATTATCCTTTCACATTGTAATTCTTGGAAATTTTTTGAACGTCAAAATGTACCAAGTACTTGTAAACGTAAAATCAAAACGAATAATACGTTTCCTTCTTCAGAAAATCAGAAAAAGTACAGCTATACTGTGTTCGATGAAGTACATCGACCAGAGCATATACGGAAGAAGAAATATAGAAAAGAACCAAAAATTGTTTACTTCTATATAGAGAAGAAAATTAATGGATATATATTAATTAAAGCTGAATCGATTAACGTTTAAATTCTGTAGAAAAGCATTTTCTTCATTGTTCTGTCCCATCCTAAAATGAAACCACCCTTCTCGAAAACGATGAAAATTTGCATCGTGCCTAGAGTAGAACATTGTATTGCTTCTTTTCGTGGTTCCTCATACACATACTTCTATATATGTATATAGTATGTACTTATCTTCGAATTCCAACTGAGCAATGTGGTTATATTTTATGATAAATATTCTTAACGTTAAGTGTGCACTGTTGTTAGGGTGACATTTAGAAAAAATATTTGTAAGGAATGTCTGCAAAGCGATGTGCTTTGTAAAAACGTTGTTCAAGCTCGTGCATTTGCAGTAAAATAATTACAACTAAGTATTCTAATGAAACTTACTAGCACCTATAGAAAAAATAGACGTACAGTAAGAATATTTTGTTCATTATTCGTAGTATTTTTCCATTTAATTTAAACATTGGGTACATGATCTTGTGCACGATTCTGTGCATGATATTCTTATTCTTGAATTATTCCAAAAATATGGAAAAATGTTGATACTCTGTGCATATATTTCGATGTGCATAGAGCATAAAAATGGAAAGAAAAATGTTCGGTATCGAAATTGTGAAAATCTGAAAATAAGGAGAAATATGGACTAAAACCATGTGACGAAGGATCATGTTCGAACGTTGGTTCGCATTCGCAGTGCGATTCGATATTTAATCCCTCATAATCAGGTCAGTTTTTTTCCATTTGCAATTTTATCAGAGTCAGAATGTCTGATGTGGTAAATTATGGGCTTGATCCTTCTTAAACTCTCGCGATTCTTCTTTCCCACGTCAGCTTGTATATTCTCCTAATGTCGAAGTCGATCCAAGTTAGGATACGTTCACATTTCCCTGTAAATATTTGAAGAAGAATTCCGATATCGTAGTTATTGGCCTCCTCGTGTATATTGGTCAAAAGTATGAGGCCATGTGACTTGGTTTTTATCTTTTATGACAGCCGAGCTTGCTACAATCAACTTGCGTCTGCTTTAAAAGTAACCAACTTAATATTTCACCACGTGTATTTAGTCGAGTCATCTCTTCACTTTGGCTTTCATTTTGGGAGCGTTATAATTTTGCTTCTAACACGTGGAAAGTAATTCTGGGTAGACCTCAAACTGATTGTTACTGATATATTAATTTTTGTGTTTGAAGTAGCGTACTATCCAAGTATATGGTTCATAGGAGAGGGATACCGAGTAGAGAAAAGGATAAGAGATTCAAGCGTGGAATTGAAGAAAAGAGTTAGAGAAAACTTTTCCAAGTTCCAACTAATCTTTTGCTAAATAGAACTTTTCTGCGGAAGAAGATTGTCTACTTAAGGAAGTCACTCGAACAGCTAAATTGGAGTAAAGAAAGTCTCCGCATCGAAAACTTTCATTCGTCGTTGACAGTTCCACCAATTACTTAAATTGCGCTAATAATAATTTAACGTATTCTTCCTATTGCGCTTATCGCACAGACAGGATGGAGCGGTAATCGTAATACAACTGGCAAAGGATGATTCTATGTGAAAAAATAAGTCTAAAATATAGGATAACATTTTTTTATATGACGTTTCGTTTCTGAGAAAATCAAGATTGAAAATTTGTCAAATATACTTTAACTTGGCTAAGTACCGACTAGGTATGAGTAAACAACCAGCACGACATTATTATATATGCGAAAATAAGTTAGAAATGTAAAATAAAATTTCTCCGTTGAAGGCCTCATTTTCAAGAAAATAAGATTTGAACTTCTTTAATTGAAAACGAACTGGTCGCGTATACACGTCGGCGCATTATATATTTTCAAATTCATTTTCCTCGAAAATGAAGCACTTAATGAAAAAATTCTATTCTACGTTTTGCCTTATTTTTAAATGTAGTTTAAACTTCTGTCGATTATTTACTCTTATTCAGTTCGGAATTAGCAAAATTTAGTATAGTTGTTAAACATTCAGTCGATTTTCTCGAAAATTATGCGTCAAATTAAAAAATGTTACACCAAATTATTTTCTTATTTTTTCACGTAGGATCACTCCTTGCCGGATTATACTACGATTACAGTTCCATTCTGTATTTGTGATATTTGAATTTTACGCAAAGGTTTTGTAACAAAAATAATTTTTGAATTCTTTTTTGGTATATTAATAGTGCGTTGATGAATGTCAGCGATGCGGTTTATGTCCCTTTGACAAAGTTCGTACGAAACAGGTCGAAAGTTAGATCATTCGCCATAGAGACAGGAAAATTCTGGCTTATATTATTTCAAGAGCATCTCCACAGGAAGTTTGGCGAAAAAATTTTGACAGTTTCCCAGATCCTTATCCGCTGAGGTTTTTTTCGGGTTCTCGGTTGGAGCTCTTTGTAACACGCACGCCTTGAAACTTTGTACTGACAGTCACGTTCTTTCGCGCGCTCCGTTTCCGGCAATCGTAAAAATGGAAAAAAGCATTCCGATCCTTTTTTCTTCTTCTTCCTCTTCCTCTTCCTCTTCTTCTTCTCCAGCAGTGAACTCTATTTCGAATTTGCCCAAATGTCAGGGCAAATTGTAGGGAATCAAGTTTTCCGGAGGGAAAGGTGGAAATGTATTTAGGTAACTAAAACTCGTGCAGAAGTACGAGCTTGTTGTTGAATTTTGCATCGATCGTTTACAAAAAGCATTGGACAGTATCGCAACAAGCAGAGGAAAATAAAAACCTTTTAAATAACTTACTAAACAATATAACTTACTAATCTTTTATCAGATGTTGCATTTCCTTTCAATTTCCACAACAGGACATACTTTCTAATGACTTCATTCACATATATTAAAAAATAAATAAAATAATCAAAGAGAAAAAAAGAAAAAAGAAAAATAAAAGAGAATAATTCGTTCATAACGAATGTATCCGTGTGGCGTTTAAATTGGATAAATGCATGTTGACAAAATGGCTTTCAACGTTAAGGCTCTTATTTACCATGACAGGTCATTGTCGACTATTCCTTTGAAAGCACGCGGTTTTCTACGCGTCCTCTTTGCGTCTAAGTTCATCAATCGCAGTTTTTATACATATGTGTATGTACCGTTTTCCATAAATCTTGGAAGAATTCTTTATCGTTTCGCCACGCTGTACACTGTATGCAAACATGTAACTTTTACCCATTAATGGAATTTCTTTTGGTGGAACAATGGAGACTCTTTTAAAATTTGTTAGTGTAAACTAGAAACAAGATAATGAAGGGAAATATGGTTCTTTAGAATGATCTGTTAAATCATCCCACAAGTTATGTGTTTACTCTGATGATGAGAATTGAATTTAGAGTGACGGCAATCAGCTATCTTAAGTTTATTACTCTTGCTCTCCATTGCACAAATCGCATTAAGTATGCGATGCTTTAATAAATTTAATTTGGAATTCAGATTATATCAATATCTTCTATTAAAAGTCATAAAAGTCTTCCAAATATCCGACTAATGCAAGCAAAATTATTTATTTATGTTGTATCTTCCATTAATCGCGATTTAATGAAAGAGACAGGCCAAAATGGATCCGATTCTGGATTAAGCAAATTGATGCAAATCTGTTCTCCAATCGGCATTCGATTAAGAATATTTTATTTTTGTTAATTATTCCTATTATTTATTATTTTTCGTGACTTTAATTAAGAATAAAGTTACAGTAATCACTTATGCGAATAGAAAACGGCTTCGATCGCCTCGATTGAAATTGCACATGAAAAATTAATTTGTATCTCTTCCATATTATTCCATATCTATAATGGTATAGTTAGCAAATTGAAAAAAGTATTTGTTTAGATTATTCGTTGTCTTCTATTTTTACAAGGAAAGGTAAAGTTATTTACTACATTCGCAAAAATCGATAGCAAAAGATTGAAAATAAAGGAAAGAATGAAGGTTGATGGAAAATTCGGTGAAAGGAACGAAAGCATCGCCTAAAAAAAACGCGGTGAGGAAAATCAACTCTGTAGCTTGCTAATGCGTCTCACGAAACAGCCATAAATGTGAACATAAGTGACTCAACCTTCATTTTGACTTTGTTATTTCCACTTGGCGAATTTATCAACGCGACGCAATATTACGTTTTGCACAATTGCCACAAAAGCTCTTCGTGTCTTTTTCTACAAATCATCGGAATATACGACCCTCGTGAAGTCATATATCCATTCGTATCAAAGTTTCAACGAGAATGCATATCTAATCGCCCGAGACCACCTACGATTACAAGCAAAATTTTCATTAAATTTTCTGACGATTTATAAAATACAAAAAATTTCAGTTATAAACTTGTTTTCCCATTTTTTGATGTTAGTTATAGTTGACATGACGCTTTTACATCGTGACTTCAAATCGTACACAGTGTACTGCCTTGGACCTGTTAAAAAGCTGAAAACTCTCCACGGAGATTTTCTTACTCAAACGGGTGGTCTGAATATACGTATGAAAATTCAAATGTTTAGAAACAGAAACACGACATGCCGCCAAGAATGTTATTTAGAAAAATGGGAAAAACGAAGGAAAATACGTCTAACGAATATGGAAGCCGTCGAAATAATTTCACAAATCCATGCGTTATATATAATTTATTCGGTGGTACACACGTTCAAGCGAATAACGAAAATACCACAAATTATATCACAAATGCCGTCGATCATAGCGATATATCAATATCAAATGCTGTTACATACCGTCTTTTGTAGCAGTATCGTTGGAAAATTAACAGCTAATATCGGGTATTTGCTCGTATACCGAATCTATATTATTTCGCTGTTAGGAAAGGGAGAAAAATTAATCGCGTTTGATAAGTTTCGTTTTATAGTCGTTATTAATTGCGATCATCTGATTACGACATTATCGGTACAATTAACGAGATTAAAATGTGTCCGAAATTATATAACGGGAACAATCGTGGTAAACGAATGTCGATTTTGTGGCCACCAATATGGAAACTAAAAATTCAAATAACACCTTCGCTATTGCATTTTTTCGATATGTTGGTTGCACTGAAAATTTGTAAGAGGTTTGAACTTAAACCTTATTGTTGGTCGACATTTTATTTTCGTCTATATCGGCAACCTTTATCGTAGAAATGTTAGACACAGATAATGTCACATTTTCTCCAAGTATCAAATTATTAGTAAGTTTTTAATAATCAATAACCACGTCATTATTTGTTTGTTTCTTTTAATATAACATGAAAAATCTCTCCTCGCTTTCATCAAAATTTCCACCATCCGTCCTTCTCTCTCGGTGAATTTTATATATTTTTAACTTGTTTCTAAACAATTTGGTTGTCCGTGACAATTATTTCCAAGTGTAATGCACACGATCGAGAAATTAATACTCCAAATTTGACATCACGAAATTCTAATAGACCTTCCGCAAACAACGCATATTCCTTGCTAAGTAATTATGTTCACTGTTAACCTAAAAGGCACGTCTTATTAACGACTCATGCGAAATTAATTAGACGATTATCTTTTTTGAAAAGTTTTTGTAGATAATATAATACTTCTAATTTTCATTCAGAAGTCAAGTTTTCCGTTGTCAATCTCTATCGTTTGAATTTCGTACATACTTCAAAAGTCATTGAACGATATGTTTTACAAAATGTTAAAAGTGCAAAGTTGTGGAAAGGATGTTTTTAAATTGTCAGTATCGATATATTTTAATCTATTTCGTAATGAATCTACAAATCCGAATAAATTTGGAAAGGTTAAACTGCCAATGACGAAAATCAAATAGATAGAATTCAACAGTTATTCTCTTTGCGCAAATGCTTCATTTAAATTTTTGGAGCTATCTGCTGATTTAAAGAAGCTTGGCACGATCGATCTCGAAAGTGAACGAATGTAGCTGTCATAGAGACTAGTGACAATTTAAATTTGTATTTGGTGGTTGAGTTACCAAAACGATTAAGAATGAACCGCGTTGAAGCGAACAGACGAAGGATCGCTTAAGTGCAGTTGGCACTAACACGCGTGAATCAACCCCTAAACTCGAGGGCGACTGGCACGGCAGATAAGAATGAAAACGATGATCTCACCTTTCGTCCGCATAATTTACGTTTTTACGGAAACGAGAGTAGCTTGGAGGCACAAGACAATCTTAGCAGCGGTAGACGAGCAAGAAAATTAGCAACGTTTGCTCCTAGTGAGAGCTACGAAAGCTATGCAGCCAAACTACTCACAAGTATTAAGGGTCATTACAATAGCCATAAATTCTGGCCACTGTCCAACGCAATATTTATAGTATCAATACTGGTAAAATTAGTGTCGGTCTCTGACATCAATCTAATTTTGTTTTGAAAATCAACTTAATTTCGTTTCCACCTGAATTTGTCTCGATGATATCAGTTAGAAATGCTCTCTGTGATTTTTCAGTGTAATTAACTTGCTTCAATTTTGATTTAGCTTTTACATCATGAGCAAATTTTTTTATCAACCTAACTTGACACGTGACATTTAATGAATTATTATTCAAACGTACACTTCATACACATATATATCGTATCGTTGAACGTGTCTCAAAATAGATACATAATAAACCGAGTAATAATATTATTGAAATATATAGCCCGATTTGAAGGATTATGTACAGTGGCGGCCATATACTGGTATGTACAGTTAATAAAATTAAGTATTATTTCCTGTACACTAATACGTTAAACAAATACATGAAAATCAATTATATTTTCTATAAGTTTACAATGTACATAATAAGATATCAAAATAGGTTTCCTTAATTAGCTATAATTAAAAAGTATTTTATATTTTTATATTGAAGTATCAAATTTTCTGCGGACACATACTTAAGTACATATCGAAACGCCTATATTTTCACATGTTTCATTCACTAATGATTATAATACATTAATATTTCGTATGTAGACCCTTATTTTTTATAACTTCAGCACACCTTCGCGGCATGGATTCGATAAGTCGAGCACATCTGCTAGCAGGTATCGAATTCCATGCTTCCTGTACAATACTGTACAATTCATCAATATTTTTCGGATTTTGCTTTTTTACGTATTTGTCGACATCAATCTACAGCATCTCGATTGGATTCAGATTCGGAGATTGTGCCGGCCACTTAATTACATGAATATTATTGTCACTCAAAAATGTCTTGACGACTGTTACAGAGTGTTTCGGATCATTATCCGCTTGATAGATCCATTCTTTTGGCATGTAAATCATGTAAATACACGTATCTGTCCATGATTCCAGTTATCCGATAAATAGGATCTACACCTTTCACTGTCATAGCCCCCCAAATGAGTACCGAACCACCACCACCTTTTCAGTCGGTATAATACAATTTTTATGAAATTCTTCTCCTTTGCGACGTCTCACGTATACTTTACCATCACATCCAAATCGATTAAATTTTGGTTCATCTGTAAAAATAACTCTGGACCATTGCTGGGGCGTCCAGTTTAAATGTTCTTTCGACGATTTTTTTCTGAAATGAGAGGTTTCTTTCTGGCAACTCGTCCATATAATTGAAACTCATTAAGTCTTCGCTGAACAGTTGTAACACTTATTTTTTCATGAAAATCTGTTGATATTTCATTGTGGGTGGCAACTGCAGTTTTAAACCTGTCCGTTTCAGATAACCGGTGAATCTTGCGATCAGTTCTTTGACTAGTTTTTCGACGTCTCGCTTTACGAGGAACATTCCATGAAGTTTAATATGTTATATAGCTTGATAGCAAGCCATAACGGATATTTCTAATTTTGCAGAAATCTTTCGGTAGGACATTCCATCCTTCCGACGCTGTTGCACTAATCGCCGTTGTTCTGGCGTAATATTTTTGCCTTTACTCATCACAGCACTATTATAATACGTCTAACTGTAAACACTGCTCAGCAGATACTGATGCACATTGTTTATATTTGGCTTAACTGTGCGAGACAGCAGCGTACGTAAGTAGTTGTCCGCTACAAAACCAACAGATCGCAAAAAAGTATTTACAAAATAATTCTTTTCTCGGAATAAGTCAAAGTTCTACTGCAGATATGTACACCAAGGTTTAACATTCTTAGAAATAAATTGTTGATACCACTATCTGAGTTCCGTAGAAATACATCAGGTTTCAAAGTTAAAATATGAAGTGTACNGTAAGTATATGACCGCCAATGTATATGTCGAAGTGTCTGTAAATATGATTCTAAAATATGAAGTTAGGTATTTTATTAAAAGTTATTAATTACTCTGTTAAACAAACGGGATATTTGTTCCGCATTTTGGATAGGTATAGGAATAGTAACAAAAAAAAATAAAATTTTTAATGCTTTACCAAGATTTAGAAAGATTTGTTGAATAGTTGCAAAGTAATGCAATATACCAGATCCTTTAAATTTTAAAGAACGTTTTGTAATTGAATAAACTTCACATTGAAAATCACTTAGTTTCCTTGAACGTTGGCAAGCTGAAAAATTATTCTAAACTTTCCCAGGAGAGAACTTGCGCTCTGTATAATTACAAAAATTCTTCCCCGAGTTTTCGGAACTAATTTTTTGAAGGTAACAAAACACCTTGGATTGAAAGATAAATTTGACAATCAGAAATATACATTCAATAACAAAATAATTTTTCAAGTTTAGTTTAATTTCCTAAAAAAAGAAAGATGCGCAAAAAATCGTGGCCAAAAAAGAAGAATAACAAGAAATTGGAAGGGAAGGGAAGCAAAAATGGAAACAAATATTATTTTATTATAACTAAAAATTTATTTCTGAATTTATTTATTTATCTATAACAAATGATTTCAAAGCGATTTTTAATCGCTAGTTTTGAATTACGATTCACCCCAATCTTGTATCGTTCTCTTTTATTTACGTAGTTTCCTGTCTTACAATCAGAACCTTAATTATGCTTCAATGAACTGTCTAAGCGACATAATTATGACTCACGATAAGGTAATCGAGTTTCTCGCGTGCCGCAGGCATAATTCGCCAAAGAAATTAGTGTGCACCGATTAAACGAATCCCGTTTATCAAACATTTCTTCTTTCTTCTTTTCGGTCGGGGGAAAATAGGAGAAAGGAAAAGGAAGATGGAAAAAAGGCAAGAAGTTTTTGCAAAAGCGGAGAGTGCCGCAACTCCGGAAAGCGTGATTTCTCTCCTGGTAAATGAATATCGAAAGATACCGATGCGCTATCGTTATTCATTTCCCTGCGAAACGAGCTCCATTCTCGCGGTTCCAGCGTTATTAACGTTTTTATGTATATAATAAACATGAATCACAATTGCGCTCGTGGAACTTTCTCTTCCTATCTTCGTCCCATTTTGTTCCCCTCCCTCCTACCCCCTAACTTTCTCTATTTTATTTTTTGTTTCTTCGTTGATAAACAGTAAGCTCGGAAACGAAGTTGGAATTCCTTAGTGTTCACTGCATTCCTGGCCTTTAATACGCTATAAAAATGTTTTCACTGTCCGAAACGGTTACGACTTGTCTCCACGCTTCATATCTCACAGAAATATATGTGACACGAGTATGATGGTAACAACCGAAGTGTAACGAATGAATCTTGAAATTTTTTCGTTTCCTAACAGCCAATGTCCCTATACACAATATTTCAGTGTAGTTTAGTTAAAGGGTTTACGTTATGTAGGGTTTTGAAAAAAAGAAACAAATCAATTCTCTCTTGTATGTTTGAACAGTTTAAAATTTTTTCCCTTCTTGTCTTGAGGGAGGGGAGCATTTAATTTTAACTAAATATACCAATATACATCTTGATATTTTTTTTATTATATATATATATGTATATCTTAATATTCTGCTTATATCTATTATCTTCTTATTAATATAAATTATTATATATGTAATTGCTATATAATTCATATATATGATTACTTCAAAAATATTCCAAAATAAAGTAAAAAGTTTGAAGAATTGGAAGAACTCTATGCGTTTCACAGAATAAATATACATATCGTATTTCCAGCAAATCTCTTCAGACAATTTTAACAATAAAGAAAACGTTTAAGATATTGCATCGTGATGATACAACCCATATATCTGCCTAACAGACTTAACAGTAACGAAATGATGTTTTTTATCCACGGCCCAGAAAAACAAGGTTGCTAAATAATTATTACACGAGAGGGCATTTTGAGGAATTACGAAAAGAGAGGTAAATGCTCGTTCTTGTTTCTGTTATCCTTTCTGAACGTTGTTTCTCGTGTGTCCGCAAAATAGTGGGTAAACGGGCGCTGAGATAAATCGTGGGCCTGCAATGAGAATAGCAACGGGCACGAATAACGAGCTTAAAGGAATTGAGTTTCCTGAACGTGAACACGCGGTTTCATCGTGGTCCTCTGTGGGAGTACGTCGACTCGATAATCTGTTTCAGCTATTTACTTGAAATATGATAAAACTATAGCTTTTTTTCTCCCTCTCCTACCGTTCCCTTCGTACGCTCCATAAATATGTAGTAATGACCAGGTACAATTAATTTTTAGAACAGTAAAATTAAGTGCTGCCTTTTGCCAGCATATCGGATACAGCAAGATACTGCATCAGATTTTGTTGTGCAAAATATACGCTGGATTGAGAGGAAAGTTTGGAAAGTCAAGATCTTTTACATTATTGTAATACCAAATGTGAATGATTCGTTTGTGGGAAAATAAAGACGCTAATAGCTTACAAGTATTTTAATCAATAAAATTATCAAATAAAAAGTATATCAATAAAAAGTATAAATCGAATTAGATTTTTGTATTAAAAGTACACATACCTATATGAATAAACGTAGATGATTCTTTTTAACAGTGGTAATCTTTGTCACATAAAGTACGGATTAAAAATTGAAAGTAATAACAATTGTTCTGAAATTAAGTAACTCGGTCCAAACCAAATTATCATGAAAACTGATATACGAACCATCCATACCGATCAAAAATTAAATGTAATGGAAATTTCGTGTAGTTTGAAAAATTGAAAATACTTGTCCGACTAACGATCTCGGTATCCCCGACGCTTTTGACCATTGCTGTAACATCGAATTAAATATCCAGCAACACATGCTGTTCGTTCAAATTTGACAAACTACTCGGTTTCTCGATTTAATCGCTAGTTCACAACTTATCATTAAATCGATTAAGATGGGAAGCGAGGGAAACTTCTTTCCACGTTCTTCTTTATACAATAATTAATAATATTATTTCCATGTCATTAAAACTTGACAATGATATTCAAGCATCCGCCATGCTGCGCTACTTCATCCGGACTCGAGATATTTATGCAAATAACTATCGAATCGAATAAAGGATCGACGAGAACATCAAAGGCAAAGCATCATCACGATTTTTCCGATCCATGATCAGAAATAGACAGAAAGAACAGCAACGCGTAGACCCGTAGACCAGTGAAAGTACGAACGTGTTACAAAATAATAAAATGGAAAAATTATTATAAAATTATTTATAAAATTATTATTTGCGGTTGGTGTAACGCTAGAAGTAACGAACTAAATTAGGTGGAAAGTAGTTAATTCTCTACACTGAGAAACCTAAAATTAATATCCTAATACAATTTTCATTGTTATGATTGGTATCATATTACACACATACAAACTAAGATGGGTTATTTAAATTGAAGGGAAGAATATATATTGATCTTTGACTAGTATTATCGGTACTCGTTCCACGAGCGGAAAAGTTGTTAGTTCGAAACAGTGGGTCATGCACGTAGCCTAGAGAAAAAGAAATTAACTGTTCATTACCAGTGAACCGAATAGAGGTAGAAGAAAAGTCCTTTTTTTCACAATTTGTATTGCAACCGGGCGTGAATTTCCGGAGAGTTCAACGAATCGCGAAATTTTGCTGCGGAGAAAGTTTTTTATTTGCTATCCCGTCTTATTGGTCTTTCTTTCTTTCTCCGTTGCCTAGAATAGTGGGTTCTAGTAAGCACGTTGTCCTTGCGAATAATCGATCGGTTTCGCTTCAGAAATTTGTCGAGAAAACTTGGTGAACGTGTGCAGGAACGTGAAATCGTAGCTAGCTGCTGCTTTTCTTTCGATTCCCTTGTTTCGATGGTGTTCCTCCAGACGTTGCAATGCGTTGGTTAGAGGGATTCATGTGTTCCACTAGTTTTGGGATAAGGAAGTTTTCAAGTTGAGTTACATTTCGGTTTTCTATGCTTCTGGTGTAATAATGATTCGTCTTTGTTTCTTGCCGCTTCTCCTACATTGAAGTTTCGCAATTTATCGGTCGTAATCCTTTGAAATGACAATTCCATATTATAATCTTTAAGCTTCGTTCGATTAAAATTACACGAGCCTACAAAGACGAGTAATTTCGACCAAAGATCGCTGTTTCCTCCTCTCCTTCTATTATAACTTCATCCCGGTGAAACAAAGCTTTTGTATTCGAGGAACTTTTCAACGACCCTGGCCCACGATGTTCTACGCGTCCTGTTGTTATATGTTATAAATAAATTCCTCGCTACGATATCGGCCACAAACGGTCGACTTCCTAATTCTGCTAAACGTTTAAACGTACAGCCTCGGCAATTATTCTCAATCGCGAAAAGAACACTTGGAAAGAAGCGAATCGTGTTTGATTTATGCTGGATGCGTCGGAAAAACTTGCGAACCGTATTTGAAATTGGCGAATACGCTTGGACGAGATCCGAGAGCACGAAACAGCCGTAAAATTTATAAGGCGAATTTGTACATCGGTGAACAACGGATCTAGCGATTCACAAAGAACGTAGAAACAGGAGAAGCTACATAATTTCTTTCCTCGCGAATATAGCGCCTTCGATCTTTTGCGGTTCTTGTTGTTCCTTGTAGAGCAGTCGGATAGATGAACGAATGGATGAACGAATGGATGAACGAATGGATTGGGAAAAGAAACAGTGCAACGCGACGTTCTTAACAATTAACGGAATTAACGGTTCAAGGGAAAATGATCGAGCATTTGCGATGCATTTCTCTGGAAACAAGAATTGTTTTTATTACAATTTGCATCGAAATAATATAAACAAATGAAATTTTCCATTGAGAGTACTGAAACATAGCTTGTGTAATTTGATCGTTTAATTTGATCGGTCTTTGTTATAGTATAGGTAATTGTATAATAGATTGTACGAATTAGCTGTCATCGTTTCATCGAAACGAATTGGATGCATTGTTCTCAATCTTCTAATTTCATTAACGTAATTAAAGATTATTCGAACGATTACAAACGTAAATACGGTTAAGGACAACCATTGTATTTATTCAGTTTTGTTATAGACAAATTTTTACGGGATAATGGCAGGAATGCAAACAGTAGGGAAAACGATAAGAAAGGAAAGAATTAATTGAGCCAAGTAAAGTATCGAGCAATAAATAGCCAAGTACGGATACTAATTGTAAGAAGCAGGTAGGAAGTGTTACGTGTAACGGACAGTAATTCTAGCGAGTGCTAGGTTATTTAATCGTTTACATTCCTATTACAATGACAATAACGTAAATACGCCATCCGTTGAACATATAACAAATATATATATATTATCGATTTTCTAATTAGCTTCAATTTACTAATTATGCGTACTATACAACATCTATAATAAATACCTCGATTCTGTACATGTTAAAAAATAATTTGACGATGGGAGAATAGAATTATTCAATTTCAAATTGATATATTCGAACTTTTAATCGTTCTTTTTAGCAAAATCACAGATTGTTATACAACGACAGATTTGATTTTGTTATTTTAAAAAAACATTCCTTTTCCTTCTGTTTCGAATACAACGTCACTCGCGTTAAAGAAATTTCGCTTTTCTCGTGAAAGAAAACTGAAACGAACTGATTTCAGGAACAAACATAATCCTATTCTGTTTCATTTAAGCAGGAATGACAGGTATTACCTATCACTAATTATTCATATGCATTATAGACAGAGTACCTTGTAAGTTGTATATACAGCAGCGTAACGTTATAAACACATTGTTCCATTGTATTCACCACATTTCACTGTATATTTACTACACATTATAACTTCATCGATATATGGTTAATTAGATCCATATAAAAAACATACAATTGGATCGTTGATATTTACAAATTTGTCTGTGCTATCAAGTGCGTTCTCAACACCGAAACTGTCGAGAACACGAAGAAACGCGTCCGAAAAGCGAATAAACTTGCGAAAATAATGCATTCAGAACCCATCGTTAACATAGAGCCACAAACCCACAGCACCGTGCCGTGAATTACATTTCAGAATCGTCGAAGCATAAATACGAAATGCGAGGAACGAGGAACTGCAAAATTTTACTCTATGTCTTTATGTCTAGGGTATTTTCTCTCTTGCACACGTGGATTACACGAATAAACGCACATACGGACTCGAGGGCAAGAAAATTTGAAGGAAAATGAGTGAATGAAAATCTGATGGAGGCGTGCGCAGTGTAAATCAATTCCCGTATTATTTCACGCGATCCCCCGTGATTAGAAGGCTCCTACTAATTGCTCAATTATCGTAAATTACAGAGACGATCGAGAGGCCTCGAAAAACGCGGTAGCTACGTCGCCCGTGGAATTTTAATTTTCGCAAAGATCCGACAACCGGCCCCGATACAACGATACCAACCATCTTCGTTGCTTCATTGTATAGTCTACAGTCTAGTATGTATATTTCCTGGGCAAGCATGCAAATACAGACCCGCCTGGCGGGCGCATGCCTCCGTGTACAATGTGTCTCAATTAAAAAAGATAACGAAGATACCTAGCAGAAGTACCAATCCAATTATTCCTCGCGGCATTTTCGCCATTTATTTCTGTGCCTAAGGACTAAGGACTCAACGACTACTGTTTCCTCGTATTTCGATACACACTTCTGAAAGAAACAGACAAGAGGTCAATAATATTTTCTCAACCTTCTTTTCTTCCTTTTTCCTTTTTTGCTTTTTTAGAATTTTCTTTTTTGACGGAGGAAGCGATTTTGGCTTCTCGTTTCTTTTTTTTTTCGTTTCAGTTGAAACTAACAGGGACGACAGATGCGTGCCCCGTATCCAACAGAATGAGAAAATCTGTCGAGTCCGCTCGGAAAATTCAGAGAATCTAGAGAACTTCTCTTAGCCGAAACACGAGTCTACTTCGTTACACCAGCCGTCGAGTATCGCGTCGAATCGGCGATTTTAATTAAATGAATTTCACACGAACGCGCGGCCCAGCTTTCATTAACATTAACGCGATCGCTCTTTTATAGATTAACGAAACGATCCCATGGATTTCGAGGGTCTTGCGAGCAGGCGCGTTTTGTTGGCCGAAAAGAATGGGTTTGTTTAAAAGTTTCCAGGGAGGGTAGGGATAGAAACAACTAGTCTGTAAAGAGAAATCACGAAGAGAGGCCTCTTGATGGAAATTCGAGTTTCGTTGCACGTTGTATCGCTGTAATTCGTTCCTGTGTTTTTCCAATTATAAATTATCATAAAATGCAATTAGTTCTAATTAATTTTACGTATCCCATTAATCTTACGTATCTGAATACTCTAATAGATTTGCAAGTACTAATAAAAACAACAAATTAGTGGCTACAACCGGTATTTACTATTTTCTTACATATATACATGTGTAGTTATAATTATTTTTGTGAGATGTTGCAAAATATTTTAAACCAAAATAAATAGCTTCTAAATAATGGTAGAAAGACCTATTTACATTTTTCCTCACGTTTATATATCTATTCCAAGACAAAGTTCTATATTCAAAACACACCGAATATATTCCGTATTCTATGTATATTCAAAACACACCGTCCACTGGGATCCATCGGCATCCACCGTCAAATGTTACTTGACAATTTTTGACAAAAGTCTGTTTAAAATTTATCCGTACCTGAGTTGTTTTGGAATAAGGATATCTTCCATACGCAACAATGCAGGAAAACTAGAAATGCTTTGAAGAATACGGGATTTGATAAATATCAGTTGTTCAAAGATACTTTGAAGTATCCTTTACGATTCACTAACGCATGACTCGTGTTTAGTGTATCCGACGTAAATCGTTTCAATCGCATGATGGAAGAAATGACACGAGAAGCTGACTACGTTTGAAGGTTAAACGGAATGATCGAGGAGTAAACGTGAATATGGAAACGAAGATCGCGCGTTTCCTACTGGAACATTGATTTGATAATTTTTAGTTCGAAATAAAGAAATAAGAAATTCTTTTTTTCATGTTTAAACCGGATCGAACAGGCCGTTTCTCTGTCTGTCTGCCTCTCTCTCTCTCTCTCTCTCTCTCTCTCTCTCTCTCTATGTATGTATATATCTATCTTTATCTATCTATCTATCTATCTATCTATCTATCTATCTCTTTCTCTGCACGCGTTAATTTACTTACAGTGAAACGTTGGATGGTTTCCTCATTCCCGATCAGCCTTCCATTAACACCACCGCAATCGAGTTATCAGCATCGAGACGGAGTTCCGTGCGAGGTTCGATGAAACTTACATAAATCTTCAACTCCATCGATCTCCATCGTTCTGCATCGATTCACAGAATCTTGGAGTTACCTCGAATATAAAAACATTCCCCTGAACGAACCTAGAAAATTCGTCCTGTCCTCGTTGTCAATAACTTGTCAAGAAATGGACCGTGTTTGCACGTATGTACGTACGACGAACACGCGGAGATCTTCTTTCAGTATGCGAAATTGACGGTCCCTTTCTAGATTTCACGCGAGAAATAAGGGGGACCAGACTGATGCGACTAAATGAATTTATCTCAAACCTGCACCGTTATCCTCGAAAAAGTTTCTCAAGGTCTCCCAGAGGATCGCGAGTCGGTATTCCTCGGATGAGGAAACTTCTCCAACATCCTGAATCCTGTGTGAAAACTAACCAAGGACTCTCTCTCTCTCTCTTTATCTCTCTTTCTCTCTCTCTCTTTATCTCTCTTTCTCTCTCTTTATCTCTTTTTCTATTTGCTTGCACGGCTGCACGATCGCCCCGGTAAGAGTCGGCGAGAATCGGCGTCTCGCGTGGATGCACGTGATCAACTGCACGCGGGTTGCTGGTACCAGACGCGTACGTACGGACTGAGGGATGCCGGTAAACTGATCGGAATCCTGACGGTGGTCCTCCTTCGTCGAGGAGGCCTCTTCTGTACAGGATGAGGCGCGCAAGCTCGCTGGAGCGCTGGAGCGCAGGAGTGACGAAGAGTAACACGCGAACACGAGAGGGGGAGGACCGTCACGTTGGCGAGAATGAAACTAACGGAGGGTGTAAAAGGGGAAAGGGAGACCACTTCGAGAAGGCGTTGGACCACGTTTGAAATACGTTCGCGAAAGCCCGATATAGAAAAATCGGGAGTCATTATTTCAATAAAATTGTTTGGAAGCTATTATTTACTGCAATTACGCGTTACACTATTTTAATACGCAAACTGTTATTCTTAGAATTATTTTATTGTTGAGCTATTTTATTTGATATTTCGTACTCAAATACATATTCCTCGAAATAATCTGTCAAATCACATTCTGATTCTGTTATCCCGCAGCATGAAATAAAGTTAATTTCCTCTTATGTTATTTTTAGAATAGGAATAATAAAATAATCGAAACGACTAATTATGTTAAACTGATATCGTTCTGATAGATTGATTCGCCAAAGTCTGTAGGAAAGGTAGGAAGTCTGTAAGTCGTAGCGAGAAAAATAGGAGGATGGAAAGAATGGGCAAGTAATGATCGAAATGATCGAAAAAGAAGGAAGGGTAAGAAGAGGGTTAGGAGGAGGGCCGAAGTGGAGAAAGAAGAAGTGAAAGAAGTCGAGTCTTGGAGGCCAAAGGTGAGGGTGATAGTATGATACGAAGAAAATGGAAGAGTGTGATAAATAACGATAGAGATAGAGATAGAGATATCAGTAAGGCTAAGGATCATAAAACAAACGATCTTGAAGAAGGGAGATATAAATACAAAAAAACGAAATAAGCAAGTAACGAGTGAAGATAATATCGTCCAAAAAGATTTGGTAAAATTGAAGATACCGGAAGGAAAGAAAATTAAAGAGAGTTAATCACAAGAGAAGAAGGGAAACTGCAAAGACTTATTCGACGAAGTTAAAGGAACAGTCAGCCATAGAATAGATATGTATATAATAGATGAAAACGCTATGACATATATAGAGTGAACTACCAGTAAAGTGGTAGGTACGATAAGATTCATAGAAGCGAAGAATATTTAAGGAAAAAGCGTAAACGAAATAACAGAGACGTCGAGACGTCGTGAAAAGTGAAACTTAGTAATAAGCTGAGACGAAAAAATACAAGAATTGAAAAGTTTAGAATAGCAAAGTAAAGAATACAGGAAGACGGTGCGTGAGAGAGGAATATGTGAAGAGAGAGAACGACCAAGTGACAGACTATGGAAGCGATTGTTGAAGATGATCGAAAAAAATGATTGGTGAAAGCTAGAGATAAAAAGAGATGGAAGGGCAGCGCACACTGGAAGTTAATAGAAAGTCAAGGAAAGAGATGGAGAAGGCTCGGCAGAGACAAAAACAAAAGAAAATGGAAAGAGGGGATGCGTGAAAAAGATGGGAAAAATTGGTTGAAAGTGGTAGAAAAAAAGAGAAGACAGAGACAAGTGGAACAAGAGCCTAGAGAAATAAGTGGTACTTTGTTATCGTTCAATTCTCAAAGAACTTAATTCGTTTGTTCTTAAATGAGAAAGAAATAAATGAACCGTGACTTTTGACCATACGTAAATTAAAGAAAATTGGAATTAAACTGGGTTCGCATTAATCCAGTAGCATTTCAATCCAGTGATCCAATCCAGCATTGGATTGCAATCGTACTAATGTAAACAGTGTTTTTATTCCAGTACAATGCATCATTCCAGCAAGTAGTACAGTCAAACGATTGAATCGAAAATCCGCAATAATGGATATAGATCGATTTCTAATCAAATCATTGGAATGTAATCGCTTGATCCAGCAATTGGACTAATGCAAATCCAGCTTTACGCTGTCCTTTTTAAATATGGTATCGTCACTTAAATTAATTACCGGCGACTACGAACGAAAAGGGATCAAGATATCGCTTTTCTCTTTTGTACATTTCCTACCGTAGTTAACATTTCATTACACAATGCATTGCTCTCTGAAGAAAATCATTGCATAAAAACAACGGAAACCGATACAAAGAGCATCTAAACAAAACTAAACGGACGAAGGAGGAAACAAGAGCAAGAACAAAATGCAAAAGTTAAAGAGGAATAGAAGGAGGAACTTCTTAAAAGGATAACAGAGTAACCATCGAAAAGAAAAAGGAGGAAATAAAAAGAAGAAAAAATGCGCGAAATCAAAGCAAAAGACAAGAAAAGAAGTAAATGGGAAGCAGCGGGAAAAGAGAAGGGACAGGAGAGAGAGTGCAAAAGTTGGAAAAGAAAAAACAGACTTGATCTAATCGCAAAGACTGTAGTCCTTCAAAGGATAAAAAGCTTCGGTAATTTGCACCGAAACGCGGACAAGGGGAAACGTGAAAGACAATTGGTATCGCGAAGGTTGGTCGACGTCGATTACAAACAGAGAAGAGAAGAGAATTTCGCTCCACAGGGGAAAGTGCATTACCGTTATTAGATTTATGAAATCTTAATATGCGAAGATGTTGGTTAAAGCTTGATTGGAGGGAGTCTCGGAGTTGGTGGTTCGTCGTCAATCAGTGTGGAATGCCATCGTTGAAAATTGTATTCGAGTTCACCAACTGTGTGCGACGACTAATTTCGATTGTGATATTGTATCAACGTGCGCCGTTGGATATCGCATATACGAAATTTTCGTAATTTTGAAATGGGAAATATTTTCGAATGCGACACGTTTGCGAAATTTCATATTCGCAAATAAACACGAAAATAGTAAAATTTTGCTGCAAACTTGAAAATTAAAGTATTCGTAGGTTTAATTCCTTGTTCTATCGAAAATTCAAAGTAGAACTATGTTACTACATTATCAGTTTCTATGAACAATGACCCGTAATTTACGAGTTCGTAAGGATTAAATGTTGTACTTTTTACGTTAATTTACATTGTATATTGTATATTTATATATATAATTTATAGATACAATATGTTGTATCTTATAAATGCGCCAAGCTGCGTTAAAGAGGCTTTGATTATTATTTTTGTATTATTTATTTAACTTTATTCAAATAAAATATCGTTTGCATATTTATTAGCTGTTGAACATTATCAATCAAGAGTTTAACTAAAGTACGCGATTTGTTTGATTTCAAAAAGGAATGATAATTGAATCGACGATTAGATATTTCTCAAAGAAACTCGTATTATCAACCAGTAGTGAGATTTAGTACGTTTAAATTACTATAGTCGTTGAAAGTCAGTACGCTATCAAAGGAATTTTGCGAAAAAACACAGCAGTTGCGCATTGACACTCTGCGTTTCGCCTTTGGACCTTCACTACGTTTCTTTTTGGTCAATAATTGCTTGTAAGCGAGTTTCACATTGAATATATATTACTCTAACTACGACCACCTCGTATTATTTGGAAATTTTCTCTTCTCCTGTTACGTTACTTTTGTTGGTCAAAGTAGATTTTATATTTTATGTTTGGGAATAATTAATTCAATTCCATTACCGGAGATATTCACAGAATTATAGATAGATATAAGCGTAAAGAAAAAAGTTAAAAATCATTTCACACGTATGAATAGTCGAAACGACTTTTTAATATAGGAGAGATAAAATCGTTTGAATTTTTCGAAAAACTTAAAAGAGATGGAAGAAAGAAATTTGAAATAAGAAAGAATACTATTGACGCGTAATACTATCTTTTTCCTGGATAAATCAAGTTCATACTACTAAGAATAACTATACGAAGCAGTTTAAAATAACGTTGTAATTCATTATATTATATGTAGAAAAATAACAGCCAGTTAAAGCAGCAGAAATAAAGGACGTTTGTCCTCTTTTATAGAACCACTATAGAACACCAACGAACCTGATAGACGGCGATTTCATAAAAAGAGTTAGACTGTTAGACGACACCTTGGACAAATCTTGTCCAAGTAGACGGGAAGTTGCAGGCTATCCTCTCGGTGTATTTGCCTCACGCGAGTCTGATTAGGTATCCAGAAAGTTGTAATCACATTAGGCCGTCAAGGGCTGTCTCACTGTTGGCTGAAAATTAATAGACGCCAAGCTCCGTCAAGTATACGTAGAGCTCTCTAGGCGCTCTTGATGATAGATTTCGTGAAGAAGCCGAATGTCTCTCAGAACGTCGCATACTATTGATAAAACGTTCTCGGTAATGAATAACTTGGGATCATTGACTTTGTATTGGTTATACATGAGACTAAAATAAATGCATATTTTAAACACACATTTTATACATTTTCCTATATCGTTCTCCATTTTAACAAAATAGATAATCTAATACATTCGTTAGATAAAAAAATTTTAGACATTCTTTCTTCGTCGTTTAACCTAAGACTAGTATCGTTGGGTCATAGATTTTCTACAATACTCGACCTACTATTTTGCTTATTTATTCTATTCTTACATGGGTATGGAAATATATATATATATATATATATATATATATATATATAATATATAATATATTTTATATAATATATATAATATATAAAATAAATATATATATACAAATATAAAATATATATGTATATATCGCGACGGGATAATTATATCAAAGTAGTTAAATATTCAACGAACGATACAAAACGATCATGTTGATCGAAATTATTTCGTATCGATATATTAGAACATTTTCCTCGGAAAAGATATCCAAGTGACATGAAAACTACCGTCTGATGGATAACAGCCAAGGAACAACTTGCATGTCATTAAGCAAGTTAGGCAGTGCTGAAACCTAATTAACTCGTTTCGATACTGCCGGCAGGTTCGTGTTTCGCAATTGTTACAAAGAGCGTAGTAATTTCAATCTGCGACATTTGCTCGTGAATCGGATAACATAATTAAAAGTTGAGCAGCTAGAATTTTCAGTGAATTACTCAAACGATATTTCTTTCACGATTAGCATTCACGAGTTTCGTATCATGGATTTCTTCACCCAATGTTAAAATAATTTGGCAATGAAGACATTTTGAACAAATGAAAATTCTATTATGAAACAAATAAACTCTTCGTACATATACTTTGATATTTTCCTACATTTTGTTTGACATTTACCTGCGAAATTAGTAATTTTCGAAAAAATTTCGAAAGATCTTGTGATAATTCGGAGTGTCATCCTAACATTTAAGCGGAACAAGTTTTCAAATTTGACGGTTTCACCGATTATCATGACCGATCCTAAAATGAACGTAGAAAATTCGGCTATGTAAAAATATCTACCGGTTCATGTATTCCTCTAGGAGAAATTGTTGGATAAATCCGCCAAGTTCAACCCGTTCAATTCCCGGAAATAGAGTTGAACTTATTCTGAAATAACAAGAGAAACGTCATGCGCAAAAGGTCTTCGCTTTGGTCAATGAAGCGCGCCCGAAATACGTGAAAAATTGTTCCTATTCTTTGTACGAACCAATTCATATTAATTCGGTTTCGATATTACAGAAACAAAAATTGATCAATTGATGAGAAGAGATTTCTTCTTATACAACTCAATATAATTAAATTAATTAAAATTGGCAAATTCTAATCCTGACGTTGAAATATGAATTCTTTTGTATCGCTTCATTCGATTGTTGATGTATTTCACATATAGGGAAAAATTATGAAACGTCAGATACTAAATTATGAATAGCCAACACTCAAAGATCTAATCGTCCCAAAACAAAATGGTTTCGATACCGCTAGATCTGTAATAACGAACTTGTAGTACTATCATCAGTACCTTATCTCCTCAATTGAAAATGGCTATCAGGTTGGCTCTATTTGTGCCAATTTCAGAAAAGTCTCTGTCTCTAATTGCTATTCTATTTTATCTAAAAAATTAAAATCAGTTGCCATTCGAGGTTGTTTACCATCTTGGTTATGTAGTTTTGTTAAAGGCAGACGTTCAAATTGTTAGATATAATCACTCTTTTCCTATATCAATTAAGGTTAGTTCTGAAGTATATCTGAAGGATCTCACCTTGGACTTCTTCTATTTAATATTTTCGTTAATGATATCGATTTAATACTTAAATCCTGTTTGTTTCTTTTATATTCTGATGATTTAAAGATATTTTTTTAGAATTATCCAATTATCATCGCAGAAAAACCTTAATCGACTGGAACCGTGGAATATACTTAATCGTCTATTCTTCAATATCTCTAAATGTAAAGTTATTTGTTTCTCTCGTAAAAGATCTCCCGTAACATTTAGCTATACCCTCTGTGGTATCAACTTAACATGTACTCAAACAATTTGTAACTTAGGTACTTATTTTACTGACAACTTAGTCTCTTTTGATTACCACATTCGAGTTATTACAGCTAAAAGTCTTAAAGCTCTTGGTCTTACAAATATTTAGAATATCATAATTAATCCACAACACTAATACTTGATTTGGAATTTGGCTCAGTAATTTGGGCCATGCTACAGTAATATGTTCGACTAAGTACAGCATCGTTTGATTAGCAGCTACTCATATGAACTCTCCCATGCAGACTACATCTCACAACTACAAGCCTATTCTATTCTAAGAATTATGCTTATGACGTTAGAAAAAAGACGAATTACGTCTCATATTTTATTGATTTCTGAACTTCTCCATAGAATCATACTGATTGCCGAAAACTGCTGTATCTTATAAAACTTTATACTCCGACTAGAACCATCATTCATCTTTCTTCATGCATATCGATCGCCTTTGTAAACTGTACAATAAGTATTGTAAATCATTTTTTTCGACAACTCGATGTTTCGGGGTATTTTCCTGAGTACAAGTGCGCTCAAGAACATAACTCGCGATGAGTGAGAAAGTGCATATCAGCACACGTGGGAAGAAAAAATTTTTTTGAAAGAACTGAACGCTTTACCCTGTCCCTAACGCATTTACAGACGCATACTTTACATCCACCCAAAACTACATCGATTAGCATACCTCGTACTTCTTTATAACACAATTTCACGTTATACATTCGTTCCTAGAAAAGTTGCTAAGAAAATCACTCCAAATAAATGAAAATGTCGCCTTGGCGGCGGCTTAATATAGGGGTTACGCGTTAAATATGGAAACTGAAGATCAATATCTCGATTTCGGTACCACTAGGTTTCCTTAAATTTTAACTACATATGCACTGTATCATTTTTAACACGTAGCTAAAATTTGAAAAAAATTTTAAGGAACTCATTTTCTCGGAAAAATACCTTAAGAACTCGTTTAACAACACTGTGAACTGCTAATGTTATTCCAAGGGACTGTTTCCGCGTATGCGCATATGTATATTTATACACATATGAATAAAATAAAATAAGAATGAAAGTTTTCAAAAAAAGATTTTTTTCAAAAAATCTTGCAATTTTGTAATTTCTCGAGCGATTAAAATTTCAGTTGCAACATACGGACAAAGCACTAAAATTAACGACGATTAATTGGTTAAGAAAAACTGGAATAAAATTACCATGATATACATAAGTTTGGTGAAAAAGATAGGAAGATAGAAAGATAGAAAGAGAGAGTGAATAAAAGAAAGAGTGAGAAAAAGAGAAATCGAGCATAGACAAAGGGAAAAAGCAGATAACTAGAAGCGGGTGCGCGCGGTTCGTACAATTGACGACGGGCACAGAAACGAAACTCCATTTGCCCTTCATTTTCCGGGGTTACGTGGATGATACACACAGACCCGAATGAATACGCCGGACTATAGCAATTACCGCCGCTGCGAGAATGTACGGATCGTCGCAACGTGTTAAACGACACCGATCCCAGTAAAGTTTCTTTGATGTTGCGCCCGCGGATTAGCCCGTGTACGCGCATTTAGGGGCTGCTCGCAAGAACGCGGCTGTTCGAAATTTCGTAATGCTCGTGGAACTTGAGACCAGGACGTTATCCGGCTGTGAGTCCTATTCCAGGAGAAGTAGTTTCGCGTCGATTTTTGTCGGTGAACGGATGTTGGAAGTTTAAGGACTCTCGGAATTGATGACAGAGAATCTCGCTTTGTTGGGGCGAGAAATAGTCCGGATAACAGGGATGGGGAAGAATCCTTTGAAATACCGGTGAAGTCGACGTTAACGTGGAATCAGGATAAAAATGTAAAAAGGTATTTTCAATGTGTTGTTCTGCTTAGAGAACGCGTTACTTGTAATAACGAAATTTTATTGAGGCATTTTATCAAGTATTATCGATAAGTTGGTATAGAAATTGTAGAAAAATTGTACGTACGACAGCGTATTTGTACAAAATTATTGTTTTATTAAACAGTATGCGTACTGTTCGTTCCATAACCTTTAAAACCTATTATTTTACTATAAAGCGTTAATTTAATAGTTTAAATAATGGTACTGATGGTTAAAAGAGTAACGAGGATATTACACGATGTGTCGCGAAAAATTGCGCCAAGCTTTTTTACAGCGTTTAAGGACCCCCTTGAAATTTAGTAACTACAGCAATTATTGCGTGTGATGAAATGCACGGGCAGACAGTCGTGACGAATTAAGCGGGTCTCGGAGTTTTCTTTGATGTCGCACGCACAAACTGCGACGGAACTTTAATAATAATTAAAAATGGTTGTACGATTTGCTAATGACAATCACCAGTTGTATAATAAGAAACTCATAGTGATAATAAATATTTTATAACTATTTAGGTACTTATTGCATCTAGGCTGCAAAATTTCGTCAAGTTACAGACTAATTTTTCATCGATTAATTAATTTTCATTGTACGCCTTTCTCCTATTTCCATTCTCGATTATTTCGAAAGTCTCCCCACATTAGAATTAAATATTTCAACTCGATTATATAACTGTTCTATTCGTCACTTAACATACCAATGGTTTTAGTTCTTGGGAAGCTTGACAAACCCTCGTAAAGTTTCTTTGATGTTGCGCCTGTCCATATCAGTCGCTTCGAGGGCATTTATGCGCGTGTTTATGAGCAAGGCGTTTCCATGAAAATTGTACGAGAACACAGTAGCAACGGGCGGAAGTAACAAAGACGGAATATTTGAAGAAATCGTCGCAGAACGATTGGCGATCTCGTTTCGCGGGATTAAAAAGCGTTCTCTCGTTCTCTGGGCCCAGAAAACGAGCGACAATTAAAACTGGAAATCGCGTTCACCGGCTCCCGGATTGCTAATCATAAAAATATTAAATTTAAATAAGCTTTTGCCGGTTTAAGAAGTGACCCGATACGAGGTCCAGAGACCGAGAGGATGTTTAAGCGGCTGTACTAATTGGACGCAGTTTCCAGTAGCCACTCCCTGTCCGGTCGTTAACAATTTTTCTAATTAACTTTAAAAATTCCTTGAAAATTGACCCGTCGTCTTTATATATGGTGTTAAGATAAGCAATGTTTCCCAGACTACTGTATTAGCTTTCTCTGTAAAGGGACATAGCGTGTGCGTCTACGTAGAAACAGGCGAAAGGAGGGCCAAGATATCACGTAAAATCTACATATATCGTCCTTTTGCAGACGGGTTTTCAGTCTCTAGGTGGTGTCAACGAGTAAAACTTCAAATATATCGTAGCCCGTTAAAAGTAGATGAAATTATCGTACACGGTTAGATCCGCCTCCTTACGATGGCAAATGTTATCGATTTAATTTCCTTTTCCAAGCCTTCTAACGTCTTTCCCCAGCTCACCGACCGCGACCCTTACTCTCGTTTTCTTCAATAGAGGGTGAACATTCCCTCCATCGTTTCGCTTCGCTCTTTGTTTTTCCTCTCTACTCGCTAGATGTTCAACAGACTGAAATCGACACGTGGTCTTTGAATATCTTACCAAATTACAGGGAGACCGATGAACAAGTCCGAACGGTTGCTCTTTATTATACCATATTACTTTAGTTTGATTTTCTTTTTGCTGTCTTTGCTTTTTCTTGTTTTAATGAAATATTTATCTCTATGTAATTAACTATTCTCTTTCTGCGATATAATATAGAATCCTCTAATTCATTTTTTTTATAATCTGAATGTAGGTCTTGCGTTGAAAGATGTAACTGCGGTTATTTATGCAAAATTAACATCGCTAATGTCGTTTGATACCGTGTTGCTTGATGCACTACAAATCTCACAAAAAGATTTATACAAACCATAATACATTACGCGAAATTTACATTGGATCCGAATATTATCTGGGTAAATTTTTCATTTACCGATGTATTCAGTATACTATTTCAAACGTATTAGACCGAAGCGATGGAATATACATAGTAAGAAACAAAATGTCTTCCTCCGTCATTTTCAAGTACGTGTATATCGATTTTCTCACAGGGAATTACATAGTTCAAAATTAAATCGAAAATAGCTCGAGATATTTCAATATTTTAAAACCGTACGAGATTCTTATTATTTTGTAACTTTGCAGTTCTTCCCATATAAGGTAAGCAAAAATATTGAACAAGTGTCGCATCGTTTCGTTTACTATCGTTCGACGGTAAATGTTAATTAGAAAACACAGAATTCGGATGATAAATTTTGTAGAAACATCATGAAACAGTTCGAGCAAGTCGATGCAGGATACGAGCCTGTTTAATATGTTATTAGATAGTTATAACCGAATTTTCCGGTTTCACAACTTTCGTATGTCTGCTAAAGTTTTCTTCGTTTTTCTGTCGGTTCGCCAACAAAAATTCCTGATGTACGGGAAAGAATGGAAAGAAAAGACACGCTTACCGTGCTTTTTGTCCGCGTTATATTCTGTTCCATGTGCGACAAACTTCGACGGCGCATCTGAATTTTCGTATGAAAGGATACACGCGGTCAGACCTGTTATGTCCTCGTTACTGGGTTAGGACTTTAGAAATTTGCCGGAAGCCGCACCGACTTTTGTACTACCTACACGAACTAACTTTTAACAGAGCGTGTATTTCTATAAGAGAGTAATGCAAACATTACAACTTAATAACGCAAATTTAATTCGTTGAATTATATTTAGAAGCAGATTTTAATAGTTTCTACGTTTTTATAGTCGATATCTTTCTTCGTTTCTAAATACACATATAAAGCTTATATACAGTGTTCTATTTTTGCTGTTCTTACAAATATCACACTGTTTTGTGAAAATCGCAATAAGAACAATATCTTCACTCCCTTAGGAAAGATTAATGAGATTAAAAGATCGATTTGGTTTCTTTAATACGCGAGACGCTAACATATACTCATTCTTATTCTATAATGGTTTCGAAAATTTCGATCTGTATTGAAAGATTGAATATGAAACATCGTTTAACGAAACATCGATAATCGACGACAATTGTAATACAGAAAGTTTTTATTCCAAGGATCTTTGAGTTCTAAAGTAAATGATATGGTGAAAATGACAAATGTTAAGAACGAACAAGATAATATAACTATTTCATAATACCTTCAGTCTGTTTCAACGATATCAAACAGAAGTGCAAGTTTTATTTAATAACTGAATGTGGTAGATATAATTAAGAGAACGTATTCCAAGTCGAAGGAATTCTCGAAGCTTCATTTCCAAACTATGTCGTACAAGATACGCGAAGGGCGAAAACTTGTTCCGGTTGATAATTTTCCAATGCTTGTCCCTTTTGAAAACTAATTGTAAGTTGAACTAATAAAGAACCATCGCGAATATTTTCTATCGATTACTTTCGACATTTAACGAGAAGATCATTCGACCGAGCTATCTTTTGGAATTAGTTTCCTCTTTTCGCGAGTTCCAATGGCGATCGTAGGATATTATTTTTCCCGGCACTTCGGGATATTATTTAAATTGGAATTACTTTTCTCATTATAACCCACCCAAGAGGAAAATCTTCCTCTCTACCGGCTTACTTTTACTATTTTTCATCCTGGAGAAAAAAAGTTTATCTGTGACAGTTGACAACGCCGCGTGGACTTTTCATCGCCCGACGCGACGCGACGTGGTCGACGATTCCTAACTCTCTCGGGAAATCGATTAATATTTCTACGAATTATTACTAATTCTTATGGTTATCTTGTTAATCAATATATTTTTCCACTTACTATTTTTCTTTCTTCCTTTCTTTTCTTATAGTTTCAAAGTTATAGATTATTTTATAATTTTAATTTCTTACGTCTGTTAACGTTGAAAAGGATTTACAATTGTAAGATTCTTTTGTCAATTCAACTCAAAATCTCCTCGTCGAAACAATTTCTTTTTACCGCTTTTGCATCATGATTCAGAATAAACGTTTTATTCCAAATATTTCACTTCGAACATTTGACTTGATAGTTCAATTATTTTATAATTATACTCTATTAATATTCCCAAAGTTTTCCAAAACTTGTGTCATGTATGAGAAATTAACAAATGTACTTAATAAGTTTAAGAAAAATTAACCTTTTTTCTATGAATCAAAAATATTTCAAATATGTGCTTCAAATTTGGGGATGAATTCATGAAAACAATAAAGTTGCAGCACTCCATCTAGCAAAAGAGTTGCCATTTGCGTCAGAGTTCGAAATGGCAAGAAACGACTGAAACATTGGACAAGTTTTCTTAGATATATTCAACATTGTTCGAAGCCAATTTAAAGACACTTATCCAAAGAATATCCGTCATAAAATTGTATAGAAAGAATTGAAATGAAAAAAGTTTCATTCTTCTAATCAAATAATTTAAGTAATTCAATCTTATATTCTCTCAAGAAATTTTTGTATGATATTTTCGATAGTTTTCTTAAGGAAAATTCTTAAAAATCAGGTACTTTCGAAACTGTTATCTTTGTTAACTGTTGTGCCGTTACTGTGTAACTGTAAATAAAAAATAAATCGATTCTTTCCATTCCGCGTAGATATTTAGTTACATATAATACACATAATAAATAATAGATACATATAATACATATGTGCCTAGGAGAGAATCGTACAGTACTGATCAGCAAACAGAACCGACCAAAAATTAATTTTAGCTTTTTCATCAGATATTAGTACGTTTATTTGTATTAACAAATAATTATGACAACTCTTTGTAACATATGAGACGTGTCTGAAAAGTAATGAGATAGATTTCGATTGTCGTGAATCCGCAACACTGTATCAATGCCGCGATGCTATTTGAGACGTAATATCTCTATTCTACATTCAATATGAATTTCAATTTGAATCAGCTGATACAAGCGATTTCGCCGCGAGTTTTATGAAATTTATATTTAATGAAATCATTTACTGTTATCATTATTTATCAATTTATCATTATATAATAATTATTTAATTAAGTCAAAATTTAATGCATTACGGAAATAGAACTGCCACATATCGAGCAGCGTCTTATGCTGTATTTTCTATAAATGAATCTTTGGCCAACAAAAAGCCATCTTAGGAGACACAATTTTGTAGCTATGGACAACATTCAAAAGGTTGTAACCGATCAACTGAAAGCTGTTTTAGTAGAAGAATTCCAGCACTGTATCCAGGAGTGGGAGCATCACTTCCGATGGTGTATAGCTGTTTAAGGGAACTATTTTGAAGGGAACAATGTACATTTCCCATTAAACGACATATAAATATTTTTACAGGACTAGCCTCGTTGCTTTTTTGACACACCTCGTATTTCAGAGCCATTATGATAATTCCATTATTTTTGTTGTTCTAACGCTGTTGTTAACAGTTATTTTCCACAGCTAATATTTTGTTTTTTAGGAAAGTAAATGATTTTTTTCTGTTATGTACACTATGTTTAGTCTATAAAATTTAATTGCCACCCTCAGTTTTTCCATTTTCTTTATATATTATATATATTATAATCTAAAACGTTTCCACGTGTTTGTCATGCAGTACCGACGATCAGTATAGACCAAATCTTTTTTATCAGTAAGTTAATCTATTAGCAATTGAAATTAAATTAGCTGAAATTCCACGGCAGAGAAACGGTAAATGGACAGTGGAGAACATGAATGCGGCTTTGAAACTCCTCGAAAATAAGATGACCCAGAAACAGGACACTGTGACTTTCAGTGTTCTAAAAACGACGAATGTAATGGCTGAAACGTATCGAATGCACAGATCAAGAAAACATTAATTACTTTATACTTGTGATATATGTATAAATAAGATTTGAATAATAATATGTATTCTAAACTCTAAATTTTTTCTTTAACATTGCTAATCATTGAGAACAAAAAATCTACTGACTAAATAATTGGTCGGTACTGGATGACAATTTTTCATTTCCTATAAATTACATTTTTACTCTTACAAATTATCAATTCTTATTATTGAATCTCACAAAATTAATTTATACACTTTTATTATATTCCATTTTTATTATAAACTCATTTCTTTTAATTTTGATTTTTACCGGCACTAGTCCAAGATATAACAAAAGAACATAAAGTGGTCGGCACCTCTTGTGTACTACTATATTTCTCATAATTCCCGCATGTGCACTCCAATGTTTCAACCAGTGTTTGCAATTAATACTTGTTCAAAGTATTTCGTTGATGGGCTGCGTACTACCATCCTCCTACTATATTTGCAGAATACATCGCGTAAATTTCCTCCAGAAGCAAAAAATTTTACAAACATTTTCGGCAGCAAACTTTTTTGCGTGAAATAATAAACTAATGGAACCAAATTTCCATCTGACTGTTCGCATCGTGAAGAAGAAAAGAAAAGACAAATGTTTTCGCTGGCAATCGTGTATTCATGGCGAATCGAAGAACGCGTCATGTCGCGTCGCGAAGAAATGACGGTTGTTGCTTCCGAGCGTTTTGCGCAACTTCTTGATCAGTGTGGTAGCTTGCGGAACGAGCTTTCGCGTTTTTGTGGATTGATATATGAGGTGACGTTAACGACACTGCTAAAAACCTCCGTATATTAGTAGCAAGTACGCACTGATGTACAATATAATACGACGGCGCGTAAAAACAGTGGAAGTGGCCGAATGTGAATGTGAATGTATCAAGTACAACACGGTACACTGCGTTTGGTGAATACGAAATTAGGCTGTCATGAGGTAAAAAGCAAACAATCTTACAACCAACCATTGCATCGCGGCCACACCGACCGCTAATTAGAATTCCAAGAACGATCTCAGATTTTCACGTTAACTCGAGAATAATTGACGAAAAATTTTATTAGTCTAAAAAAACTACAAAATGTTTAACAGGATATTATGTAGGATTTGAAAATGCTCCTAATAAGAGAAAAAAAAGCGAAAACGATTGTTTTCAGAATTAATAAGTTTATTACGTAAAAATGTAAAGAAAACGTCAGTGGAACTAGACCTACGTTTAAGTGAAACGAAAATTAGCAATGAAAATATTATTTTTACAGTTTTTCCAGTGTAGCTGCAACCACATATCGTTGCTATTTATATCGGTCAACAAAACTCGATTACAATATAACTACGCGTATTTACTAAAGTTATGATATTTCTTGTGTTCACTAATTTGTTTATCACGTAAAAACTTTACAGCTATAGGCGATATTTAGGTAAGTACCTTTTGATATAAATTGCGATATTTGTCGCGTATTAAAAGGTATATATTTCTTTTTATTTATCGCGCCATCATTGGTAATTTATAACATTTGTAAAAATTGTATATCCGAGCAGTAACTGTACTCGTTCGTAGATCGATAAAAATAATTTTCTAAAACTCTTACAACTTCTGCAATATTCAATGAGATTATATAATATTTTGAAAATGACAAGAAGAAAGCACGACGCAGTATATATTTTGAAAAATATTTCCATGCTCGTGGTGCGGTTGATTCGTGGCGGGAAAAAAACAGAAGAAAGAGAGAGGAAGAAAAAAGAGAAAAAGGGTTAAAAAACAACGCCCAAAGGGAGAAATATTTCGACGATCTTTTTGGTATCGCAAAAAACACCGGCATTCACGGTGAAATCCAGCCGTATTAATGAACGCATCACGTCGGCCGCGTACAGGTGTGATCATTAATTCTGTTAAACGGCGATAAATGACGAGGACGTTAAGTGACGTTGACCCTGTTTTAATAATTGTCACGTGTATCGTATATCGACCGAATCTGTCCGTGTTACGTTACGAGAGAATAAAATGGGTAAAGTCAGGTGTTTTGCACGATGGTCAATTTACGGATAATTTCCATGGAATAACTATTTTAAGTGCGCTTCAATGATCAATTAGCGGCAATAATAATCTCGTTAAAGGCCGAAAGTGACAGGACAAAAAAGCACCTGCAATCGCAATGGATACTTTTTTCGATGAATCCGCAATTGAACGAAAGATAGAAAATCATATTGCGACAAAAGATTATTATTTATAAGTTACGGTAAATATAATATATCGATTTATTAAATGTATACGCTTCTTGCTGGTATAATACTGCATTCGTAGATAACGAATACAAGTGTCGCGTAACTCAAATATGGTTCCAACACAAAATTAAGAAAATGATCGGTAAACGACTACAATATTTACCTATCTATTTCTTAGGTGTGTGCTAAGTTTGTTGAATTATTTCTATAGAGAAAATAATATCGTCGAATATTGGAAAACAATAACCGTGCAAAGGCCCGCGAATATGCGACAAAAGAATTTTTTTGGAAACTACCCGAATAATAGGTTGCGTAAATCTCATCATCCCACTCCAATGCGTTTATTTTCTACCAAATCAATCGAATTATTTCTGTTCAATCGGTATATACATACATATGTACATATATCCATATGTTACGCTCTGCCATTTCCATGAACAAATCTCTGACTCTAATCGATTAACTCTACTTTTCGTAAACTTCTCAATTTCATTAACCTTGTACGCAATTAATATTTAATTCCCCAAAAAGTACAAGAGAAAAGAAAACAAATTACTTACTTTCATAAGTTTATTTATTGCAGGTTGTTGACATAAATAATAAGAAATTCAAGAGTTTGTAATGTTGTAATGCGATACGACTACGATCGAGCGGAAATACATTCTTATTCCTATCAAATATCTCTGCTTCTAATGCTTATATGATTTTCCGTTTCATAAAGTTGTGTCAGTATATCGCCAATTAAATTTATAATTAGCAATGCTTGCCAAACACTGTCACGTTTAACTTAAAACGAGTTCAAGCTGCCTGATTGTATTAATAGATTCCCGTGCATTCAACTTGAAACAGCTGACTTAACGCATTAAGCGCTGTGTCTCGGTTTAACCAACTTTGCGGAACATTCGATAATAATCGGTAAATTTCTCTCGCGACAGCCTGGAAGTTCGTATCAACCATTATATTTCGTAATATACCAACTAGAACGATGCCTTCACTATGCGAATGCATGCTGTAACTACATACTATAACCTTTCTGTAATCCCCCGTAATTTAGTAGCTACACTTCCATATATCTACATATACATCTTTTTAACTGCAGGGAAAGGTAGAGTATAATGAAGAATCAAACTCTTTAACGAAACGTCTTTTTCCGATAAACGTGAACAGACTAATCAGTGATCAAGTTATCACGATCGTTTCTTTTGTTACCGTTTCTTCCTGTCGCATGGTGTAAACCGTAAGCATACATACACGCGCTTCGACGAAAATCTACATCACAGTGTAGTGTCAACCTACAAACATTTTTATGGAGCCAACGCGCCACGTCGACCGCCAAGGCAACAAAGTATGCGCAATTTACTTACAAAATCTTATTTAATTCGAAAAAATCGAGGCTTGTACAGTTTGGAAATGCACACTGTTGTCAAAGCAAAAGATTTTAATCGTGAATACTACGATCGAATGATATTTGATTCCCGCTGAACATAACTACGAAAGTTCGACGTGTAAATATGAACCAAAAACGAAACACGCGATACGCGTCAAGTCGGTATAATAAACGCGACAAAAACACATAAGTACCATTTTGGTCTGCTTCAGAGGGGCGCTGCGTCGCGTATCTGTATGCCAGTGACGGGGATGACTAGTACTGTACTGTACGTTGTAGGGCTGCTGATACTCCGTCTATAATTCATCGATGTTCGAATGCCAATCACCATTCACGCACAAATCACTTAATAGAAGACCGAGTTCCGTTCGTTCGCAGATGTTGACAGCGACCGCACACCGTACAAAGAGTCATAATGCGAAAGCAAATTTTGACAATTAATTGTTTTCATCGCAGTTTTCTTTGATGTTTTGTTATTTGATTCGAAATCATATGTTTCATGTTAGTTGTATACGGTATTCGATCAATTCAAAATAAAAAAATGTAATCTGCTTACTGAAAAGATGAAACACAGTGAAACGAAGGTAGAAGGGCTACTTCCTCGCCGATATCGATTTTTTTTTTTTTTTTAATATGTCATAAAACTCAACATTTTGAACAACTTTTTCCTGCACATGTCACTATTGATAATTTCCGAAATAATCGCAAAGAACTATCGATACCGCTACAGTGATTTGTGTTTATATATGGTGTAACAGGACATGTGGGAACCATTTCGGGAACTGATTGTATACCAAAAACAATGAAAACAGTTCATATAAAAATATGTTCTATCTGTCTGATTGTTTATAAAATATAAGGAATTTTCTGTTGTGATTTCGTGTTATCTAATTACATTTACAGAAGATGCTCGAAATGACAAACTTACATTTCGAGGTAAGCCTTTATTTACACTCTGAATGATTCCTGGTATTTACGGAATGCGTTGAAAAGCTTGTTCTATTCTAAACCTTGGTATTTCAACATTTTCAATAGGTGTTTCGTGCACAATAGATTCGTCATATCTCACAAACGAAGACAGAGCATATATTTATATGAATTCATTATATTTATTTATATAGATATCTTTTTTATTGTTTTTAGGTGTAGAATCAGCTCTCGAAATGGGTCCCATACGTCCTATTACATCCTGTATATACTAGAAACAAAAGATTGGCCGGCAACCAATTTTAAGAAAAATCTGACTCAAACCTGGAAAGAATCACATTTTATTTATTGCCACGTTGCAAAAAACGATGTGCAGTGGACCCGCTAACACTAACTCCGTGTTGTACGCATCATAAAACTGCGACAAATTCTCGATCTCAACAATTACAGGCAGAATTCAAATAGTTAGATGTACTGGAAAAGGTTGTTCAAGATGTTGATTTCCATAATATATACAAAAATCATCGAAATAAGAGAAGAAGTAATTTTTCTTCCACGGTTTCATCATTAAAGAAGTATCGTGCGCACATTGCGAATTCCGAACAACTTCTCGTTACATAAATCTAAAGGAATATAAAATTAAAACTGTTTTCGTTCCACACAATTATTTTACGCGTTAGATTGTACGCGACATTCTACGCGCACCTCCGCACAGGAAAACGCTCGTATCTTTTCCTGGCCAGCTTTTGTATTGTTCACCCTCGAATTACAGGGTTTTCGCTTGCGTAACATAAACCGCACGCCAGAAATCGCACAGATCAACAATGCTGTAACAATTTCTTATTAATTGTGATAACAAGTGTTCATCCTGCGTTATTATGTTCCATAAAGAATGACAATATTAATTACTCTTGACTGTGCTACACAGTTAACCCTTTTAAAGTTAACCGATGACATCGCGTAAAACACTATCGCATATATATCGTTCATATTGGCGCGACTATTAAGTAATGCTCTCCGTTAGTGGTGCTTAATAGCCAAAAGAAAAGTATTCATCAAAAATTAACGGGAAGTTTCTCTTTTAACGACGAATTTCCGTTCCTAGTGGAGTCGATACGAAGAATGAGGTTGTAACAAATAAATATGTATAACACTATATATAAATTTAAATGTATTTTGTTTCTAGATTCGAATGTCGTAAAATCAAAACGGCAAGGATAAGGACGTCAAATCGATATAACTTTCGATTACCGATAGATACTGGTTACCGATCATTTTATTATTTGTTTACAATTTTTTATTTAAGGTCTGTTAGACAACCAAATTTAATTTTGTATTGGAAAACGTTACTACAATTAAAAGGATGATCTACAGGCAGAATATAGTTTCAGTTACTGCACTTATTTTGCTCATTTTTAGTTATAAGATAAGAGAGTATCAGTTTAGTATACAATCTTATGTCTGGTGAGAATAACTTGTTTTTTTCCATTACAAAGAAGTGCTAGACTTGTATCAAGTATTTTTTTTTACGTACCCTATGTATGTTGGGTGGAGGTGCATTTTTCCTAAAATCGTTATCAATGTTTTCTATCCTAGATTTAAAGAAAGTTTAGAAATCTCTGAAAGGATGACAACTGTTGTATATTTTTCTGAACTTTAATTATTGTAACATTAGGACAGCGACTGTTGGAAGTATTTAAATGAGTTGATGAAGTTGCAATTATGACATCTTTAGATTCTAACTGTAGGTCATAAGTTTCCCCTATAATATCTTGTATTAGTAGATCATTTATATTGTTATAAAAAAAATAAAGATCTTTTTTGAATATCATATTTGATACAAATTGTGGCTTCCTTAATAACATAAAATATACAAGACCGTTTTGAATATTATTTTGATAGATTGAACTAACTGTGTCGAGTAGATGTAATTAACTTGCAACCCATTGAATTTTTGGATCTGATACGTATAATTTAGTGTAGCATCAAAATTAATTAATTTAACGGTCGAGGTGTTTGGTTGAGTTATGACAATTAACTTATTTTCAATATTAGGATCGATAGAAATTAAAATATTTGGAACGTGAAGAATTCATGGACATGTTTTATGATGTTGTTTTTCGAAAAGTGGAGGCATTTTGCTTTTGAGATCATTTAGCATTTTTTGGGCTCTAATCCTGGAAGGTTGTGGATAAAAGTGTTTTTCGCAAGAAGAGTGTTTCTGTTTTACTAGAAAAGATGATTTGGTATATGCTATCGTGTTGCTTTGTAGTTATTGTTATAAAATTGGGAGTTAATGTCATTTGACGGAACTCGAGAGATGGCAAATTTGCTTTGCTTAAAAGTTCAGATTTGTGATTAATTCAAAAAGCACCAGTGATTATCCGTGTTCCAATATTATTTATAGGCCGTAGAATACTTAATATCCATTTCTTTACACAACCGTAAATCAGTGAATCATAGTGTAATTTCGAACGTATTAGTGCTTTAAAAGTGGATGGAGAGGACAGTGTATTCAGCTCCCTCCCAATTTCTTCCTGTAAATATTTTTAATTAATATAGCTAGTCTTTTGCTAGTACAGCTTATTTAAACTTGAGAGAATCAAGTTACTTCTGACTCAAAAATCAAACCTAAGATTCTAAATTCTTGTCTTTGCTTTAGTTCTTGGTTATCTAAGAAGAGCTTAATTTTTCCTTGATTATGGACAATTCACAAGTGGCGAAAAATTAGGAAGGTAGATTTTGTTTTGGAAAAAAAGAATTTAATCCTTTCAGAAAATTTTTGGAGATTATCAAGAGTTTTCTGCGTCGATGATTGAAAAGTTCCTAAGGGGTCTTCCAGCTAATAATAACGTGATATCGTCAGTAAACATTGTCACTTTTAGTGGTGTTGGTATTATAGTTGTTACTTCATTAATGACGATCAGAAATGATGTTGTGCTCAAAACTCACACTTACTGACTTATGATACTTTATTGAAAATTTAAACTTTATCTAATAGTATATTATTAAGACGGGCTCTAATAAATCTTTGATTTAAAACGTTGTTGATACAGTTGAATATGTTATCTCTAATTTTGTAGTTAAAAAAATTTCTAATAATCACATCTTTCCATATTTTATGCTTTTTTAAGATATGTAAGCACACAGCATGTTCTTTTTTATTTTCTCGAGAAATCATTATGCAGATTAGATCCATTTTGTTATGGAGATAGTACATTGTCTGTTTCTAAAACTCATTGTAGTCTTCCGTTTAAAATTTTTTCCAGATGAAAAATTTACATGGACAACAAGTTAAGGATATTGGTCTATATATAATTATATATATATTATCAATATGTAATTTATTATCAAAATTATTATGAGGATGTTGAGAATGATTTTAAATTGATCACAATTTAAAAGCAGATCAGTGTATTTTTTAATCCGTTGGAGCATATTTTCAATACCCTTTTCTCGATTTCTTTAAATTGTTTTCTTCTTAAGTTGTTTATTTTACATAATAAGCATATCTTGGTTTGCGTTTGTACTGTTGATTTTATCGATGATAGAAGGGCTATTGGAGATTTCAGTACTGTCAAATCTTATTCGTTTGATGGACTTTGGTTCATTTCTAGTAGTATCAGTTTCGAGCAGCGTATCTGTATTTTCTGTATCTTGATTTGATTGAATGTTGCGGCCTATATGTTGTTGATTTTGTAGATTTAAAGTGGTTGTATGTACTTACAGCTTCTTCTGATACAATATCTAATAAGTTGATGTTATCGCTCTCCGTATTCGTACAGTTTCTTGCTAAATGCCTCTCTTATTTGCATAAAAAACATTTGAGTGCTTTGGAGGATGAGTAAATCCAATGAATGACATTTTCGTGTTCCATTTTGATTACCTCAGGTAGTTTATGAACGTACTCCGGGTGAATGTAAATATGTCTATGAAAACAGAGGATGTGTGAAAAACTTTTCTCAATCATGTTTGCTCTTATGAACATTATAGAGGAGCCTTAGCGAATATTCAAATTACAATAATGTTTTCTAGTAATGTATGTAGAATAGTTAGATAAACGTTGGACGGTATAATTATCTTGTACTTGTTCAATAACTGTCGAACTCGAAGACTCGATCCATTTATTTCGATGATAGCGTAGTTGCTGGTAATTTCTTTGGCTATTTCTTTAACAGCAAGAAAAACGTAAATTCTTCTATTGGAGATTCTTGAAATAAAACGTATATTTCTTGGATTTGTAATTTTCCTGATTGCAAATGCATAGTCTTTATTTGAATTCCGTCTTTGGCTTCGATAGCTATAGCTTTATCTTTTTTTGCTAAGCAGCCACCTTGAACGACGTTCTTGTAACCGACGATTCACTGTAGAAGATTGAATGGAAGTCTGGTGCTTATAGGTAAATGACTTCCGTAATCAGAGGCCATTTCACAATTTTCCAGTATCGAGGTGCAATTTATCTAGTGAATGTATTACTTTCAATCATTCACTGATCACTAATTTCTAATATTTTAAATTCACAAACCGTATATTACTATAGAATCACTTCGACAATTAACCGAATGCATAGAACTCACGGAACGGTTTGTAAACATGCCTTGAATCGATGACGCTCTCCATGAGACTCTCTATCAATCATATTATTATCTAAAAACAGAGTATTACTATTTAGTTAGTATTATTATTTAATGGAATAAAGCATTATTCCATCAAAATCTGTGAAACTCAGTCGGTCAGTCTGCGCAAGTCTGTGTTATATTACTCTGCGCTATCATTTATCCTTGTTATTGCTATCATTAGTGAGCAACTCGATTTAATTAAAGTCATGACGAATTATTTAATCAAACGTAACGAATATTGAGTAATAGTATGGGAAGGTAATATGAAGGAAAATGGTTACAGATAAGAAGGACGACTTGAGACGAGGCGACGCGCGACGAAAGAAAGACATAATCCGGATTACGCTTTCGTTTCGAGGATGATAGATTCTTAATTATCGGATTTGGAGCTATATGAGTATGTATGTATATATGCCAGTTGAGTCTGATGGAACTGGAACTCAATTAAAAATTACATGGCCCTGGATTGGAATTTCAATAAAGTTCCAAATTACTGTTCAGCCATCCAGATACGGAAACGACTATATATACTTACTATGTATACGTATATGTATAGCAGATATCGTCGGTTTGCTAGAAAAGTAACACGACCGAAAGAAAAGTCAATTTTTAAGGAAATCAGTCTCAAGTAAAGAATGTATCAATTAAATTAATCAACCATCTAACAGTGAAAAATCTATTTCCCTTTACGATTTAGTTGAAAAGCTTTGAATTTCGGGAGTCTCTAATAAAATATTGTTTACGCGCATTGTTTAGTATTAGAGAAATGATTAAAATATATATTACTCTATATATATTATATAATCGTAATTTTATATAATCGTATTATTACCCATCATTCGTAAGACTCGCGTAAAGAATTAATTGCTAATATGTACATTAATTTTCTCCGGTTAAAATTACTCGAAGCATTCAGGCTAAAAATTCAATTATATTTCCTAGCCTGCTGTAACAAGAAAACTAATAACGAATCAACCATTTTTCCAACCATTCGTTTTAAGCGATATTTAACGTGGTTATTGAAACAATTAATGGTTTGCATATTTACTGTGATTAAGAACGAGTCGTAAATTATCAAAACAAACAGTATCGTATGACATATTATTCCTGATTTTATACGTGTGCACAGATTATACAAAGTAAATATCCGTGATTTCATTTGTCACGATAAAGAGAAAAGGCAGAATATATACGCGTTTAGATTTTTTCATCTCTTTCAATTTTCAAGAACAATGAACATATATGTGTATATGTGTATGCACAGTAAGGAGAAAAACTGAACCATTGTCAAGAAATGTTATGTGAATCGTTATTTATTGCTTGAAATAATAAGTAAAAAAATTGTTATTTATATTTTCGTCGTGGTTTCAGCTTATACAAGATATTTTTTTATTTGAGAATTCCTTTTTGTTCACATTCAACAAAAGAAAATGAATGGCGCACAAGGGAATCCTGGTAACTGATGTACATTGATTTTGATAAAACTTTGCACAATTATTCATTAGACCTACCAAAAATTTATCTATAATTCGATCATGTCCGTTTTTTTACTTTAAAAATAAATAAAAAATGATTTTTCCAAAAAATCTTTCGCACAAATTTATAGGTTTAACTTTTAACACGGTATAATATTTATTTCAACTATTTTTTGATATCTTCTGCTGTTTACTTTTTATAAGCACTTACATAGAACAGTTCAGCTTGGATAAAAGGATAATTGATTTCTGCCCTAAAATAATAAATATATTATTAAAGATAAGAGGACAACCGATAATATTATTACCGCAAGACGAACGAAGAATTTTGTGTCTTATCACATCTGATAATGCTTCATCTGCCAGTATGGCTGCAGAATTATTGAAACAACAGGAATACGGATAAGCAAATGGATAACTCGAAAAACTCTTAAGAAAACTGATTTTAAAACTATTGAATGAAAGAAGAAACCAATGTTGTCGAAGAAAAATATCAAACTTCATTTGTCATTTGCCAAAAAATATCAAAATTGGACAATTGCTGTTTGGAAACGTATAATTTGATCGCACGAAATAAAAGTTAACAGAATTTGCTCCGATAGAATCTCTTGGTACTGAATTCGCAGAGGCGAATCTCTTAAATCGCAGCGTAAGAAGTAGACGACAAAATATGAAGGTGGTTCCATTATGTCCTGCGAGCGCTTCATAGCTTTTGGCGTTGGTTCACATTACATCGAATTAATGGTATTATGAACCAATACACATACAAAGATATTTTGCAGCAGTACCGTTTACATGCTGTTGAGAATATGTCAATTGCTGAACAATGTGTAATATTCCAACATGATCGAGATTCGAAGCATACAACCAAAAGCGTACAGGAGTGGCTAAAGACGCAAAAATGTTTGGCTTCGGAATGGCCCGCTCCCCCAATCTCAACCCAATTGAGGATCTATGGTGATTAATGAAGAGAAGACTGCGAATACGATGCATCGCCGACATCAATTATAAAATTGGAAAACAAAATTCAGAAACACTAGAAAAAATATCTTCAGAATACCGTGAAACAATAAAGCATTCCTAGACGAATTAATTAAATAATAAATTAACGCTGTTCTAAAGCGAAAGAGTCATGAACAAGATATCGAGAATATATTTATTCTGACATATTGCATCATTAAAAAGGTGGTACAAAATTGAATCCATTAATTTTTTTTACAAATTAAAAAAGGCAGATTAATATGTTAGAAAAAATGTTTACTTTTACTGTAAACATGACATTATACATAATATCTTTTCTTTCATTTTTGTTCTTACTTACAACAATAAAAGTATGATGTATGCAGAAACTGAGATTATTAGTTCAGTTATACTCTTTACTATATATCTTTTTTGGGAACGAAAAGCACTGCTTTTTCTTAGAACGATAGCTCATTGAAGTTTAAAAGTATAGTTTCTGTTCAAAGCCCAAGTTCCAAATTTTGTTTCACATGTTACAATATATGACATTTTTACATATATAAGATGATAAAAGATGATAAGTATTACATAGTTAAATATACATAGTTAAATGCCTACATTTGGTAACTACACGACGTTACGGTGAAAAAGTTAATAATGCATCACACTAATGAAACAGGAATAAAAACGAAAAATTCACGGTGAAATCGAACAACAAAATTTGTTACATATTACGTACTGTCTTTAAAATGCTTGAATTTAAAAGTTTAAATGAGAAATTATTGTACAGTGAATATTGTATCAGGGCAAAATTCATCTTCCATTTCCCATGTTTTAAATAAACTTTTTCTCTCTTTTCTCCCTGCCTCTATTGGATTGAAAAACTTTTTTAACATTCATTTAATCAAACCGAGCGAAATATTTTCCAAAGTTACAGGGATATCGAATTAACGTTTAATTATTTTAACAAGCAATTTGCAATTTCTATAATACAATGCAATTCGAGTTGATGATACATTTATGTGTAATTTTTCTACGTTTGCGATACAATTACTATACAGCTACTTACAATATGGAATATAATTGTCACGACATAAATGTACTTGGTTCAAATTACTTAACAAACAAACTGAATTCTTCGTTTCATTTAGCTTGTTTCAAAATAGATGAAATTTTAGCCTACTTTACAGAATCTTTTCCAAATGATACATTTATTTAAAGAAACAAATAATGTTACAAATACAAAATATTTCGAACATGCTGCTTACTGTTAATAACAACAAAGAATTCTGATAGTTCCGAACAAAAAATACATAATGGATAGTAAGCGACGAACAAAATAACAAAAATAAAAACAGAAAACTTTTATTTTTCAATGCACTTACTTAACATGGCAAACTTACAAACTCCCCAGGTACTTCACACGGTCCTAATAACAACAAACTTTCGTTCTTGTGAAGCGCGGCAAAGTAGAAGTAATGAATCCAAGAAGACTTCTTAAGCTAGTTGAATGTTTATCATAATCAAGTAAATATTTAACAATTCTGCGAGCAAGCTTTTAGGTACACACCAAGCATGAGTCATGAATCTGCTTATTTATAACATTATACTATATAACTAAAATAATTTTCAAATGACTGGAAAAAGCAAGACCTGGACTTCACCCAAAGAAGGTGCTGCTTTCAATTTCGTGGAACTGGAAGGATATCCTCTACTACGAATTACTTCCGGAAGAGCAAACGATCAACAGTGAAAAGTATTGCACCCAACTCGAAAAACTTAAGGAAGCCATTATCACAAAACGTCCTGAAGTGGTGAACAAACGTGGCGTCGTGTTCCACCACGACAACGCGAGGCCACACGTTTCTTTAGCGGTGCGAACGAAATTTCTAGAGTTTGATTGGGATGTTTTACCACATCCTCCATACTCTCCAAACCTTGCACCATCGGACTATTATTTGTTCCTCTCCCTAAAGAATTTTAGTAAACGAAGTGAAAAACGGCCTCGAAGAATATTTTAAAAGTAAGCCAAGAGAATTTTGGAAAAATAGCATTATAGGGTTCCCGAAGAGATGGCAAAAGGTGGTAGAAGAGAAAGGATCATCATTTAAATCATTATTTAAAAAAGGTACACAGAAGGAAATATATTTTATACTTACCTCCTATTAAAAAAACAAAAAGAACTTTTCGGACAACCTTACAACGTAAGGCAAAGCACTCCGTGCATTGAGAATCGAAACAAATTGAACTTGTTGAGCAACTAGTCGATGATTCTTCCGAGATGGCAAAGAATTAATAGAAATGACACGTAAGAGACAACGCTGATTTCCAGAAAGCATTTCCTACTTTTTCAAAAGATTTATGAAAGTGGGTCAGAAGACATCAGCACGATTGAAATAGATTTTAAATCGCGATTGACTTTATATCAATTTGTTGAATTTGTTGTTGAATAATCTTAATCTTCTTACAAATGATAAAAAAAAAATATTTTATTACCTTTGGTTTTTCCGTGAAATTACACCCTACTCATCTAACGATAAAACCAACTCGATGGAATGGGATCCAAGTATCAAAATACTTGAATAAGGTGCTCCTTCTTACGGTTAATCAGTTTCGGTTTCAACGACCGAAGAAGTAGAATCGGTCGTTCCTCTTGAGCAGGCAGATAACACTAAAAACCAGTTGGCGAAGGCTGGCCGACAATTTTTTGGAGGTACGGTCCGGTCTGGTCCCGTGGCTCGTGAAAGGTGTAAAGATAACGGGTCGTTCGAAATGACATACGCGAAGCGTACGTCTTACAGGTCGCCAGCGCCCCACATAAGAACTCGCTGCGATAGTTGGAGGCTGACGGGTGGCGCTCGGCCGCGCGGCCACCGACTCAATGTACCAGAGGAAATCGCTGACTTATGGCTTGAAGTCGTAGCTTTTTTCATAAACCCCCAGTCAACCCCCAACCTCGCGTCTCTTTTACATTGTACCCAGATTTCAGCGATTAATTTTGCCCCATTGTGTCGTAGCGCATCTCTCGCCAGCGCCAACCTGTCCACCCACCGCTCTCCTTGCTCTATATCTCTCCCTTTCTTGATCGCTCTTTCCACCTAGAATCTTTCTCTCTTCGTTCTCCGCGCTGCTACGTGGTAGCAAGCGTTTCCAACCGCGGACCAACCCTCATCCTCACATCCTCTCAACTCTTCCCGCTGCCGCTGCGATCTACAGCCTATGCCTACTTGCTCTCTACAGCTGCACAGTCCGCATTGTCATTGGCAAACAAATCTCAATGGTAGTATTAAAAGTATCCGCTCTAATGGAACCTAGTATCCGTTCTACAAAAATTCTCGTTCCATCTGTACGTGGTTCCCTTTCCACCATCTCTCCATTTGTCTGTTTGTCTGTCTGTCTGTCTCTGTCTCTCTGTCTCTGTCTCTCTCTCTCTCTCTCTCTCTCTCTCTCTCTCTCTCTCTCTCTCTCTCTCTCTATCCCTCTTTATCCCTCTTTATCCCTCTTTATCCCTCTCTCCACCCTTTGTTTCGTACGCTAACCGTTTCTTCCTCTGCAGCACACAGTGCTCTTTGTAGGGATCGTGTGCGTGTCCGTCTGTGAGTGCGTGTTACAGAAAGTGGGGAGCACGTGCACGCGAACCTGGGTTGAATGCATGCGAAAATTTCTGCTAACGTCGGGATAATTACTCACTGATAGTCGCGTGGTAATTGTCTGCTGTAATCTATGGTTAAACGTAAGGGGTGGAGTAGCGGATAGTACGTGGGCGTCGATAGACAGCTCGATCTCGAAGGACTCTGTGATTATTACGTCGCCGTTGACTGTTTCGCTTCCAAGCTGCCGTCAGACTCTAGAGAAATCGATTTTCCAGGGAATCGCGTGTTGAGGAAGGTTAGCGATTGCGACACGTACGACGCACGTTCCCAACGAGTTCACGAGCGTAGGGACAATTATCTGCGCGTACTCTTTGTTTCTTTATTACCTTCGTCTTTACGTTAATCGCAATGCTGCTTATTGTAAGTTTTATTCATACAACTACATATGTTGTGGTACGATCGAGTTTCAATGAGTTGTTAAGAACTATATCTTTCTCTTCTCTGGAATTATCCACACTTATTTTATATAAAGTGTAAAATGAATTATCTTTCCTCGTCTTAAAAACTATTAGCAGATTCTTAATCTTCCATCGTGAACTAAGATAAATTATGTAAATTATCTACATTTTTTATATACTTTCCATATACATATGTATACAAATACATAAACATATGCAGTCTAATAACTACACAGTTTCATATTTAAATAACATCGTGCTAAAATTTAGAAACGTAATCCATGACTATCATCGATTCGAATAGCTTGGATATTAATCGACGCTTTAGTACCCGTAATATATCTAACGCACGAGAGTAAAGACAAGCGATTATGGCGACTTATCGCTTGGGGGTGCAATAGCAGTTGCCCGTAACCATTGTTTCCACCCTCTTCTCCCGAAATGTCGACCCATTGTTTAGATTTTTGCGCGAGAATCGAGGCGATCTCAATATGGGGAGATGCTTGACGTGGTTTGAATGCACGAAGGAAAGCATTCTTAGCTCCTCTACCTCTGCCTTGTGCCGTTGCTTGGCGTAAGAAAGCAGTGAACAATAATCCCTGTTTCTTTCTTTTCTACTTTTTACGAGCGAATAAGTATGAATCTTTTGAAACTAAGACGCGGTTTTCCTTTCGACGGATTCGCGACAAATACCCTCAAACATTATTCACTTCGTTGGAGATGTGATAAGAATTGCGTTAATATCTTCGACATTCTGTTTTCCTTATTCTTTATATTATGCCAGATGATAAGAAGAGGAGCATCCAATGTTTTAGCGGCTTATAGTTTTCACCGAGAAAAGTAAAAACTGCTTAATCGACGATGTAGGCCACGAAAGCAATCTTTTCGGTGTAAAAGTTACCATTGTGCTTATGAAAACCTGAAATATGAAATCGAGTAAACATGTGGAGTTGAATTATTAGAAATACGTTAAAGTTCCAGATGACGCTTATTTATTCACGGTAACCTATGTTGATCGATTATTTTGTATTCGTCTCAAACGGTGAACGGTATCATAAGATCTTTTAATCTTCCAGTTTATACTCCTATATGAGTATTTCATTATATAAGTATTATATAACATAGTATATATAATAAGTATTATACTACATAAATCTTATACTTTGAAGTCAATACTTTATCTTTTATCGTTTTGTATATATGCATACGCTTTTAGCACTTTGCAGTTGTATTTGTTTCAACTCTGGATTTCAAAACTTCAACGTCATCTTCGTTCCCACTTCTCTCCTTTTTCATATAAGATACACAATATACACGGATAAGGATCGTTTCATAAAAGTCCCTAAAAACAGAACGGACAACAGGAAGTGCAACTTATTTGGGCTCGATTATCGAAGTCTCAGGGAAGCAAGTAAATCCCGAATGGGTCATTCAACGACAGCCATAGTGGGACCGATAAATAGTATAATTGCGCCTCTGTCTTCTTGCTCTCCCGTATATGCAGCTAGGTTCAATATCCATCCATGGGAATACAGACGCAACCTTCCCATAAAACGTCAGAATCTCACTGAGATTGAGATCGTAAGATAGCTGACGGTTCTACCGAACTGATGCGATGCACACGACTTCAGATCGGCATCACGTTCGCAATGTTTCTGTATACATATAAATACCGTCGATATATTCGACCACATTAAAATGCACCCGCCAATTTCTAGACATCGCGTTGTTACTTTCATTTTAATCACTTCATTTATTGCATTGAGTAAAATCAATCTATGAATCACGGAATCCGTTATAATAATAAAATCGTTCGATTTCGAATGCACTAACCAAGAATTTTCTACAATTGTGAAAGTGCAATAAAAAAAGAGTCAACTCGTATTCGATATTTTTTAAACATTTCGAGTTTTAAAGTTATCGTGTTTGTGATCCTTTTCCCCTATGATCCTCGATCGTAATTCTAGACATAAAACAATGTTACTATAAACCACAAGCACCTATATCCACGATTTAGCGTTTACGTGCAATAACTTATTCATTCGTGTTGTATTAAAAAATGAAACCAAAACAACAATTTTGAATATCGCGTTTGTCTTTAATTTTTTCCCAAAGACGTTGCTCTTTAACGTTTCAAGAGCTTCGAAACGCTTGAACAACGTTTTTCATGAGAAATTACAGAACATTTCTAGAAACGATGATAAAGGAACTCAACTAAGCGAATCCAAGTTCCTCAACAAAAATAGTCCGGTAGCGGTTTAAGTCGTCAAATTAAAAAGGAGTCTAAAGGATAAAACATTCCGCGACAGAAAATCTGAGAGAGTTCGATCGCAGAGAGACGGAGAGGAAAAGAAAAAAGAAAAGAACAGGATGACGTAGATATTGGTATTGATTCGATCGGCTCTCTATTGTTCGTTCGTAGTTTTCCGGCCGCTCTCTCAGGGTTGATCAGACGACAATGGGCTTGTTAATTAAACAGGGCAGTCCTTCTTACGCGTTACCTGAAATCCTCAGAGTTCATGGGTGTCCTTTAACTCACCGCGACACAGACAGAAAGCTCTTATGCAAACCGCAGAGTCCGAGCTACTCCGAGTCGAAGAAGAAGCTTATTATGGTCATTTACCTTCCCATTTAAGTGAGCGTACTGAAAATTGTCGTCAACCCTGAAACGACTGTGTTGGTACTCAGCAATGACAGGCTAACTATCCCGTCGTACAATGTGCCATCGAGTTCCTAGTAAAACGAATTAATGTAAAATTATATATACGAGTTATCACTAGAAACGCCAGGTTTTCGGCGGTTGCTTCCTTTCCAGATTTTAAGTGAGTCGTTTACCTACACTATCCAACACACTAATCGTTATTTAATCTTTAACAAGCACAAATTTCAAGATGAACAACGAAGTTGTTACCAGAAGTCCTGGTAAAAATTATTTAAATGAAATTTGAAAATTTCATTTTATAGGCAAACTTTACATATATAGATACGTTAAAAATGATTTTTACGATTGCGGGAAGAACGTTACGCGCAAATTTTAAATTAACAAAGTTTTGATTTAAAAACAACGAAACGAGCTGAAACAACTTAACAAATGTCGTTACAGCAAAATGGAAAATCATACTCTTGGAAAAAAGAATTGGAAGTAAATAAAGGAACATCTGCGTCAGCATTTTTCTCGATTTGGAAAGTGAACAATCGTGGGAAATGCGATTGCGGGGATCGAAATGAGGTTCGCGTCACCATCCGTTCACGCGTCACAAAGCGTTGAATTGATTTATCCCGCGCGTGAGAAGTCGATCGACCATGAAGTTATTAATTTCAGCCCCATTTTAATTTTTCTTCTTTCGCTTCAACCTGTCTTGCAGATCGGTAAAACTGTGAGTCGGAAGTCATCGATTTGACACGTACCTTGTATTAGACCAATGAAAACCAATAATAAATTATTCTTGATATTAATGATTTATACGTCTTGAAACGAGAAGCAATGAAATAAAATCCAAAGAGACGAATCTTAAAAACATCGTATTTATTGTCTTCAAATTTGTATCGACTTATAACAAGTTTATGACGAAAATATCCTCGTATCTGTCATCCGTCGATGACTTTTAAAATCTAAAGACATAATAGAAATATTACAATAAATGATATTAGAATGAATAATGCAGTCATATACATAATATGATTAAAAAATTGTGCGTAGACAGAGCACCCAATATGTTTCAATATTTGAGAGAACTGTGATAGGAAACTTTAGCGAAATATTTAATCCAATTAACGCCTGACTGATTTATTTTAGATGTTAAACAGCTATGTATTTATAATAAAAGTCTATAATAAAGTGGGATCTGCAGCAAACAAATGATATACAGAAATAAGGAAATTTCAAAGAGAATATTTTCAATACATACGTGGCCATTAATTTTGCGGAAAATTAAAAATTGGAAATAGTAAGTTTATTATAAATAAGCAGAATTTTTTTCGTGAAGTCATTACTAATAACCAGAAAACAGACAAGCAGAAAAACATAAAATTACGTAAACGATCCTTGATACGATACAACATTGTAGGTAAACATTCTTTTTTGTACGTTATTTCAAATATTATCATCTCATAAGCTTTAATAACATATTTATTTTACAGAGAATCGTTGAAACGTATACGATGGAAATTTCGCTCAAAACTTGAAATCGGAAGTCAGTTGAAAATTAAAAGATCAAATGAGCCGGGAATCGTTATTACACAACGTCCTCTAGTAAATTTCAATAAAAACACGCCCCTAAATAATCCTGGAAACGATCTCTACCCTTTAAACGTCCGGCACATTTATGGTGGGTTTGCCGGACCAAACGCAGTTGCAATTAATGTTTACTCGAGTAAATTAATTTATTTGACTATCTTCCTTAGAAGGAACAATAAAGTGTATGTTTTTTTGCCAGCGCGGCGCGACGCGGCGACTGTGTTCACTCACGCGCGCTGTGTAATTTCTTCTTCTAGTTTATAGGAAACGTAGAAAGGGGAACTTTGTCTCTCGTTCTGCCGCGCACATTGTGTAACAGGAGCGAATTTTCAAAGAAAAGACTCTCCGTGAAAGAGAAGTTTTATATTGCACCAGCTATGTAATGTGAGAAATCATAATTATGCGTTTTTCCCGGCAACAATAGCTGCTTACGTGTCGCGATCGTGTGAGTTTTAACTATGTACTACCACCATCTCCTTCTCTTTTTCTAGTGTTACGAATTGTTAGCACACGAGTCGAGCAACCGTTATTCAACGTCAAAATATTTCCTCCTTTAAATATGTATGCTTCCAACATAATACAAATATTGTATTATGCAAATATTAACTATGTTTGTTCTCCTTTCTTTCTTTTCCGTTTTTTAAAGCTGGCAGTTAATAAGAAAGAAAACGAAAGGAAAACGCGTCTCTCGTAGATAGAATCTCCATCTTAGTCAGATGATTAATCTTTCTTTTTTGTTTCATCCTTCAATTTGAAAAAATGATGAAATATCTGTTTTAGAAGAGCATAAATTTTGTAATAACGCAGTACCCGTTGACCAAGTCTTTTTCGTAGTTTGCGAGAAATATTAGCCTGCGAAGTGAATATTTCGTGCCGTTCAATATTTAATAAGGTAAATATTAAATAAAGCTATAAGCCTGCAAATGAATATTTCAAAGGCAGAAATGTTTCGAGAATCGATTTGATTGGCGTTCTCCGTTCATGTACTTATTACAAGAAAAACCATGCTTATAATTACAATATGCGTAATCGAAATAAACGAAGCAATGACTTTTTTATTCGATTCGTACCTGTTATTCTTTATCGAAATAATACAGTGTGTTGCACGAAGACAGTCATTCTTTAAACACTGTCTAACATGAATTTATTCAATTTCTGTGATATAATTTCGAATAAATTTCAAGCGTAATGAAACACGGTTAGACACATTTTGCTTTTTATCACGAGACATAATTCGATTGCAATCAGTGATAGTCGTTATTAATATTTCGTGAAGATCGTTTAACCCAATTTTGTCTTACTGGCGGTAGATCGTAATCAACTTACTTCGTAAATTTTCAAGACCTATAAGGCTCGTCCTTTCTTCTTTGCAATCAGTTTTGCGATCAGTTTCGCGTTCATTTTCGTATTAAATTCAAAGCGTCGTTCTTTAAAACGAATCCTAATTAAAAATTGCTTGGACGCAAGGTTTGCGACAATTCTTGTTTTTTCCCCTTAACTTTCAAATAATATGTCAACAACCATACCGTACGATATTCGAGCGAAATCAGCCCTTTTCCCGAAATTCGTGTGTTCTTTGCAACAAGCCGAGAGAAATAAAAAGATAATTGTGGCCGCGACGAATCGAGGATCGCTCGAGAATGATCTCAGCGGTCAAGTTCGTCGCGAGACAGGTTTGAAACTGTCCGCGACAAGGTCGAGGGTAGGGGATGGGTTCGGAGTTAAAATCCGACGAGATAATATTTCGATGATATGCCGAACCACGTCACAGCTGCGGCGCACGAGCAACGGTCCCTCGTCCTGCGTCATACAAGATTGTTAAAGCTGAGATCGGAAGGAGAGATTGCGGGAGGTTGGCTGTGCAAGGCCGGACCCGGCGTGGGGCTAGTAGTGAAACAGCTGGCACATACTGGCGATGGCGACAGCCCGCCCGTCACTAACTCAACCTGGATACACACGCGCCATGTGCGCCAGATACAAACTTCATTGATGTTGGGTGAAAAGAACGACTGAGACTTCCGTTATGCCAACGACGCGCTGCCGCCTTCGCCCGCCTCCGGACGCTCTCTCAGACTTGTTTCGCTGGATTAACACTTTCACCACCACCACGAAAAGAAAATGCTACGCTAGTACTTATCAATTTCTCTTTTCAATCTTTCCTTCCGGTTGATGTATCAACGATAAATAACCAAAGAACAGGTTTCAGTATGAAGTGTGCGTTCTTTCTTGATTCAAATATGTATATAAGCGTTTCTCTTACTCATCAAGCCATTAAGACAAGTACATACTTTTCCCATGAAACTTCACAAGGTCCCTGGCAGATACTATTATCTTAAAACAAATTTTTTCTCTTCCGAATTCTATAAAGTATGGAAAATTCTACGAAATAAAAGCAATGTCCACTTTAACAAGCGTTTTAAACAGCTTTTAAACGGTCTAAAGAACGAAATTGTGCGGCTGTCGTTCGCATTGTATTACAATTAATAATATATTTTATAACAAATTTCACCGGAATTGTATAGAATGTTAACTTTATATGTATAATAAATCTACATTCACAGACGAGTCTCCAATTTTTTCTAAAATAACAAAGGACTCTTAACCCTCTCCCATTGCATCGTTGGTGTGACATATAAAATGAATCTCACGTTTGTTTTAATAAATGCCTTTGCAAAAACAGCTTCACTTGTGCACAGCCCGCAACTTTAGTTATACATGGTACTGTTGTCTAATGAAAAGTGTAGATAGATGAAACTTCCCATTTATTTCACCTACAAAACTCTGCTTTAGCCGGCGACTTCCCACAGTAGATTAGGGACATGCTTTGGTCAACCACGATCCCCGTTATCAGAATAACAACAAAGAAGGATCTTCTCGTTTCATGGTTCCATATTCGATAATGCGAGAAATAATGAAACAATGTGAAAATTCTCTCCCATAATTGTCAGTATCTATCTTTTCCAGTTAACATTGAGTAAATTGAAATATTCCAGTTTATTGATTTTACAATTATTCAATGGTAAACAATTTTGTATTTAGTTCTGTTTCTTCCCTCAAGCTATTATTTCTTTTCCTAGCTTTAACAAATTACGAGCAATTAAATTTATGCATTTTATTACATTAGTCGTAATTGTTTTTTACGATGTAAAGTTTAAGTCCAGTAACACTCATTAAATCATCGATTAGTAGCAATTACAAATTGTATCGATTAACAGTAATTAATGTAGTAACAGCAATGAGTATATAATGTTTGTATAATTTTACAAGGACTTCCTTGCCCAAGTCAAAAGGTACAAAATACCCAAAGGATATATATACTATACATTCAATTTCAAAATGTTTTATCATGTCCAGGAAAATGATGCATTTAAATTTAAGGCACGAGTTTTCATCTGCACGATATTTATAAATATCTGAAAAAACGGACATTTTTTCATAAATATAAAAACAACATGAAAAAATTGTTACCAGACGGTAGATTAAATACGAATCGAAGACTAAGGAACAGGTGGTTTTGATGAGCAAATTAAGTGCATAATTTACGCAGGGAATCTAACCAAACGAGACTATAGTATATGGAATTGATATTGCCGGCCATTTCTCAGTAACGATCCATTCTCTCTCTTTGAAAAATGACCATATCAGGGATAAAATTAAATTAACGAGGGGACATTAAATATCCATACAGCTCGATGCAGGCTGTAGGAATCAGACTTTAAGGTGTAATTGTAATTGAATAGCTTGTCGCCTTCTACGCTCGATAGTATCAATTCTCAAATTCACATAGAAAAGTAACAACGTTTGTAGCTATTATAATTCTGGTAATGTTTTAACATGACATGAATATTTCGGGGAAAAAACGAACTTGAGAGTAAGTTTAAATGAGAGAGCAGTTTTTCGAGGATCGAGATTTTTTCAAACGCTTATCTTATCCTTGTCAATTTTTGACACAACATCAGCAGTTTTTTCCTAAAGATACTGCGAAATAAGGCCACTTTGCTGTTATAGGTATGACATGACTCGGGTTTCGACTTTAAGTAGTGATTTCATTCTGCTGTCTACACTACTCCTACTACCTTGTTTCGCTGTAACAGTTCTTTCGTCATCGGGCAAGACCCGTGACAGTTAAGGCGAAGAAACGCATTCCGAAGAAACACGTACCGATCGTAAAGCTTATACGAGGATTGCGCAGGGCAAGCGTAGATGCGACGACGCTGTTACATGGAAGAGCTTTGTAACGATGTTATACTTACTTATTACTGTCAAATTTCCTGCTTTTATCTTAACAAGGCGGGGATCACAAAATGTCTACGTCGAGCTCGGAAATTTTTCACATTTATTATGGTGATGTACGATGAAATATCATTTAGTATGTAATTGTAACATCGTCGCATCAAAGTTAAAAAATAACTATGAAATATCGATAATATTATCGAGAAAACACAACAAAGTTTTTAAGATTCGACTTTTTTAGATTTTGCTTCATAGTTGCGAAAGGGAACTATCGTTACTGAAATCGTTGAATTATCGTTGATTTTGTTTTGGTTTCAATGTGCAGCACATTTCATTTAATTTTGTTTTTTTAATTATTTCGATTACTCCAATATTTCGTTATATGCTGCATTTTACGGAATTTTATGTCTATATATTAAGAGATTGCAATTGAAGTTTTTCAAATAGTGTGAACAGGAGCAGAATTTTCGATAGATTTCTACTAGATTGCACGAATTGAAAACGCAAGATTTATGTGGAGCAAACAAGAAGTCCTGACTAGGGAAAAAAGAGAAGTCAATAAACAGAATTATTTATCACACGTGTGTCAAGGCATCCTTACGATTCTCTGAAGGATACGCGTCCTTTCTGCGTCTCGTCGAGCTTGTTTCCGCCTTCTCGGTTCGTAAGGTTCTAAAGAACGAGCAAAGAAGGAAAAATATAGGAAGGCTGAAGAGACCTTCCATGTACGAGGCTCTTGGTGCGTATAGCAATGCTACTCTTTCAAATTTGTCGAATCTCCTACTTACACGCGTCTCACAAGTGCGAAAACACGCAAACTCCGCGATCCTACGGAACGATTATAATAACGGAAATTTATGAAATCTAAGGAAAGGCAATTAAGAGAATGAGAATTTCGGAAGAACTTGATTTTTTATTGTCCCCTAGTCTGCGAGTTTGTTAAGTTTCCTCAAACTTGTTTTTTTCGTGAAAGTTGCATGAGGTACGGTTTCTAAATCTGAAATCTTTCGTGTTTAAAGAATCCAGATCGTACGTGGGCGAGTGAATGTGATGATTCCTTTGTTAAATATGACAAAATAAATTGGAGAAATAAAATAAAAGAAAAAAAGAAAAAAAAATGATGTGTAAAATAGAACGATATGCGAATTCCTTTGCGGAATTGTCAGTCGAGCTCCTTTCCCGGTTTCCCTGGGCTTGATCGTTATTCAAATTTCACACAGGAGTGTATCCGACTTTTCTGCATACTCTTACGTATCCCGGACGTGGAAAAGTCACAGATCGGAGGCTGAGAGAAGAGAAATAGGGTGAAGATGTCAGAGCAGAGCAGCGTCACCACCTTACTTTTTCGGTATTTTTGAAGGAAGATAGATATTCACTTAACCCTCCGAATCCTTAGCATTCATATATCTACATCTTATTTATTCTACAATACAAGTTGACAGTTTAGGTTCTAATAACGACTAACGTTAATATATATTTTGATACATCAACTTGTAATACTGATTGTTATACCGATGATAAGATCTTTGATCCCATTCCTGATTCTTTTTTGTGGTTTAATTTGTCACAGACACCCTGTTACCTTCATTCGTTACACCGATCTATAATTACTTTTAATTCTGGGATATCGATAGAGAAGAATCTATACAAACGATCTAATAGTCTATAGTATATCTATTCTTATCTGTAGAGTAACTAAATCTAGTTTATGAATATACGTAGTATGTATCAATATAAAAATTCCTTCCTCGATTTTAATGCTCGGTCTCCGAAATGAAGCGTCGTTAACTCTGATATTATCTACTATAATCCAAAAGGGATGAATCTCAATGGAACAAAGTAACTGAAATCGTGAGACGAAAATATAAACTGTCCGCAACGATCCAATCGAAAACTAAATCACTTCACCGGTGACCAATCCCGTCGAGAACAATCAGAAATAAAGGTAGACCAAAGTACCTAGGTAGCTACCGAAAAACATTTAAGATTCTCCGTACAAGGTTCCGCACCCTCGCGAATTACATTTACAAGAGCTAACAGAGGCAGGCATCGTGTCTCCGGCTTGCCAACACAGGATACGTCTTATTCGTCCGAAGAAAGCCCCAACGGAGTTCCTGAAGGTAGATGAGGGTGCGATGCGGCTCTGTATACCTCTATCGTGCGTACGCCACCCTCGTACAACAGAGACCGTCTACACCGATGTTCGCACACGAAGCGTTCCTCGCATCTGTGCCTCGGGTTTTTACTGGTCTTGGTGTTCCATCATGCCAGTCGTCAGGGTGGCGGCTTATCTCTACGAGCTCTCTTCGAGGAGACTAAAGTGGAGTGAGCCATATCCTCCCACTTCTCTTTCTCTTGGCTTAGTCGTAACACAGCACCGCACCGGCGCGGCGGCGAAACGATGACGTTTCGGCTGCTTCTATACCGATTTCTCCAACTCCAACCTAGTATACTTACAATTCAATAGTATTTACTTGCGACGAATTATCACTACCCATCCCTTCCTTGTTGTTCGATGATTCACTACTGCTGGATAAAATAAGACCGATCCACCGACCGTCCGCTTATTTCGGGATTAAGCCACCGAATTACTTTCAGAGTTAAGGCTCGTCGATGAAAATTCTGAGGTTTTCAATATCTTGAAATATTAAATTTGAGTTTTGAAAAACTTCCGAATTTTACCAAAATACACAATCGATATTGCATTTGACAAATGTACAAGTAGGACATAACCTCTTTGATTTCGATGATTTTTTAATACGTAGTGGCGAGCATGATCCTGAACAATTTTGTCGTATGCATTGGCGTTCCGTTATCAGCGAACGGTCTTAGTTTCCGAGATACTTGCGAAAAACTGCAGAGAATCTTAAGTAGAATAGAGCGCCTGTGATAGCGTAAAGTGTAAGTGGCCGGATAAACTGACTTGGTCGAAATCTTTTGTTAGTGTATACGAACGAGGGTGGGGCGGGCTTAGGTATCCGAGATGAAGATTCATGCATAACGTGCATGTGCAAGATTGTAAGAAATGTCTGTTATAACTTAGTAAAAAATGATTATCATCAATGTATTGGGTTTGGATTTGAGTCAGCATTTTCAATTCGGCCGTCACGAGGCAGTCGGCAATGCTTACATAAAATGATAACCATTATTTTATTTCATAAAATAATATAATTTGTAATTAATAATATAATTCGTCTATTATTTTTATAAATAATTTGTGATTATTTCAAGCAAGTATTGTCGGATCACCTCGCGACGGCCGGATTCAAAATACTAACTCAAATCCGAACCCAATACTTTGATGATAATCATTTTTAAACGAATTATAATAGACATTCCTTGCAGCTTAAGCTCGCCCAACTTTCGTGTGGTACCAACAGCTTTTTATGAATATCTCGGAACTAAACGAGACCGCCGGCTATATATATAATAAAAAGTTGTTCAATATCATGCCCCCACCACATATTAAAAAAATTATCAAAATCAGAGAGTTTGAGTTTTGTCTATACATTTGCCTTTCATTCTTTGGAAAGCAGAAGGTGAGCCTCCATGGCCTCCATGAAATTAATCAGTTTGACGGATTAGAAAATTTCCGAATTCGAAATTGTCACAAAATTCCTGGTATTCGTTTCAGGCAAAATATTTGCCATTTTTCATCGTTGAAAAACTGTGATTTTCGTGGCGCGACGAGGAAAACAGGCAAATGTTTCTTGACGAAGAGCGTGTCAGTGAGATTAATTCTAATGCAAACCTGATTCCATTTAATGGAATTTGCCGCATTGTACTTGTAGATTATAGAGTGTAAAGTGTAGGGCTATGAAAGTTGTTAGTCTTGTTACGGCGCGGTGCGTCAGTTTTATCATGTGAAATAAGGGGGAGAGATATCAATCGAGAAAAGCAGAAACACAACGCTTGAAAGCTTTAATAACGAAACAACCGTCTAACTATTAGCAATAACGATGTCGATATCTCAGAAATATTACACTGTGTAATATTTTTACGAAAATTTATATTTAAAATTCTTTCTTATATTTCTTCTTCTTATATTTAAATTTCTTTAAAATTCTTAATACAAAGAATCATCGTTCGCATTTACAGAATGCACGATATAAATTAAACAGAGTTCAAGTGATGAAAATATCTAGCGCTCGTTTGCCCGGATTTTCTCTTAAATTGCTCGGAAATGCGATTTGCTAATTATTCCGTATTGATATCGAAAAGGTAGTTATAAGTTGTAATTCTGTAAACTGTAAACTAAAAGTTAAAGAGCAGTTTCATTAGCTAGCGTGATTCAAAATAGACTACATGAAAAGTTACAGTTACTAGAGAATATTATAATCCAACGGAATTGATTTATCGATTATTGATTTTTTCCCACAGCAGAGCATAAGATACTCTAGCATCTTTAATTTTTATTCGTCGTAGTTCCCAATTGTCCTAGATATTATCTATAATTATATCACGAAGGAACTAGTAGACTTTTCGGATAGAATTAACTACTACATAATATATACATTTTACAATGCCATCCTTTTATTACGATGCCATACTTCTTATCAACCTATTTACTACCTACACCTTACCTACTTACTTAGATTACAATCTCGAAGTGTCCTACCTAACCATAAATCATACCTACATAAAAATCTAAATATCTGTTTATCTTATCTACGCAATAATATAAATGTAATAAAGTGAAAGGGAAAGGATATTGTATGGAGTATGAGTCTTCACTTGATGCCACAAAAGACCCTGAAACAAATTCAATCTGCGAAAGGTTAGTAAAATTCTATGAAATATGTGTAGACGATAAAACATAGAAACCTCTTTCGAGTGTCCGTATCAGTCATCGGTGTACGCGACGGACCGTGCGCCGATAATCTAAATATTCTCGACATCGAACCGTTGATGATCGGTTCGTCATATTAAATGGCTAAGTAAATGAACATGACTCGTTGTTTTTTTAAACCGTTATGCCCTCTCCCTACATATGTATAATTACTTCCTGATTAGTAAGGCTCAAACATTATTTCGTAATATTTAGCTCTCGTTTGTTCACCTCCTTGATTCCTCCTTATTTCTTTTAGCCTTTAGCATACATATTTAAGATGCTATAAAATATTCAAATATGTAACTGAAATGTATTTTCTGTAAATTGATGAGTCTGAAACAAACTCATTCACTGGATTAGTACTTAAAACAACAGGCACCTCTGAAATTTGTATGAAATTATACATGAAAAATAAAGTACTAATTATCAATTAGCTTAAATTACTCTAGGAAATCATTTGTATATTTTTAATCAGAATTAGAAAAATTAAAAGCAAAAATTTTAAGTAATTAAATTTGAACTGAATTAAAAATTGTAAATTGGATTTGAATATTAAGATAAGAGAAAACCCGATTATTATAAAATTACTTGCTTTGTCTTTTAACATTTATTATCTGTTATTTCTTATTCAACATAATTAACCGAAGGATATGCAAATAAATAATTTTTTGCACAGTTTTTATTACAAATGATCGATGATCGCAAATGAACTTCGATTCATGTAAACGGAATTCAAATATTTATAAAACCCTACATTACTGTTAAAAAATTGAAAATATCGCGGCAGAAAAAATTGTAAAAGTTATGGTTCTAATAACGAACAACCACTACTATTGATTCCAATAGTAATAAATTAAGTTTCAACTGACATTTAAAATAAATTAGCAGGTACTTTAAAAAATAATATCAATTTAATTATTTAATAAAAAAAATGTCAAGCCATAATACTTTGTTACACATGAAATCACTCACAATTTCATACGTGTAAATATATATGTATTACATTCGTAATAAAGTTCTGTATTTTAGTACTCATGGTAACTATCACTAGCAAAGAAATATGTCTTATAGCAGTATTTTCAGTAACAAACGCAATAAAAGAGGCACTGAAAAAGAAACAATGCAATCGCCAGAAGGGCTACTAAAATTCAATCATCATCCACTCTACATGATCAAAAAACCGTGAGTGGAATGGAATATTCTTCTTATTTAGCAACGTTAATTTACTACTAATATTTATAAACAGAGAGTTCTCAAAATTAAACGCGAAGAAATGAAAAAAAAAAGAAAAAAAATATAGGGAAAGAGTCTGAAAATTCCCGAAATTTGATACGCAACGCGAAATTTTATAATTATTAATGTACGTACTCGTATTTAAAAAATACGCAACACTAATGGCGAGAGATCCCAGTGCAACCATTTAGGAGGTTACTAATGAACGATCACATTTGTACAGCTCTTGTAGCTGTATCGAGTGATCCAGGAACAGTCTGCTACAAATGCGGTCGAAGGATTTTGGGAATTTTGTAAATGCAAGTCTACTTAACAAAACGCGATCATTCATTATCACAACGCTGAAATAAAAAATAATTAAAAATTGCGATGGAATAATATCGCAACGCTAACTCTTAAAGTGAATTCAATGAAAATTATTTATTATATGAATATTTACATTTATATTTAATTTTAAACAATAGAAAGCAGGATAAATTCTGATACGTATAATTCTCTAAGAAGTTCTAAATATTCATAATAAAAATTGCAAAAGACAATCGAGATATCACAAATCACAACTCTAAAGCAAACACGGTTATCATTTTATCGCAAACTCTAGTTCAAACCGCAATTATTCGCGACACTACTAAGAAAAACCGCGATTTTCCCAATGTGATGATGGACTGATATATACATCGGCCAAAAAAAACTACTACTAATACTACTACTATAAATACTAAAAGCGAGCATAGTGATAAAATAGTAGCAAGAATAATTTCCCAATCCAGAGGATGGGGAGTCATTAGTAGTTGCTCTCTTCGGCTTATAGCCTTTTCTTTCTTCGGGCGCAATGCCCGCTGAGATTTAAATCTAAGCTTGAGTCTTTCTAATCGCAAACAAAAAAAAAGCTTATAAAAGTAAAATAAAAATATAAACCGCGAGAGCTGATTCAATTGCATATGGACTGACCAACAATCACAGCAATGATCGTTGCCCATACGCGTGCTCAAACAATAGATAAACATTCGTTTCGACCACTATTCGCGACCACAACCGCGAAATTCGAAAAATCGATAGGCAAAACCAGGCGAGAGCATGCTCCACTCGTACCAGTTTCACTGTCGATTTTTCAAATTAAATTTCCAGAAACAGGGTTGTTAATCGAAAACGCGCCTATCCGACCAGAGACTGTGCCAACCTGCCCGGCCCTATCTACTTATAATTAATTAACGCCAGAAATTATACTATCTTACCTAGTCCTATATTTAAAAAAATGGCAAAACAAGTACACCAACACATTCACTTCATGATTCTCACACAAACACTTAAGGACCTACAATAAAAAGGACGTCCCGGGCGCCTCCGACATCCGAACTTAATACACAACATGCACGCCCTAATTTACGTACTATTTTCATAAAATCGACTGACAAAGGCTAGTGAACATTGCACAAAACGTGATAAAACACGGCTAAAGAAATTATATTGTTAAAATAAATGTAAGTAAATTTGAATTATAATTGCAATTGACAACAACATTAACAGTGTGGTTATACTTAATTGTGTAAAAGATGGATATTATCACAAATTATGATTGTATTGATGCAAAAATTGAAATAATATATGTCTGAACATTTTTAATATTTTAAGTCGTAGCGAATGAGAAAAACAACGCAATTCTACAGCCTAACCATACACACACAATGTGGAAAATACGTTGTGCACGATACATTAACACATTGTCAGTTGCAAATTTTTACATTAATTATGGTCATTGTGCCCAATGTCTTTGTCCCATTCCAGTAGCACCTGGACACGTAAATGAAGTCCTGACAATGAACGCGGAAAGATTAAATCTGAAAATCCTGATCTAAAAAGATGATTAATTTGTCTAATTTGAATTTAACGGACTTAACAATATTTAACGTATTCAACATTCTTTGATTTCATATTTTATTGCTTCGTTTCAGACCATTATAACTCCACTATATTAATTTAACAAATCTGAAATTTTAATATTACAAAAAAAGTAGCGTTAAATGAAAAAAAACTAAAACTCAACGAAATGGAATAATTGACTTTAAACATATTATTAAGATAGAAATAATCTCAGGCAATCTCTTCATCACAGCACATTTTCAAAACTGCAGAAGCAGTGTTCAAAATTATTGCTTTGATTCAAAAATCTGCCTGTCGCGAAGTTTTTTCCTGCACATAAAATTTCACACATTATTGTACGGAAAAAAATGAGTTTTAATTCAGATCTTAAATTGTATTGAAGTTTATAATATCTGAAGTCAAATAAATGAATGTGACTTAATAAAAGAGCAACTATATTGAAGATTATTTATTGTATTGTATATTGCATGTATCGTCATTATTATTGAGTGACAATTGCAGCTTTCATAGCAAGTATATCGGAGAGCATTCGATTTTTCCACTACAAAATGCTCTAACGAAATCGCTTCAATATCTCGTACTTATACTAAAATTCATTGCTTAAAATTAAGTATATTTATGTCATACAGGTATATTCGTGTAGATATTTATCTTTTGCAAATATTTATCCTGAATACTAATATACATATAATATGTTCTCAAATATACAGGGTGGGGCATTTTAAACAGGTCACCTGAATAACTCGCTTGTTTTTGAAGACATGTTTAAACTAACTATTAAAAATTAATTATTATAGTCGTGATATGCAAGAAGACCTACCCTGAACTAATAAATAAAGATTTAAAAAAAAAAAATTACTACTCACGGGTGTAAAATATACCCACGCTTACTATTCTCGCAAAAAAATTTGCATAATACAACTAGTCACCCGTGCCAATTCGGACCTTTCATCCTACGACATGATTGAGTGACTGGAGGAACAGAAATACATGCGCTCATCATTAAAAACAGAGAACGTTACCATCGATACTGCACTATCCCAGCAAATATCATCAGGAATACTAGCATCCGGCAGGAACCATTGAAAATTCAATGATAAAAATAGAAAATAGTTATGAAAAATCTGTTACTAAGCAAAACATGATAAGTGACTGCTGATTATTTGAAAAATTGGAGATGGTAAAAATGGAAGTTTATTAAATTTGTAATAATAAATATTGAAATTCTAATAAACTTCGATGAGCATAAAAACTGAAACTTTATATAGAAGTTTAAAATCTAGAGATAAAGAATTTATTGATTTCTGAAATATGTTAGACATTTATTTTATAATTCAATATTAAGACTTTAACAATTTTTTTATTTTAATAGAAGAATAATCTTGAAAAATCCTAACTTTCGAAATTTTCAATCAAATTGTATCTCTTAATTGATAGCAAAATATACAGAATAGACATAATTGAAGTACGATACGTAATGATACCGTTAGATTATTCCCAAAGAAGACGAAGAAGTTGAAGTTGTGATATATCTATAACAAAACATAAAATTTTGTTAATGTTGTTAATACCTAATAACAATCTTGGAAGTTTAGCAATAATAAAGACTGATATTCTAATAAACTCTAGTAAATATGTAAATTAAAACTTTAATATAAAAGTTTGAAATCAAAAAATTGAGAATTCTGTGATTTTTTATACATAACAGACAATTTTATTGTAATTGAATGTTAACACTTTAAGACTTTATTTCAATTAAAAAAAAATTTATAACTTCTTAAATTATCAATCATTTTCATTTTGTAATTAACAATAATTCAATGCCAGATTAGTCCAAAACTTCCATGATGGCCACCCCAAGCGCATAAGGAGGGACCCTGGAACCACGATAGTATTGTTCACGGGCGCTCACGCGCTTACTCCTACCGCGAGCGAGAGAGTATGGATCCCTACCCCCTACCGCCAAGGGCTACGGCGAGGTATGCCGCCATCACATACCGCACCCCGTCCCTGGAGCTACCGTGCAATGCTGCCTGGTTCCCCAGCTGGCAGCCCTGCGACGCTGGTTCTTACCCCCCAGTGCCTAGGATCTACCGGAAGGCGAGGCCGATGCGCTGGGCGCCGTCCACCGATCCTTTCGGGATGGGATCACCGTTCCCTCTTCCGCTCTGCCGTGCTCTGGAGCATTACGTGTTCACAGAAGAAGATGACCGCCCTTCGGCACCTCCCGCTCGTCAGCATGATCTTTATGGCGACGAGAGGTCTGCCCCTCGAACAATGCCAGAGTGTGTGCTGCGCCGAATTCACGTTCCTCTTCCAGCAGTGGTGGCATCGCGTAGTCGCCTCTGTCTGTTTCTCTGTATACTCACCGAAGCACCCGTGCCCGGGGGGCACCTGCGTTATCTTCTACGTCAGGGGAAGCCCGACTCCGTCCAACCAAATTCCTCAATTCGGCAGCACGGTCTCGACACGCCACACGACCGCGTCCACCTCCTCGAGGCTAATAGGCCAGGCATTCAGCAGGGTCTGCCGAGCCTGTGCTCTCAAGGCGGCACGCGCTGGGTCTATTCCGCACACCACCCTTCCGATGCCGAAATATATATCCCGGCACTTCAGGGCCTGAAGTTGGGGAACCCTGGAAAACAGGGGGACCCCGCAAGAACCGCCCCCGAGATGGTGCAAAATCCTCTCGTCACTCTCATGGTAATCGTCCGGTGCAGCCTCCTGATCAGCAGGAAGCTGAGACGACTGCCCATCAGACCTCCAGCCCAAGTCGGAGCCCCATACAGGAGCCTCGATCACATCACCCCGGCGTACAGCCGACTCACCCCGGCACCTGGCCCGCCCAGTGGAGGCAGCAAGCGCCCTAAGGCGTTTGCCGTTGCCTCGACAGACGACATCAGGAGTGAAAGTGGGCACCGAAGGCCCAGTGGCTGTCGAGGGTGAGCGCCAGATATTTCACTTGGATCCTCACCTCGATCTCCGCCTCCCCCAACCTCAAGTTATACCCGGCTTGAGGCGTCCCGTGCAAGGCTCTGGAAAGAAACAACAGATCCGTAGTTTTCTCGGAGGACACCTCCAGCCCCAACCCTCTAATTGTGGCGACCACGCCCGCCACCACCACCTCCGCGAAAAGAAGGGTCCTCTCCCACGCCCGATGAGTATCAACGTGTCATTAGCGTAATATGTCAGCGCTGTGTCCGGGGGCATCGGCATCTGGAGCACCGCGTCATAAATCCGACCCCAGAGGAGCGGCTTTAAGACCGACCCTGCCACCCTGCCCTATCGCGCGGCCTCCTTCATAAGAGAGCGGACCCGACCGTGAACCGCCTCCTCCGGAAGCCGTACTGGCCCTACTGTTGTCCGGGAATTCCGCGAGCCAGATTCATCTCGAGACGGGCAGCGGCTACTCTCTCGAGAAGCTTGCCCGTCTCCTCCAACAAACACACTAGCCGGTATGCAGAGGACGAATCAGGCCGGGGCCCTCACATTTTCGAGAAATGGACCATCAGTCTCTCTCTTCACAGGTTGGGGAATTCGCCCCGGATCAGACACATGTGGAATAGAAGCCTCAACCTAGGGGCTACCTCCTTGGCAAATCCCTTCCACAGATGGGCAGGATCGCCACCAGAACTCGAGGCTTTACGCGCCCCGATTCTCCCGACTGCCCCAGCCAACTCTCCCTCGAAGACGCACCGTTCCGGTTTCCAGATCACCACCACGCGCAAAGGACCCTGGGATCGCGGCTCCTCTCCGCCCTCGGGGAAGAAAGTGCCGACGATCCGCTCTAGAAACGGATGGTCCATTCCCTCCGTCGTAGGAAGCGTTCAAGGGCGGAGTTTATTCAACACCGCCCTGTACAGACGCCCTCACGGATCGGAATCCAAGGTGGCCAGGAGCTCGTCTCAGATTCGTCTCACGGTAGGTCCCGCACTAGTGGCCATGGTGGCCCCATCCAATGCCTCCTGCGGCGGACACGGGTGTACCGGCACCAGGCACGAACGCACACCTCCCTGAGACGCGTTATATCGCTCGTCCACCAGCACACCGCACCAGCGCGATGCGAGGGACCGGCGCGGGGTATGCACGCGTCGTAAATGGCGTGCACGTCCCAGCTTAGCCCGCCCGCGTCAGCCCCCGCCTTCGCAGGAGGACCCGCTCTCAGACAACGATTATCGCTGAAAATCCTTGTTCCGGCAGGCGCCCGGGCCCCCCGCGTCCTGGACGGGCCTTCAAAGGTCACGTTTATCAGGATGTAGAGGTGGTCCGAGAAAGTCTCCTCCCGGGCCATCTTCCATCCCGAAACATGTCCAGGGGTTAGCTCACGTGAGGTTCACGATGAACCCTGCCGGCAAGCCACACATGTGTTGCACCTAAGCGTGTTGACCTTCTCAAGGTCGGCCATCCCATCAGCGGCTACCGTGTGCTGCTGTAGTTCCGCACCTGTGGCACACATCTTATGGGAAGCTAGCTGAGGCTGAGATCGGTGCACGTAAGTGTACTTGAGGTTTTTGGAGGTGGAGGCGATCCTCTCCACCTCCTTCACCTCGCGCACAATTTCCGCATAATTTCCAATGTCGATACGGTGATCTGTTTGACCATCGCCGACTTTATGTCGGCCACGGACTCCAACGGGTTCGCCGCCAGCCTCTTTCTTTTTCCGGGAGCTACAACCGGAGACTCAGAATCCGTTCCTGAGGCCGTGTCTCCCCCTACCCTGCCTAACTCGGTTCTTCTCTAGGAACGTTCTCCCAACGTCGAGACGAGTGAGATCTCACGATCTCTCCGCAGGGACGGGAGCTCGTTCCAGAACCAGCCCGGGTCGCCTGTCCCTACGGCTCCGTCGGAGTCCCTTCCGATGGCCGCAACGTCCTCCTACGAAGTACCATTCCCTCATCAGGTGCAGAAACACAACTGAGAGCCTGGTGGCCTATCCCCAGAGTGCCACGGTCTCAGTCAAAGAATGACACAGCGTGCCCCATTTCACAACCCGCGTTCACGCACCGTGAACGTTATTTTTGTTTGTAGTCACGTGCCATGAATTTTATTTAATTTTTTCGGCAGGTCGTCACCGTGAGTTCCAGTGCGGATGCTACTCACTCTTTTGCACCCTAACCCGGTCAAAGCCGGTGTAGGGTGACGAGGATCCCCAACGCGAAGGTGAGGTGAATGGTCTGGACAGGCATGGCGAAATAGAACAATGACTTATGCTTTGTTGTTTAATGTCTTTGCTTTCATCTTTGTATTCCAAATAACTAAGAAATTATCTAGTATGAAATATGTATCAAATATATTTTAAAATAAATATAAATTGTGTACCAAATGTTACCCATGCTCAAACAAAAAGACGATAGAATTGTTCATATATAGCTGTCTTAGTTAAAATAAATTAAACAATACCAAATTTCCACGAAAATTCATCGGATTGATCATTGATCGTTGTATCCATATATCAATATTCCTGGTACTTCTATATTATCCCTGCCATCGATCAATAACCTGCACAAAAAATAACTAGAAATTAAAGCAAATGTATAAAATAATTAAATGAAAATACAATCAAACTCAAATTTTATTACAAAAGCTTACGATAGAAACTACCGGTAACAATATCATTTAGTAAATAGACTACTGAAGAAAAATTAAAACAAAAAATTTCAAAAAACCACTTAATTTCATTATCTCAATGTTCAATGAATCATTAAATGAACATATATTCATTAAACTATATTGATAACGAGATATAAACTATGTTAAAAAATAATGAAGCAGCGATGCCACCGAAAGCACGCCATTTATGTGTTAAAATATTATAGGTTATCGGCACAAAATGAGATAATTGAACGGCTACGCAACTTCCAAAGTGTTGAGAGGTCGCACGAGCCAGTGGCACAAGCAGATACGGAAAGTTAAACAATCTACACAAAAAAGGTATACATCTACAAGAACATTCATCTTCCACGCAACGTTTAAATGAATTTTTCTAAATTTCAAACAAAACATACATCACGCAATATTTATATTCTATTCAATGATTATATCGATCTTTATAAACATCGAACAATAATTCGTAACCCTACTAGCAGCATTTGGTATCAAAGACACATCTGTCTAACTTGGAACGACAGAAAGAAAATGAAGCTACTAACACTGTATATACAATTTCGTATCTTGCAAAGGGAACATACGAGTTGTTGTACTAAACTGTTTAACATTCTATTTTCGCGACACTAAACTTTCGAAAATATCGAAAAATTATAAACTTACCTTAATTATAAACTACCTGAACTAAATCTCCCTTAGAAACGAAAGAGAAACCGCAAGCAATCAGAGAATATTCGCGGTGCGAGCAAACGAGTTCGTGATTTCTCGAAAGAATCAATGGATCCACGCGACGCACTCCCTTGCACGAAATAACCCCAAGTTTCAGCGGGAAAAAAGAACAGATTTTTATATTTCATTCTGTTGAAATGGTTAACACTTCTAAGAAAACTCTACATCTATTCTGTCTAATTTTCTCAATCACTAAAGCCATCGACAAGCCATAGACAAAAGACAACCACATGGCAACCATAGGCAACGATGGCTTCGGAGTTTTCAGTTACTAGGCAACACTGCTAGCGTGCGGATCTGGACCAGTTCAAACTGTATTCATATTTATACATACACTTCTTTGTTAAATATACTTTTCTATCTTACAATTTATCCACGCGTTATTCTATCTATATAACTAATAACCACAACACATTCCAAGTCAGATAAATATTATTATACAGAATGAGCTCACAACGGATTTGACATAGGTATCTATCTTATGATTAATTAAAACACACGTATCCTACGGTATCCCACGACGTCCCACGGCGTCCACAGCGTCCCACGATGCACCCGTAGGGAGGGGGGTATTAATCCAGTCTAGATCACCAAAACAGTTTTGAATGATTTAGATATATTACTAGACTATATTAAAGTAGTTTTTAGCTTGATATCCTTTTTCAAATAGCACTACTCGAAAATATTAATGTATGTCGTTTTCCAATAGCAATCTATTATGTGGAAAACGATACCAATTAACGCAACCCACCACGGGGAGGTAACTACACTCGGGTCCCATTTACGTAAAGTGTTCTTGAGCATCGGAAGCAGAAGATGTAAAATTATTTTATAGCAAAGAAGTAATGTGTATTGAAATTTATTAATTAGAATAGGTATAGTATGTGGATCCACATAATTATATTTGAATATTGAACCTATCATCGAAGAAACCAAACCATGCGACTTACCAATTGTAGCACGCATGGATGGATGATGAGATCTCGTTGCCTTCGATAAAATTGCACTTGCTTCCTCAATTCCATGAATACGGTTTGATTCTTCGGCTTTGAGCGGACATGAAAAATTACATTCCATCCATAGACGCTCCATAGTTACACTCTGCATTGACACTGAATTATATGGAATAGTTAAATGAAAAATTAAATACTGTATTTGAAATTAAAAGATAAAACTAAATAGAAATAAAATACTATTCCAAAGACCAATGATTTCGTTCATATTAAATGAAACAAAATAAATCAATAATTTAATCGCTACGAATTGATGGTATATAAATTAAGAGCATAATCATTTTTAATTAATGGGAGCATATTGTTATAAATTATTGGTATAATTGTTAAAAATTAGTGGAGTAATTGTTTTATATTAATAATAAATTGTTATAAATGAATAGCGTAACTGTTATAAATTATTAGTTTATTTGTTATAAATTAATAGTTTAACTATAAGGAATTAATAGATCAAATATTGTAAATTAATAGTTTAAATGTTATGAATTAATGGCTTAGATGTTATAAATTAATAATTTAAATGTTATAAATTAATGGCTTAAATGTGAATTACGTTAAATTTGTACGTAAATTACTGAAAATTATTAGGTTATCGCATAACGAATATCGCTTTCTTTGACAAGGAAAAATCTTGTTTAAGCAAAAGAATGATATATATTGTACATTATACATATGTCCAAATATCACCAGGTTTCGTCATCGATACCGGTGGTTTTAGTAATCCCGGTCTTTTTCATGCTACATGTATATCGTCAAACAAAATTCTTTTTTTCTGAATATTTTTAACTACAGTCTAATCTTTTTATGAGATTAATCATATTATCTTCAATCTTATATGGCCTCTTTACGTGTACAATTGATGTAATTGAAGTTGTTTCCCACTGGGAATTCCTCATTGGATTTCTATGTATCGTTGGTAGTGAGGTCTTGGGGTTGTTTCCTTTTCAATCTACACGAGTTCGTATAATGTATCAGCTGTGTTTCTTTTGCATTAGAATGTTGTTATAGTCGTGCATTGTGTTTTGTGACCTATTTATTGACTTCATTTTTTATTTCTTTTATTCCTAAATTTCTATGGATGTAATCATTCCTTTTGTACCTTTCTACATTTGCTATTTATTCGTAGTATCTTATTTTCGAATCGTTGCAATATTTTTAGTTTTGATTTATTTGTACAGCTCCATAATTAGATACCATAAGTCCATATGGATTTTATCGCCGCATTGTACAAAAGTAATTTACTGTATAAAGATAATTGTGATTTCCTGTTTAGTAGCAAGTACATTCTTTTTAATTTTGGGTCTAATTCGCGCCGTGAATAGAAGGTAAAGTGTTGATCCTAATACGCTGCCCTGTGGAACTTTTGCCCTGATTTTTTGTAGTTCAGTGTAGTCGTTTCTTGTTCTCACTATAAAATAGCAATCAATTAAATATGATTCTATTAATTAGCAATAATTTCGAGGTATTTGCTGTTTTAATTTTTACAAGAGACCTTCACGCTAAACTTTGTCGAAGGGATCTTCTTTCCTTCAAAGCATTTTTCGATAATGTTTGTTACCCTGGAAAACTCAAATTAGTGGCTGGGATATAGATTCTGCTTTTTAACAATTGACATAAGGGTTTTCGAGAGTAGTTTTTCAGAAAGTTTAGATGTAATTGATGAGAATGATATTGGTCTGCTTTGTTTATTTTTTCTACTACTTTCGTTGGTGATACATATTTTATGAAGTTGTTTTTCACCTTTGATATACCCACACTTATTTCGTTCTGAATAATTTCATCCCTAATTAACTGATTGCGTTGAAAAATATTTTTTAGGCGTTCAACAAATATGTTTGCCTTTCGTTTATCACTTCGGAGTCAATTCTCCGCCTTGTTTCCTATTAAAGATACTTATGTATATTTGTGATCTTTTTAATTTCTTTATTGCTTCCCACAACGAATAGTCGGTTTTCTCGTTGCTGTAAAATTTTCTATGTATTGGCTTATGAACTCATTTTTTATTTCTTGCATTACCCTTTCGAGTTTTAGTAACAGTTTATTAAATACTGTTTTATCTTGGGGATGTCTTGATTCTTACCAACTTTTTTTTGCTCTGCGACTTTTGGTGATTAATTTCTTAGCTTTCCGTCTCGTGGACTTTTACATTTGGTGATGCTGCCCATGTTGCTCGTTGTATAACTTTTGTAAGTTTTTCAATCGCGTCATCTATCATTCGCTGTTTTATGTTTTGTATTTAATATTATTATGCCTTCGAGCACTTCTCTAACCCCAATCCCAGTTGTTATCTTTATTTGTTAATGTCGGTTAATGAAAATTTAGAAAAACGAATAAATCGTAGTCACGACGCGATATACAAACAACTCCGGTTCGTTGCAGTTTTATTCACTTCTTAGCTATTAGATTACTTGATAAAGAAACGCGATTTGTAAGTAAATCCTAAGGACAACCGTTAATCTTTCTTTTTCTTTTTTTCTTTCTTTCTCTTTAAGACAGGTAACGGTTAGGCTAGGATAGGATAGGCGTGGTTCGATTTCTCGAAATAGAACGAACGTCCACCGTGCTATCGGCGGTTATCAAACGGTGGTGATTGATGAAGCTTCGGCTTTTATAATAATTACTTGATTATCCTCGTATTAGGCCGTAATTGTTTACCGCAATTTGGACGGCTAAACATATAGGGAAGGCTACAATCAACTCATATTTCGAGATGGAGAGCAACACTCTTTCCTCTCTCGATTAAGCGTAATTGATTGTTGACGGCGAAATCATATAACGATTCCGATAAAACATAGTTGAAAATTATTTTATATACGACGTCAAAATTATTTTAAAGATACTTTGAATTAGTTTCGAACAAATATTCGAAATTATAATCGAATAATAATATTTATTTTGACAATTTATTGAGAGAAATATCTTCGAATATCAATTTCTTGTAATTTCAAGAAGCGAAAACTGATTTCCTTTAGTTTCGCATTAGAAAGTTAACAATTATATTTGTCGGGAAAATTCCTAAAATTAATGAAATTTTCTTTTTCATACAAAAATGATATTATTAGAATCAATATAAATATGAAATTAGTGAGAAAGAATAACGATACCCAAGGATGTGAAATTTTTATGGAAATTTCTTATTGTTGCATGCTTCATTTTCTTTATGAAACTTAAGGGATTTACGAGATTGTTTTAAACTTCACCCTACATGCCCTACATCCTATTTATATATCCTCTTTCGATCAAAACTCTGACAGCTTCCTCCTATAGTATCTCAATGGAGAAAATCTCTTTCAATCACTTCATCTTATCTCTTTACTTTCCAATATTTTACATATATTCTACCTTTGATACTTCAATTCAAAGAGAAACTTTACATCGTTGCATCGAATAGGAATAAGAAAGAATGAAAAAATAAATTTCAAACAATGGCGATAACAATTCACGTAGTCAATCAAAAATATCAATGTATATATATATAATAATAGAATAAATAATAGAAAAAAGACAAAGAATTAAAAATTTTCTTGTCTTATAAAATCTCTGTAATTACCAACGGAAGAAATAAGAAAAAGAACTGGAACTTGAGGTAAAAGTTCGACCGATGGCCAGGTTGGAAAACGATTTTCTTTTCTCCCCCCATCTAACTCGTTCTTTAATGATCCAACTGTGTGTATAAACGCTTGGTAACCATTCCATCGTCGACCAAGACGTTATACACAATATAAAAAGTACAACAAATGTCAAACCACAGAGAGAATAGAAGCTCTAATAATTCGTAATTTCGTTCTGAATCGTCTGGATGTTTTCTCGACGTACTCTTTATAAAGTAGTAGTCGAAGAACGAAATAAAGAAAGGAAGGAAAAGAGAAAACCCGCGAAGCTCGGAAGAACAGAGACTTGACGAATAGTCAGAAGTAAATAAGTGGATAAGCGGTAAGTAATTTGGGAAAATATAATAAAACGGATAAGATTGACAGAAAGGGCAGATAATTCGAGTTATCGATAACAGAAATGATGGAAAATAAAGAACGAAAAAGAAAATTGATAAGTATTTGAAATAAAGTGCAGGGAACAAATAAGTCGAGAGGAGTGAACTAAAAAGGCTAAAGAGAAAATGGAAAAAATATCTGAAAAAAAGTAAATACATATTAACTCTCTTTTCGAGCACGAATTCCCTTCGTAAAAGTACCAATTATTTTGTAAACAGCTTTCTAAATCCTCTTATTTAATTCTCCTATCTATAATTGAATAATCGTTAGCATAAACAATAAACGTAGAATTTCGGAGGCAAAATCACACCTTATTCGATGTACGTACTTCAAGAAACGCACTATTACGAGTAATACGTACGATTTCCCTCAAACGCTGATGATATTTAATGCACCAGTGCATTACACGCTCTCGTGCACGCAGGGAAGAAGCCACAGCCTGCCCCGGAGGTAAAATAATAAAACAATGCCTGATGTATTTCGATTATATACGTTGGAGCAGAATGGCGGAAGGAAAGTAAGAGGGTGAGACCGAGGGAGCCCCGGTAAAGATATTAGGTAGCAGGTTCGAGGAAGCACGGAAACCCCATCAGCCCGTAGCTCGTAAATTTCCCTGAAAGCTGCCGAAACTCTCCTCCAGTAGGCCTACATAAGAATATACTGCAGACTGGTTGCGGCTTCAATCCGCAACTCCTCCTCCTCTATCCTAGTTCTCCACTTCTGCCAACGTGACATGGCCTTCGCAGCGGAGTAGAAGCTTCGTGTTACTTATCGGGTCCTTCGCCTTTTTCCATTCGTTTCTTGGGCTGATCCACGTTGACTGACGAGACTCGATCCGAGATCCTAATGTCGAGTCGGCTCGGTGAACAACTGACAACGAAAACTTCCGCTGGAGGAACCTCTCGTCCTAGAGACAAATCATACTCGCCCAAAGGTGCTCGACTCTCTTACCTTGCACAGTCCGATCAAACAGAATCTTTCAATATCTTCTCGAATCTTTTTCCTTTTTTTCTTTGATTTCTTTTATCAAAAATTCAATTATATAAAACTTGTACTTATATAGCAAAACTATACTTATATAATAAAACTATACTTATATAGCACTCCTTAAAAAGGAATCTTTTATGGCTAAACTCGCCACGTGTGGTTTAAAAATTGGTATTAATCAGAGCAAAGGGCACACGTCTCGATCCTTTTTTACTATTACATGTATCAATAAATTCTCGGTTATAAATTGTGACGTTTCTTATTTTATTTTCTTTTTATACGACACCCGATATTTGTAACAAAGCTTTTGGCAGGACTAGGTAATTTAGCATAAAATATTATGTCTTTAATTTACAAAGAACGATGGATAAAACGAACAAACTGAAAACAATGATCATGTTGGCTGTGTCCGTATATGTCACGCGTGTGTGCGTTAACCATTTTATTTCCAATTTATTTAACAACATCAAATATTTATCTGACGATTCTCTTGCTTCTGACAAAAATCGATACGTACAATCGGTCTCGAAAATATTCGAACACTAACATAACTTTGACTTCTATGTTCTATATCTGAAATAAATCCAGATAAAACAAAAACAATGTTTCGCAGCATGTTGAAGTACAGTATATAGATGTCAAAAAGCAAAAAACTATTTACTTAAACAAACCGTTGTGTACATATTAAAAGTATTCAAAGATATTTGAGTGCTTCATAAATTGACGTTAAAAAAATTAAAATGGCAATTTTTTGTGAAAGTTTAATATTTTGTTCGATATTGCCCTCTAACAAGAAAAGTTATACTCGCCTGTACACGATGATCATATTCTTTAACGTTACTTTATCATTAACAAGATAGAAAATAAAATACAATGAAAAGGGAGGAAAATAACGAAACAGAAAACTTTGCGTGTTTACAAATTCTGGAAGAAATTTACAAAGTTCCAAGGCTTTCTTTGTTTGGTATTGCACAAACATTGAAGGAAAACTTATTATAAGGGGATGTTTTTAACCTATAAATCTATAACGTAATATCGTATCTTGAAGGTATGTAAATAATTACCTTGAATAAAAAATATCCCGATAAGAAGTTTACCCGAATATTAGCGAATGGGCATGCCAGCGATCATCTTGATATGTGAAAATTATTTCTCTAGGAAGCTTGATTTTAATGGACTACCCGGATCGGAAGTTTTCTTACAGCCTGCGGCTACGTTCAATAAGTCCTCTCCTGTTCGTAATTTTCCATCGATACGTCTCGTAAATACAGCGTGTTCCATAGAGCATGCTTAGATGGAAAACTGAAAGATACTTAACCTTGGAATACTACTACATTTTCTACTCATCTTTGTCTTAGCTACTACTCAGATATGTTACTTCCAATACGCCAATTTTACGATAATTTCAAGAAAATCAAATTTCCTATAAAACATGTTGTAAGAATTGCATGCGAAGAAAGATGAATTTTACGAATAAATAACCGTTTGAACGCGAAACGCTCGCACGAATTGAAATTTTCTCTTCGTTAATGTGAACAAAATTTTTATTCTATAGTACTACACATTTTGTGGAACGGCCTGTACGCGGACAAGCGTGTGACCCAAGCACACGAACAAAGACATTCAACAACCTTTTAAGAAATTCTTCAGAAAAAGTTGGCAAACCCTCGCGGATACGTAGAAAAAGGTCTGTGCACCTTATTCTTGCACTTTACAATGCGAGAAAACTACCACATGAACAATGTATGTATAGCAAAATATAATTGTTTAAACCCATTTTCTACGCGCGATTATTATTATACAAAACGCATTCTCTTTATTGTTTAATATCTGTCTTTCTCAAGAAAAAAGTTCAATTCTTCTCTTTATTATGACAGAGTAACGTAGGTATGCATATAACGTATACGCGTGCCATAGTGGTAGAATTCAAGTAAAAGATAACATAATTCTGATTATTTTAATTCGATGCAGCATCCCTCAAATCGACTCGCTTACAAGACCCTCCTCAAGAACCAACGAATCGCCTGTTCACATATTCAACTCCATTAATTCGTTGATCCGTCGCGGCGTGACACGGCACGACATCGAAACAACAAAGGATTGCTTCAGATCAAGTTTCCGGCTTGTCCCGTTTGAAATTATTTTACAGCGAACGAGGAGTTACGAGAGGCCTTTCGAGAGGGTGAATCTAAAGTCGATATCGAGTTCTCCTTCTGAACCCGTTGCTGAATAACATGCATTAGCCTTTCGCCAGATTAGAGAGGAACCGGAGGAGTTTGAACTGTCCAGTCAGTCTGGCTCGTGTGCCCAACGAAGATAACAAAAAGAAGAAAAGACAAAGAGAAGCGTAGATTTCTCCAAACGCTGGAAGAGCTGAAAGACGACCAACGGACACGAATCCGGAAGAATGGGAATCGAAGCGAGGACAGAGAATAGATAGGATTAGCATATTATTTACTCGTGATATCCGACCAGATTTGGGCACAGTCTAAACTTGAAATCTTCTTTCGAGAGTGAATACTTTTCGCGGCAGTCTCGCTTCATTAAAACCCTTGCATCTCTCGAAGAAATTCCTTGGACACGTTCGTGTCTCTGGTATCATACCCTTCCTTTTACGATGATCTACCAGGGATTTTCCTTTCGACATTGACGAAAAGCGAGGCGGAGTGACGTCTCTCCAAGGTGTTTGCGAGCGTCGACGTGAAGCACGTAGCAGGGCAATCGACCGCGCCGGTGGGAAAAGAAAGTCACATTCATTCCGAGTCTAATTTACCGTGCAGAAATCGCGGTGAATGCCATTAGCACCAGCAATGACCCCATGTATACCAAAGAACCTTTATGCTACGTGCCTGCCAGGTGGAAAGTACGAAGGAGCCTTTGGCTCCGAGCCCAAAGACACCTGAAATTAACGCGCTTCACGTCCTTCTTAACGAGGTAAATAGGATTACATGATGAGATGTGCCGATCGATTGTTGCGGTTCACCTCCCTTCCACCCCCACCTTCAACGTGTGTGTAATAATTTATTAATTCGGCTGGAATTCATACAAGGATAAATTTATGCGAGGATAGTTTATAGAGGTAGATATAGCGATAGTTTACGGTTGGCTCAAACTTCTCTACATTAGGTATCGTGTATAGAAAGAATCGTAGTTATTGAAAAATGTATCGATCAAAGAACGTCTGCGACAATTTTGAAAGGCTCGTCGCTTTATCGTGTTTTGGAGCACCCCTGGCAAACGAGTGGCCATCTGGAGAAGACACTAGTTCAACTTTCTTTCAATTGGAATCCGTGATTTCGTTCGGAGATAAAAAGGATAAATTACTTCCCTAGCGAGTGAAAAAATTCAATTAAAAATGGGGAAACTGCGGACGACAGATGGATTCAAAGGACTAAGCACACATCTGCAGGCTCCGACGACATTGAAAGTTAAACGTCGCCATCGTCGTAGTAGTCATCGATGCTCTAGGTATGCGGACTTTTGCAGAGATTTGCAAGAAATTCCTATAAATTTCCTGTCCGTACGCCCTTGACAACTCTTCTTGACTTCTCGCGGCGATGAACATTTCCTATGAGAAGCCGGATCCCCGTTCTCGAATCTCGAGGAAGGAGCCAGTGATCTCGATATGTTCGTCGATATAATTACGTCATTGCCAGCCGAGAATAGCTTTGCGAGAAAAAGAGAAAGAAAGAGAAAGAAAAGGAACATCCGCAAATTTTACTTTTGCTCGAAAAGGGAGTAGTTTGATGGTCGAGTACCAGCTCATCGGTGCGATTCATTATCGGGATCCTTATGAATATGAAGGGCCATTAATAATATCCCACAGGCATGATAACACGCTTTTGCACTAGCTACCGCGATAAAAAATGTATGTAACGCGGTGCGATATACGTCTACCGAGCTTTCCGTTACTTCCTACACGGTTCCGTAACGCGCAAAACCTACAAAGGCTTTGTTTTGCGATAAATTGGAACTTTCTACATAAAGAACTGCTATTACTAATATTGGTTGAAGATAATTTCAGTTGCTTGGTTTGGATTAATATAGCCAACGGTTTTGCGAAATCTTTTGAATACCTGCTCTTAGAATGTTAATTATTATCAATTTTTCAATTTGGCGGATGTTTGCCTCGGTATTGGAAAAGTATATGATAGCATAGAAAACCTTAATACCAATTCTAGTTCTGGACATAACGGCAATCATTTCCAGGATATTATGGATAATTTTTAACAAATCTCTGTTTTTCGACACTTTTCCAGTATCCTGGAAACTTTGTATAATTAATACCGATCCTAGAAATCAGCGATTTAGCTTCTGTTACAAAATATAAACCAATTTGCATTGAGAACGTTGTACCTAAAATTTTCCAAGATCTCGTTATTTATAAGTTACCTTTCTTCTGTAAAAATATTATTGTCAATCAGCAACATGGGTTTTTTTACGGATGTTTCACTGCAACTCATTTGGTGGAATATTATCACCACATTTCGAATTCCGTAGAAAACGGTATACAGATTAACATAATTTATACTTCCTTTCATAAAACAATTGAAATTGTTATCTCTAAACTTATTTCTAAACTTAAAACATTTGGTATCAACGATAATCTACTACAATAGCATGGCTTGCTGGATTTATTAGGAACAGAGTGTGAATACCCTTAATTTTTAATCTAGGTTTTCCTATTTTGTAAATATTTGTTATACACTGATGATTTAAGAATCTTTTATTCCATCTTCAGTCCCACGTCTACTCTCTTAATTTAGAATGACTTATCTAGATTACAGGACGAGATGTTTATTGAACAAATTATCCTTTATTATAACTACATGTAAAGTTGCAAGGTTTATTGTAAGTTAAAGAAAGTTATCTATATCTGTTCTCAAAATGATACAATTTTATGCTCTCTTGACTCGATCCAGAATCTTGGTATTGTCTTCTCCACAGACTTAAATTTTATTGAATACTATAAAAATATTATTTCTTATGCCTTTAGGTCTTGGGAATTTATTCATAGGACCTCTAAATTTTTCTGGATATGGGCATTCTTGGACTATTGTACTGTTCCTTAGTTAGACTGATTCTAGAATATGGTTCCATAATCTGGCCTCCCTATTGTAAAATTCCCTACTGTAATTTTATTCGTCTTAGTGCTAGATTCAATAAATCCTTCCTATCCCTTGCCACGAATATGTCATGATTGCGAACACTCATTATCAAGTGTCAACCTTACAACTTTTAAGAACAGGAAAAGTATTAGACGTCTTATTTGTTCATAAAACGCTCAATGATTGAATTATCTGCCCTAACATTATACAAAAATTGTAACTTCATTCTGGCTAAACATGCGTCATTCTGAATTGTTACGGGCCGATTATTATCGTACATTATATGGTTATTTCAACTGTATTAACAGAATGATTAATTATACATCTGTGCCAGTAACGCATCTTCTGATATTTTTTATCAACTGCCTCACTTACGTAAATATTTATAAATATTTACAAGCTCGTACCTCGCCTTGATTTTTGTCTGCCCCCGCGTCTCTGTGTTATTTTTCCTTTTATACTACTTTGCACTTCATACGTGTATAACCTTCTTTTCCCTTTCATAATGAGCTTTTCCGTCAATAAATAAATAAATAAATAATCTTCGTTCTCTTGCAAAGTACGAATAATATTTTATTGTTATCGACAGATATTTTATTAATTGTATTACCGTACGTCACGAAAAATTGTATTTTGAATTAGCATTTGATTTTGTTTAGATATCGTTGATAATTAACACACAATTAATTAAACGATTAAATCTGGAATGCAGAATCTGGGCCGAGAAATAAAATCGCTCAATATGTGATTAAAATACATCGCAACGACGTTATTAAAAATTAAATGTTAAGAGCGAAAGAAACTCGTGTAAAAATTCAGTTAAAACGCAAAAACATTTAAAATATGGAATAGTTGATGTAATTAACGAACACCATATAATAGAATCTGTGTAATACACGAATTGAATTAACGCGAAAGTAACGCTTATATTAAATTTAATAGATCTCTAATTTCAATATGAAGGGATGGATGTGAAATATAATTAACATTTATACCTGAAAGACGTGTGATCTGTAAAATACCCTTTTTTTTTTTTTTTTTTTTTTTTATCGTGGGGAAATCCTCGCGGACGCCCCGCCGCCCTCTGCGTGGCGACGGGGGGGTGTCGGACTCAAACCGACTAAAACCCCACGGTGGTCATCCTGACGTATGGTAGGAGTGCCCCGGGGCCAACTGGAAAGCCAATAGCTGCCAAAGCACATCCTCGTCTTCTTCTTGTTCCTGAAGTCATCATTGCTTCATGTTGAGGCCGTTAGGAGGGACCACGCCTCCCAACGCGACGCTGCCTGGACCGTCGTGCAAGTCCGAGGGAGGGCCCAGACCGCCCTCGGCGTGAGGGTCTGCTTGATGGATCCCGTGTTTTCTGTCGCACTCTCTCGGCCCTCTCCTTCGTGAGCATGACTTGCTCGCAAAAGGAGCGGACGGCGAGATACTCCTGGTGCCCCCTGAGCATGGCGTTGACAATGGCCGAGGGGGTCAAATTCTCTCCTATGATGAGCTGCAGTACCCGGCGCTGATCTGTAAAATACCCTGTAATTTCGTCATGACCCCGAATGTCAAAAATGCGAAAATCGATTTCCATATTTTATTATACCTACGTGTGTTCTCATGCGTTGTTTAACATTATTGTAAATATGAACATCCTGTTTATCTATATCTACGAAATGCTCGTAAAAAATTATTCCAAATTTATGTTGAAAATGCATATCCGATCGATAGGCAATAAAATAAGAATTCGAAATGTAAACGTCAATTTTTTCGAAATTAATGTGTACTTCTTAAAATGTTCTTCTAGTGCACGAATCTTTTCGCAATGATTGCTCATGAAATTAATTTTGTGTAAATTATTTGAATGAAAAGCAAGTGAAATTGATAATTACTTGTTCGAAAGACCATCTACATAGATTGGTGTACGATGCAAAAGTCTCAGAGAAAAACATGATAAATCGCATTTTTCATTTTGTATATGAGAACAATTTTAAGATTCGATAGTTATCGATCAATCGCATGTTACCGAAATTGCCATTCAATTTGATTTTCGAATCAAATATGTATCCTTACTATCCTCTTGAACATTGCAAAAATGTATCAACTATCATAAGTTTCTTCAAAACTTTCTAGATTCATTAGCTATTTTTATTAGCTATTTTTAAAAGCTTTTATATAATTGTACCTAAAAATGCTCGAAACTATGTTCGACGGTATCAAAAATGTTTCAGATAAAAGTTAAGTATAACAAAAGTGTTATTTATTTATAAAAATGTATATAGCTCTCGAAATTCTATGCAACTTTTATTTAAAATATCTTCCGTATCATCTGTAACATGAAAAATATTCCGAGTTTCTAAAATTTCACTATCGAATTTCCTTCGTTTTACTAAAAACTATTTGATTAGAATATTTAATTGATGCTTGATTGATAAGCATTTATTATTATTATTATAATTAGTCAATAATTTTGTTGGGTTTTGAAAAACAAATAAAATTTATTGTCGCAAGTCAGGGTAATTATTCGATAAGATATACTTTTCTTTGCTTGAAAAATTATGATTCGTTGCGTCAGTCGATTCTTACGCAATGTTCTCTTGTAATTTTTGTCCCGAAGAGCCCTTTTATTCCCTTGGAATCTCTAACGCGAATCCGCAGAGAAAAAAAGTAAGTCGCGAAAATGGTTCATAAATCTGGCGAAGAGCTCGAACAAATGTCACGAAAATCTCGGGTGCTAGCAACTTGAGCCATCGTATGGCGTGATACGTATCGAGCTCTAGACGATGAAAATTCCGACAACATCCAACGAACTTGTATTCTTCCGGCAAGTTTTCGATCCTACAAGTACACTTCACTTACAAGTAAATCAGAATAGGATCAAAGGATCCTAGGATCGACTCGACATATGGATAGGTCGGGCCTGTGCTCGTTCTACCGCGTCGTACGTTTTCTCGTGCCGCTTTTGTGTATCTTTCATGCACGACGTCGGTAAAAAACAAATCTCTCGGGAGTTTCGCTCATTCTGCACGTGATACTTGAAAAAGACGATACTCTGAAATAATACACGTGTACATTTACATACTCTGTACACGTAGCGTAAAAATAAATGGAAGAAAAAAAGGGGAGAAGCGAGGAAGAGGGGACATCGGGATAGAGACGAAATCATGGAAATATGAAGATAATGCATATCGCCGTAATTAAAGATATGGAATAATTAAAGACAGACATGGTAATGATGGTAATTAAAGATGGACATTGACATCCGTGTGCGATTAATAAATCAAATTTGTGAGATACTTGTTCGGTAAATGAACTTATGAGTGATTCTCTAACTTTCAAACGTTCAACTTTTAAATCTCCGAACATGTTGCCATCTGTCCATTCACGCCATACATTTTTTAATATTGCTGACGTATAAATTATTAATTCGTAAAATATTTTACAAATATCCTAAAAGTTTCTGCGAGTTAGGTCTTCGTTCATCATCACGTAATTTACACGTATTATAATGTAGAGATGTAGAAAGTGGTGCTTGCAAATTTCTTGTTGATAGTATATGTATGTACATACATATATCTATCGATTTTTTTAATCTTTAGCTAAATTTTCACCCGAAAAAAGACCAAAAAGTCTCCTAGAATTATTCGACGAGCACGACATTCAAGTTTGTCAACTTTCCTTGTTAAAATAAGTTCGCAAAATGCGATACCGCTACGATTATAAGTAATGCATTATAACGTTGCAATTACAGAATGGAGTTGGAAGTCTTGGGTAAGATTCATTAAAGATTTATTTTGGACGCGGCGTTTAATCAGAGTAGAATGCCCCGATAATACATACATTTGCATGCAGTACGTGTACGGAGGAAAAAGAAAAAAGCTTAAAAAAAAGATTCAAATTAGGGAAACAGAGAAACCACATACGGAAACATACTGAATTTTTGTGAGTGAAACAGATATTTTCAGGAAAGATAAAGCGACAATAAGGGAATATAAAAAAGACATGTTGATATTCCGCGACTAACAACGCGATATTTACTTTATTATTTATTACTATATTTACTTTTATTTATGAATTTATTTCGATTTATGAACAAGTTTTTCCTTTTAGTTTCCTTTATAGTTAATGATTATTATTAGTGATTATTAGTGAATTAAGATTATTGAAATTTTGTGTGTGCATAAGAGTGTTCTTTTCTCAACAATTCTGCAAACATTTTATTTTCATTAATTTAAAGTTACTTATAATGTAACAAAAATGAAATGATCAACGTTAATTTCATTAATAAACAATTATACATTTTTGTGCATTTGATGAAACATTGATGATACATTAAAATCACAGTTTTCAGACAAGGCAATTCAATTAGACTTGTCGATTAATTAATGTGAGAAGCGTCGTGTATTCGTGCACTTGTGGAGAATGAACAGAGAATTCCTAAGCATCTTATGCAAGTAAATTATTCTTTCAAAGGGAAATTGCTGTAGATCTTTTCTAAATTTACACAAAGTTTCAATCTTATTAAAGCTCCTACTTAAATTAGTTTAATTCGAAAAGGAACATTTTCTATTATTGGAAGATTAAAAGATCTTACGATTTTACTTCATGTTACCTCTCTGCTTAACAGTAAAATTTTAGAAAACTTGAATTATAAAACGTTTTTGAAGGAAATACTTGTAATATCTTCGTGCACTTTGAAATTTCAGAGAGCAAGATTAATCTAAAATAACATTAATCTAAATAATATCTCTGTATAATCGATTCGTAATTAGACATGTGTAATTCTAGAAATCATGATTATTTAATGGGAGACTACTGAGATCCCATTCCTTTGTGAAAAATTGAATATTCTTAAATGTTATCGTGTTAGTTCGTTTTGAAAGACCGAACTGGATAAAGAGGCATTAAGGGTATGAATTCTCAACACAGAGACTGTCGGATTCGAATATTATTCACACTCAATTTAACTTATTGAGAGCCACGAGATGCTGCTTGATGGCTCAAGCTACAATAGCGTAACAATTAATCGCTGAATGGAGTATCTCAGTCCTCCGTAATTTCCTGTCATTTATCAAAACCAACCCCTTAGCGTTTCTGCAAAACACATCATCCACTACTACTGACATCTATCATTGATAATTACGGTAAGAATTGATCCCAGAGTTCATTTAACTAATTGTCTTTAAATAACTTATCTTGAATGTTAATCATTTAATAGCAAGTAGACTTTCATTTGTTTATCATCGCAAATATTGCCAACAAAAGAATGAAGAAAAAGACAACGACTAAGAACATTATAATTTTAATTATTATTATGTTTTAATATTTATAAAGAATGTTATATAACTAATAATACGTAGAAATTAAATATGTAGTACGATGTCATGTTTATAACAAATATTATTCTTATATAGTTTATCATACAAGATATTACACATAGAAACAATGCAATATATTGATTTCAAAAGTTCAGAAAGATGATTCTTCATTCAAATTTTGTATGATACTTTGCAGCAGTTAAATCTTAAATTCTTTAGTTTTACCACTAAGGAAAGTTCGTGGATATTCTTCCGAATGGTACCTGAGCAGAACGAAATTTGATGGCTATCATTGGACAAAGTAATTAAACTTGAAATATAAAATTCTACGCTTGAAAATTATACGTTTGAAACATACAATTAATACACTCCGTTCGACATTTTTTACGAAATTAACGGCAGTAGCATGATACGTGACCGTGGATAAACTATTCGAATAGACCGAATCATTTTTGCACACAAATCAAGCCCTTTCTTCTTGCCTTTCTCCCAATCACGAAAACAAACCGATTATGCCACTCCTCATATACGATATGTACTCACATATCGCTGCTTTGCTTTGATAGTGACACATCTAAAAAAGTTTCAAATTTACTTTTATTCAATAGAAAGTCTACATTATGTTTCTATTTTTATCATGTTAAACCGTATATTTATAATTTTACTAGTTTTGCGTCGGATGGCAAAATCATTATGTATACCGCTCTCAACCAGGTCTTAGTCTTGCAACAACACTGGCCCATCTTCACCTGTTTTATAACGCTATAAGTGGAAGATTGTACTACTTTCATAAATAGTGGCATATCTTGTATTAAGTAAGCCTTATAATGTCGTTGAAATGGCTTACAAAGATTTCTTTGTAAATTTTAAAACGCCTACCTTTAAAGTTTACAATTTTAGAGTTGTGCCACCATCAAAGCAAAACAGCGATATATACTTACATAATTCTCTTACTGGTTTTGTTTTATACATTATTTTATACATACAGATAATCTTAACCGTCTTTATCCGAAACCTAAAGACCGAAACATCAATAAACGAAAAACATCAAAGGTACATTAAAAAATATCGACATGAAGTTTGTGTTGACATTAAATTTTTGAGTGTAATATACATAATATATATACCTCACTCGTACTCATGTGGTTATATGTACTAATTGTCTTACATATGGAGACTTGCATCTTCCAAACTTATAATCCCATGATATCAGCTAAATTTCCTCTCGTTTGGTCATCAGTGCTTTTCGGTAGTATAGCCAACTTGTTTGTTATAAACTACAATTAATGTTACACGTGTAACATTGATATCAAGAAAATTAATACAATAGAAGATATACACAAACATATCCACTAATAGACACTATCTATTAATTTACTATGAAAGTAATCACTAATTTTCATTGATTTAACTTGAGTAAATTATTTATGCACAGTGACCATTATAAGATACAAAAAAATAAGAGTCATAAACATAAAACGCGGCTTAAGAGAAATAAATTACAATTAAAATGATACTATTGACTGGTTTGCGTTATAAATAACCATATAGAATACCTAGTTTGATATTATTATTTTTTAACATCATTTTTTTGTCTCTGAACAATTTCTTCCACCTTCATTTCCATCAAAATAAATTGAAAACGTTAAATGTTATATTGTGTAATGAGTTTAAGTTTTTTGCCTTCTGCATCAATTATAGCTAAATTCAAAATTCAAGTTTAATCCAAGAATAATATAGCAGTTTCTTAAAAATTACACCTACTTAAACGTAGAGATTTATTAGGGAGTGAACTCCTTATTAGGAAGCTATAGTACATCACAATGATACAAAAATTCATGTGTTTTGTACTAAGCCTAACCAACTTCGGCTTCCTCCATCAACTGATGTTGGAAATCGAATTTCTACTAATCGTACAGCATTTTTCTCTTCTTTCACTTCTTTGTACTCTGAGGTAGTTGGTACAATTATTTTTTCCTCGTCCGCTTCATCGTAGTTATATACCTCTTCTACTTGCTCCGAATCTTCAGTTTTGCATTCCATTACTTCATTTTCGGCGAAGTTCATCTGAAAAATATCATCTGTTTTGATCTGCACGATATACTACGTTGTAGCATATAATTTGGTATATACTTCTCCATCAACGAGATGATTTACTTCCTCGTCTGCAACATTTTCCTCTGCCGGAATATTTAATACATCTTCTTCGTTATACATTTGATCCTCATTTTGCTGCTGTATGATAACATGATCTTTTAACTCTGTTACATACAGTTCAGTTTCATCCAACTAAAAAATAATTAAAATATAAAGGGGATTACATCTTATAACATAATAAATATATGAAAAATAAAAAAAGCATAAAGAAAAAAAAGAAGAACAAACTTATTTAATTACCTGGTCATTTTCCGCTTCATCTACTAGAAGTTCCACGTTGCCATCAGAGATTGTTATAACTTGATCATCTTCCGTAGTAAGACGCGGTTGATTCACCACAATAGTATCATTTAAGTGTCCCTAAAAAATATTCATGTTTAGATTAGTACCGTCGCAGAATCTACAGAATCTCGTCGTTGTAATATCATATCGGCTCACCTGAGTCTGCATATGAGCATACAACAAAGGTTTTCTCATAAAACCCATACCACATACTAGACATTCATATGGCTTTTTATCACTATGTATAAACCGATGCGCATTTCTATTATCTCGGCTATTAAATGCTTTACCACAAACCTGAAATGTTACAATACAATTGCAAAATAAAAAAATGACATCAAATCGATATTAGATAAATGATCATTTTCAGTATAGGTACCTCGCAGAGATAAGGTTTCTCTCCAGTATGTATACGCATATGTTTCTTGAAATGTTCGGGATATACAAATGTTGCTGTACATGTATTGCATTTGAACGGTCTTTCACCAGTATGAGCTGCTTTTATATGATAGTCTAATAATCTCCGCCGTTTAAATCCTTTTCCACAATCATCACATTTGTACCGTTTATCATTATAATGCGTTGCACGCTTGTGCGATTGTAAATTTGATCGTTGACTAAAACGTTACAAAAATATAATAAATTATTTTTACATTTGCTAATTAATAGATATACCTAAATGTGGCTCCACAAAATTCACACTGATATGGTTTCTCTCCAGTATGTGTTCTTTCATGGTCCCTTATTTCAGCTTTACGGGCAAATGCTTTACCACATACTCTACATATGAATGGTTTGTAACCAGTATGTACTATATTGTGCACTTCTAAATTATGTGGTGAACCAAAGGCTTTTCCTGTAATTGTTTCCATGAATACGAATTATATTTTTAATATATAGGAAACTGAAAAAGGAAAAAATAATGAATCATACCGCACTGGTGGCAAACATACTCCTTTACACCATAATGAGTTCTTTCATGTTGATTAAGATTTTGTTGGCTCAAAAATGTTTTGTTACATTGTGAACACTCGTAAGGACGAGGTCGTATTTCATGTGTTTTTGAGTGTGCTTTATAAGTATATTTTGAAGCAAAATCTTTACCACAATTTTCACATACATATGGACGTACACCTGTATGTGTATTAATATGTTCCTCTAATAAATTTCTGGAACTACAAAAGCAATAAATTGCAATATACACTAGTTTACACTATGTAAATACCATCTAACAATCGTAGTTTATATTTACCTGTATCGTTTACCACAAGTTTCACACGGCCAAGATTTCACTTGTGGATAATGTATTCTTTTATGAATTCTAAACAATCGCAAATTACTAAATATTCTATTACATATTTCACACTGAAAATCTCCTTCCTCTTTAGCAACATGATCATCAAGATGAATAGATAATACATTTCTCTTTCTAAAGTCATCCCCGCATATATCACAAATATATAAACGAGTTTCGTGCACGCCCCTTACATGCGCGATAATAGATTTTGCATCTCCTACAACTTTATCATCTTTATTTGTACATAACAAACAGGTATATAGAGAGCCATCTCTAGCAACAATCTGGAAAATGAATGAATGATCGAAGATTATCATTTCACAGTAATATAAACTACTGTTGAACATATTATTTGTCATTTCTTACTTGCTCTTGAGGAGGTTCAACGTTTGATGTAGCTTTTGTTCGTTTTATCCTTTTTCTTTCTTCAGTATTGCTTGTTTCTGGTATGGCGTCAACTTTCAGAATAATTTCCTCTGGTTCACAAGAAGGTTCCTCTTCTTCTTCCTCTATTCTTTCTTCTTCCCCTTCCATCTCTTGAATTTCTGATTCATCCTTGCATAAATTTTGAAATATTATGTGTATATATGTGTACACACACACATACGCGCGCGCACACGCGCGCACGCACGCACACACACGCGAAACTGGAACAATCCATAACATTAAAATGATAAAGGATAAAAAAGAATTTCATTAGGAAAAATTTAATGGTTTTCAGTAATGTATCGCATGGTACATGTATCCTCTCCGAAAGTAAAGGCATTTCAAAGATTTTAAGCTTATGTCTACCTATACAAATGGAACTATTTATTTTTTTATGTATCATTCAATGTGCTTTTTTAATTCTTTACAAAAAGATAAGGTATTTGGATCAAGAAATGATTGATTTAAAAGATATTTTAACTTTAATATTGTACAACTTATCATATATTATCATATGAACATCATATATATCATAAAAACAAGAAAAACATAAAAACTACTGTGTTGTTCTTCTCTGTCTTTCATACGAAAAGTTTTACAATATTAAAGTTAAAATATCTTTTAAACCAATCATTTATTGACCCAAGTACTTTAATACATTTTTATACAGAATTAAAAAGCACATCACATGGTGTATAAAATAAGTATAGTTCCATTTAAAAAAACAGAAATGACCCTAAAATCTCTGAAGCGCCATCATTTTTGTAAAAGGCACATGTACCATACGATGCATAACTATAAACCATTTAATCTTTCTTAATAAAATTTTTTTATCTTCCTCCATTTTAATGCTATTGTTTATCCCAATATATATAATATATGTATATATATATATATATATGTATATATATATATATATATATATATATATATATATATATATATTATAATATTTATAATATATGTATATGTATAACTAGTTTTTACTTTATTCATTACCTTTTTTATATATCTAATTTCTCCATCTGTATCCTGACTTTCTGTATTTTCTATGTAATCATGATCATTATATTCTTCTTCATTCTTAATATCAGATATCTTTTTAATAGTTTTCTTATAGTTATTAAATAATTCTAATTTTACCTCTGTCAGTCGACTTTCAAGTTCGTCAATCTATAAATGCCAGTTATTTTTTTAACTATCTTTATATAATTTTACATGAATCAATAATTGATATCTCATTTACCTCATTAAATAATTTATAGCATTTCTTACATATGACAAGAGAATGTACATTCTCTTTATTTAAATCTGTTTCTAAGACAGTACAAATGGCATCTACAAGTGGTTTTTCTGACGATGTTACAGAGTTTTCATTAAAGATTTCTATATTATTCCTAGTAGATACACCAACTTTACTGTTACATATCAAACAATGAGTACTATCTTTTTCTGAATCAGCTGTCATCTTTTTGGCAACTACAAAAACAATGCAGATATTAAAACATTGGTTTATAGTCTCAATAGAATGATACAATAAATTGCATGTTAGTTAGTACTAATGTTGTCACTTAGTGTATATATAATTATTCCTTTCTTTTTAATTGGATACATTAGTTGTCAACATCGTGTTTAAAATATAGTATATAAAAAAGTAAAAAATGTTTAACATAATATATTAAATTATACCGTTATTCTATTTTAAAAGAACAATTGCGATAGTTTGCATGTCGCGGAATAATTTTTAGCTTTCATGATCGAGCAATGTGAGCAGGGGCAAAATATCCGTTAAAATAAAATTTTCTCGATGGTCTCTTCTTATGTAATAGCGCGCACGGTGTATACCGAATATTGAGAACAAAAAAGCAACCATCGATATCGTTGTATCCTCGAACAATAACGTATCCGACGATTCATTCTGCAAGCGAAGGAACACAATGAGATTGCTTCCGTTATAGCATGGAACGAAGCATTCTGTTCTTCGCTCGCATCGATAAGTAACCGCTAAAATCCAATAACCCTAACAATAACGTGCGAGGAACAGTAAACGAAATATTTGCCTGCATTTCTCGTCAAAATGAAGCCTTATAATAAACGTAAGAAGTTGCCAGCACTGACTTTTCGTGTCTCTGTTCGAACGATTGGCAGCGAGCGAAACGGTAGATGGGTCTTGATGCCAACGCCATTTAGGTCCTCATGACAGGTAGAGCGGTTGGTTCCGACGAAAGTATTACGAAAAATACACGCCAAAACGGTTGCCACTTTTTAAAACGTAAACGACAATTTGATGTCGTCTTCGCGTTAGGTGGAGGTACGCGATTGCGTATGCACGCGTTGAATGCCCTCTATCGGATCCTTTCTACGCGTAATCCAGCCATATTTTACAAAATTTCCAATCTTCCAAAATTCATAAAATTTGAAGAAATACACTAACAATATTTAAAAATATAGATATTGTGAGATAGATGCTTTAGTTAGCAAAAATTTTTCATTATTTTATAAAGGATAAGCTTATTCGCTTGACTATTTATTTTGTATAATACTACATTTTATTGAATTTAAGTTGTCTAATTGGAAAATCTTCAATTGATATAACAAAATATTTTTACTATTCTCCTCTCTATTAAGTTATACAGATTAGTAACTATATTCGTAAAACGTATTTAGTACAATATTTCTGCATGTAAATAAAGAAGGATCAATTTGTTCTCTTAGCGCTTTATCAAGACGTTCCATGAACCAATCGCAATATTTTCTTCATAGCTCATTTTTTACTCTGTAGATTGACTTTCAAAATAAGATATACTTTATGAGATATCTTGATCACCGATAGTTTTTAAATAGTAGTGCACCATTCTATGTTAAACATATCCATAAATGGAAACCGGTAATCAGTTTGTAAATGCGACACATCGATGCATAAAAGTTGTCGTTCTTTGACAAGAAAGCGATCGATGAAAAGCTGTCACCAACGTGCGGGTGGTTGAGAGCACTTATTTTTATCGAATGATTTCTTCAATTACCTAACCTTTTAATATCATATTAATTTGAAACCTTCCACTTGCTAATTTCACATTCATGATTGTGACACTTAATTTAAATTGCCGGCTGACAGCGAATAAACAAAAACGTGTGATTACTAATAAACCGTTCGAGCAGTCTTTTATGAGATGAACAAAAATGAGTCGACAAGTAGATATGGACCCCTCGTCGGTGCAATCGATGAAGGGACAAGTAGTGCTAGATTTTTGGTATTAAAAATTTGATTATCGTATAATTAAATTATTCTAGTGTAGTATCTCTAATGTAATAATAATTTACAATATTTGTGATAAACGAAGTAATATATTGTTTAGGTCGTAATATACATTCTTACTGCATGTTATCATTATTGTATAATGAAAATCAGTCAAGACAAAGTATTTATTGAATTTACTTTTACTAATATATTGAAAAACGGCTTGGTGATTAATTGATCGTTCCAAAATATATAGATAACGCATCATTCAATGTATAATCTTTATATTTTTATTAATGATTTACTAATGTGTGCACTATTATTTTAGGTTTTTGCTGCTGATACTGCTGAAGTATTAACATATCATCAGGTCTCGATATCACAATCATGTCCAAAAGAAGGATGGGTCGAACAAGATCCTATAGAAATATTACAAGCAGTCAGGGAATGTCTTAATCAGACTATATTTAATTTAAGGCAACTTACCATCGATCCTAGTGATATAGTTGCAATTGGTATAACAAACCAAAGAGAAACTACAGTTGTATGGGACTCTATTACTGGAAAACCATTGTACAATGCTATTGGTAATCATTGGTCCAAGATTTTTTACATACACTGTTTTCAATCGTAATTAAATATTAAGAGAAATAAAATTTAAATTTACTATCTTATAGTATGGATGGATATGAGAACGACTTCGATTGTAGATGACATATTGAAAAAGATACGTAATCAAAATAAAAATTATTTGAAACCACTTTGTGGCTTACCAATTAGTCCATATTTTAGTGCTTTAAAATTAAAATGGTTACTAGAGAATGTGCCTCGTGTTCGCGAGGCTCTAGATCAAAAACGTTGTCTGTTTGGCACAATTGATTCTTGGTTAATTTGGGTCAGTTCAATAATAATTGTTTATTGTGAAACGTATTTTTATATGAAAAATTAAAGCATTTTATTTTTTTATAGAACTTAACTGGAGGAACAAGTTTTGGTGTTCATGCCACTGATGTTACAAATGCTTCAAGGACAATGCTAATGAATATTACAACTTTAAAATGGGATCCAACATTGTTATCATTTTTTAATATACCTCCAGAAATTTTACCTGAAATCCGTAGTTCATCAGAAATATATGGATATATACAAGATGATGTTTTATCTGGAGTACCAATATCAGGAGTGAGTATTTCTTATAATTAATATGTTTATCAATAAAATAGTAATTACTGATAGATATTTATATGTAAATATTTACACACACAGTGTTTAGGTGATCAGCAGTCAGCCTTGGTAGGTCAAATGTGTTTACAAAAAGGACATGCAAAAAGCACTTATGGCACAGGTTGTTTTCTTTTATACAACACTGGAACTGCTGTAAGATTAACTTTAATATTTTTCAAAATATTTTCTTTCATACCTTGTATATTGATAAATTATTTTAAAGATTGTAGATTCGTCTCATGGATTATTGACAACAGTCGCTTATCAGTTAGGACCACAAGCAACACCGGTATATGCTCTTGAGGGATCAGTAGCTATAGCTGGTGCTGTTATTCGATGGCTGAAAGATAACCTTGGTATACTGTCTGATGTGAAAGAGTCTGAATCTCTTGTCGAACAAATTCCTTCTGATAACCGTGTTACATTTGTGCCTGCATTTGCTGGATTATATGCTCCATATTGGAGGAAAGATGCAAGAAGGTAAACAACATGATAATTAAACATTATAATTATTCGTTAATATCAGATTAGAAATCTTAATTAATTTTGCTATCACGTATCCCTTGCAAAGTATTTAATATTTCAGTGTTATATGTGGAATTACTGAAGACACTAATAGTACACATATTATAAAGGCAGCTTTGCAAGCCGTTTGTTTTCAGACAAGAGACATTTTAGAAGCCATGAAAGAAGACACAGGTTTAATTTTATCTAAATTATTGGTAGATGGTGCTATGACTGCCAATAATTTGTTAATGCAAATGCAAGCAGACATTTGTGGAATTCCAGTTGGTAAGTGAATTCATTTTTCATAAAGACTTTACCTTTTGCGATTAAAACAAATAAGAACGAAATATACGAGCAAAAGAAATACCTGATTAATTAAAAAATTTTACAAGAAAGTGAGACCTTTAATGTGTGAAACTACTGCACTTGGAGTTGCAATTGCTGCAGGAAATGCAGATGGTATACGTAAATGGGATGTGAAAATAGATGCCGCTGTACCAAGCGACATTTTTCTACCTTCGATAACTGAGAATGGTAAATTCAAAATCTTTCGGAATTTTTATCTCATTCGGTTCGTTAAAGATATTAACCATGTTTTATTTAGAACGAGATATATTATATTCTCAATGGAAAATGGCTATCGATCGTAGCTTAGGTTGGGAACCAGTAACTGATACCAACGGTATGTTTTCATCTTGGTCTCAAAATTTGATTTTGTTAATTTACTTGAAACGTTACGTTATTTTACAGATGATACAAAGAATATCCACAAAGCAACTGCTCCTGGTATTTTTGTGATAAGTACGATACTTTTGCTTATAATTGCCAAGTATCATTCTATGTTATGACTGAATGAGTACAGTGCTATGTACTGTATTTGTCTCAGATTATGCATTTAGGCAGGTCCTGTTTGCTAATAAATATTTGGACTATTATTTGATATTAACTATACTGGTCATATTAAACCTTGTAAGTATGAAGAATGAACTAAAGAACAAATACAAATAAGTGCCATAATACTGTGATAATTTTAATGTTAAACGTAATACGGAAATTCAAGAAAATGTCGTTTGGAGTTTGGAGATAAGAGACTTGAAATTTATTTCAAATAGCGGTATCGATTGTTGTTTTCATCTGAAATGCTCAAATTAGATGACCGAACGTCGATAATTGGCGCTTCAATATCAGTCGCATGCCTTTTTGTTCCTTTGTTCTTTTCACTTGCTATTTTCTTTATATTCAGTACTATAGGAATATCCTTCGAAATTATATAAAATATATTACTAACCATTAACACAACATATAAAACAAAAAATTTGAAATATTACTGTTAAAATGTCGCTAGTAGAGGTCTGGGCGGTAACAAGAGACGTAGCAAGCCAAACATCATTTCTTATGTGATCAATATCCAATCGTATTCGTTGCGATACAAGTATTCGTGAGATAAGTGAACGACAAGCTTGAGACACGTTTGGTTCTTTAGGAAATATAACTTTATTTTGTACTTGCTATATCGTAAGAGAAAGAAGATGGAATAATATGGTAGAATTCTTACTTAAGCAAATAAAATTTTAAATTGAACTAGATTCTATTACTTTCTTTTTAATGTACCTGGGTACCTTTAGAAGTTGGCTGTAATTTGTATCATCAAATGGTAGTCGACCATAAACCATTGCATAGAGTACTACTCCCATGGACCATACATCAGACAATTGAGGTAAATATGGAACACCCTTTAATATTTCTGGCGAAGCATAAGCATAGCTACCGCAGAAAGTTTCACTTAACGGAGCTACACCGTTCTTCGGTTTCATTTGTCCACGTGCGAATCCAAAATCGGATAATTTGATATTGAAGTTCTGATCCATTAAAAGATTTTCGCATTTAATGTCTCTTAAATAAAATTAAATAGTTAAATATGATATGCAACATTTAATATTTTTTCTTTTTGTTAAACTTTTACCTATGTACAACACCATGTCCATGACAATAGTCGATAGCTTCTAATAATTGCCGAAACCATCGACGGCTACGGAATTCATCGATAAATGTATCACGCCTTATCATATCCAATAAACTACCGCATTGAGCATATTCCATAATTATATAAACGCTACATATTAAGTATTTATATTGATTATAAATATAATCAGTGAAAGATATGAAACGCAATTATCTTTTTAAATGATATAATGATAAAATAAAAAAAAAGTTAACTAACCGGTGAGTTGTTTCAATTGCTTGAAGAAAACGAATTAGATTTGGATGTTTTAAACCTTTAACAACTTCTATCTCACGAGGTAAAAACTTTTTTAGATAATCGCCGGGTGCTTGAAACTTTGAAACAATTTTTACTGCTACTTGGCAATCGTGCCGATTAGATTTGGCAATCTTTCATTACAATTTTTTTTAATCAATAATTGATTAGTTATTTAATATTGACTTTTTTAATATCAATAAATGGTTTACATAACATACTTTTACAGTGGCATACGAACCGGTACCTATTGTTTTACCAAGAGTGTATCCATGTGATTCGAGAATAGTTAATTTCTTTTCTAATTTTTCCTCATTTTTACCTTCCACAGCTTTTAATAAAGAATTCGGAGAGTTATCTGTTATTGATGTAGTTGCCATGTTATGCGTAAACAATTATTGTACTATATTATAAATTCAAATAATCGTTATGAACACATTATTATGCTATTTTCTTCGTGTTTTCACGTCGGTTTCAATACACGCAACGACGTCATTTTACTTGTTGAGTTACATATTTGAATGGATTTTTTAAGGAAAATTGGTATTACATAATTTGTCAATTTGAACGCTAATGGATTGAAATTTGGCATGATGCCCGTCATATATATATCTAGTATAGCAAACATTTGAAATACGATTGCTATTGATATTACGATGATTTTATGAAAAATATCACAAAATAATATTTTTTATAGTTCATGGATTTATGAGTTTTATCATAAGCAATTTTTAGGAGATTATTACATATAGTTTATAAAATAATTTTATCTTATTATCAATAGTTTAATTTTTTTTAAATAAAAAAAATTAGAGATATTTATATCTTACATAAATTGTTTAAAGACGTTGTTTTCTAAATGATAGGTAAAAATTGGTAAAAACATACATCTAGAATCTAGATAATGTGTACTTAGTGATTGTTGACTATTATGTCTAACGTGAATTGTGAATCATGACCGTGATTGTATCCGTTACATGGTGGTAAATACGGTGATACGGCATTTAATCAAGCTTACTATTGAAAGAAAACATATAACAATTTAATTATGGCAGACGTATTGGATATTGACAATGCAGAAGAGTTTGAAGTCGATGATGAAGGCGATCGTAAGTTTAATTAATATTTTATCATGAGTTATACATAAGCGTGCGACATTTGTTATAACCTCTTTACTTCGTGATTTTGTTTAATACGATTTAGATGTATATCGTTGTAGTAATAAATAATAATTTTTTATAATATTCCTGCGTTCATTTATTAGAGGGTATTGCACGTTTAAAAGAAAAGGCAAAAAGGAGAAAAGGTAGAGGACATGGTGCAGAATTGGTGTCCACTCGTGATGATGTTGGTCATTATGAATCAATGAACATTGTTGAGGAAGACGATGATGAACCAGGTCCACAAAGATGTAAGAAAACATTTTAAATACTTGATATTTAACAAAGTACTTGTATAATCTGCTAATAAAAAGCTAACATAATAAAAAATGATAAAAGTGAAATTATTAAACATTTAATTTTGAGATATTTATAGAGAATTTATTACAGCTGTAGAAGGATGGATTTTATTTATAAATTCAGTACACGAAGAAGCACAGGAGGATGACATTCAAGATAAATTTTCAGAATTTGGACAAATAAAAAATTTACATTTAAATTTGGATAGAAGAACAGGCTTCTTAAAAGGATATGCTTTGGTAGAATATGAAACATTTAAAGAAGCTCAAGCAGCAAAAGATGCTTTAAATGGGACAGAAATCTTGGGACAACCTATTTCAGTTGATTGGTGTTTTGTAAAGGGACCAAAGAAGTAGATATTTATTAAAAAATATAGTATAAAAGTATTTATTAGATTAAAATTTTACTACTAAATTAATTTTTTTATTACAGAATTAAGAAGAGGAGCCATAGAAGACGATGAAAGAGAAGGTTATCAAAAAAGATTTTTATTTCTCTTATGTACGACTACTTTGAATAAAGATCGTTTTGTACTTGACAGATATTATAAAAACACAAAATATTATAAATATAGTTTGCAGAAAGTTTCATAAATTGTACAAATTCTATCCATTTATAATTAGCATATTGAAAAAGATTCAATTTAGATTTGCAAAAATAGGGGCTTATACAATTTAAACATATATATATATATTTATTTATATAATATAAATTTGCCAGTAACTAAACTCTTAGTATTGTACGTAAAATTTATGGATCACTACAGCAGATAATTAAAATTACAAATGTAATTTTGTTTTTCCATTTTCAGTAAGCATTTTTAAATTCACAAATCGAAAGTTAATTGTAAAGGGTGGTTCAGGTAAATGGGATCATCTAAATCTACCTTATTTATTGTTGTATGAAAAAACTTGTCAGGACAAAGTTGTAGTATTAGTTGTAGTTATAGTAGTATTTCAAAGATGTCAAACTATAACTTTGTCCTCAGAAGCTTTTTCATAAAACAATAAATATGGAAGTTATTTGGGTGATCCCATTTAGCTGGGCTTACCTATATATATAAAAATATCCACAGGAATTTTAATATGCTCGTATTGAGCCGTTTATTTAACAAACAAGATTATCTTGTTATTGACATTTAATTTCGTTTACAGTCCCTATCGTCATTTATTATAGAATGTAACTTAATAAATAAATCATCGGATAAAGCATATTAGGCATAATAGTTGAGATTGGCCTTCTTCTTTGCTTGAACTTCATTAATAGCTTCCATTAAATCTTCGTGTGTAACTGCTGTTGCATTGCGTCTTAGTGCTATCATACCCTATAAAAATGAAGAAAAATTGATTAATATCTGAATTATATTATTACTTTCAAATATCATAATATATGTACCGCTTCAACGCAAACGGCTTTACATTGAGCGCCATTAAAATCATCGGTAGATCTCGATAATTCTTCAAAATTGACGTCCGGAGACATATTCATTTTTCGCGAATGAATTTGCATTATACGAGCTCTAGCTTCTTCATTTGGATGCGGAAATTCTATTTTTCTATCCAAACGACCAGATCTCAGTAAAGCTGGATCTAAGATGTCTACCCTATTTGTAGCTGCTATCACTTTAATATCAGCAGTAGAACTAAATCCATCTAATTGGTTTAATAATTCCAACATAGTACGTTGCACTTCTCTGTCACCAGCTTTTTCAGAATCAAAACGTTTTGTTCCAATTGCATCTAATTCATCTATGAAAATAATTGCTGGTGCTTTTTCTTTTGCAAGCGAAAATGCATCTCTTACTAATTTTGCACCATCTCCAATAAACATTTGAACTAGTTGGGGTCCAGCTAGTTTCAAAAAAGTAGATTTTGTTTGTGCAGCACAAGCTCTGGCTAATAAAGTTTTACCAGTTCCTGGTGGTCCATACAATAATACACCTTTGGGAGGTTGGATACCAAGATTTTCAAATTTCTCTTTGTGTGTCATAGGTAAAACAACAGCTTCTATCAATTCTTGAATTTGTTTGTCCAAGCCACCAATATCTGAATATTGTTCCGTAGGTCTTTCATCCACTTCCATAGCCTTTACTCTTGCATCATACTCAGCCGGTAATGTTTCGAGGACAAGATAGCTATCTTTATTGACACCAACTAAATCACCAGGTTTCAAAGCTTCTGCATCAACCAATCCAATTACTGGTAGAAAATATGTTTGACGAGTAGAAGTTTTAATAACTGCACATTTGCCTTTTCTTTGGGCATCTAAATCAACAACCGCACCATCTTCTTCTCCCATATTTTGGGGGTCCACATCTAGCAACTCTATAACATTAGATACTAAATACGGCAAAGTTTTATTTACTTTAATTTTTTCTGTATTCTCTTTAATTTTGTCATTTTGCGCCTGAAGTTCATGAGAAATACGCATTACTTCGCTTTTCATAATTTTGATCTCATTATCTAATAAACGCGTACGGGATACAATTTCATCCGTAGACATTCTCCAAACATCTTCACCCAAAGCTTCCTATAAGAATAATTATAAAAATATTCATTCTTTATTTACCATATATAATTAACTTAATTTTAGATAGTGTGAATTGCAAATACTTTTAAAAATAAATTTATAATAGCTTCTCAATATTTATCGGCTGAAATTTTTGAATATAAATAAAACATGATTGTATTTTTTGTAAATATAGGGACACGATATATTTTCTTGTTTCACAAATATATTAATAATTGTAATAAAACTTAATTTACATCAAATTTTATATGTTAAATACTATACGAATCATATCATATAAAAAGTATACGATTCTGGGAGATAATTTAGATATGCTTGTCATTCCACCTTAACCTATATAAAGTAAATTTGTGATCTATACCTCTCCATCTTCCCAGAGAGATTTGTCCTCAAGGGTAGCCATTTATTTAAATAAATTTATTATTTTTAAAACGATAAAAGTTCAAAATTTTTTGTAAATTGATGCGATGCACAAAGTTTACTTAGTTATAAAATTCACTAACCACTTCCACTAAGTTCATTAGTATCTACAATCTACATATATGTAAATATAAGCAAAAAGTCAGCTAAAAACTGCGCACTAAGAATAGGGACCTCTAGCAGGCAACGGCTGAACTATATGCACATTTTCTGGCACTCTTGGTAGGAGAAACGTACGTATGTACAGCAAGAAGGGAAATGTATATTCCTACTGACGACTAGCGAAGGTAAGGGCGAAAAAACGTATAAATTGTTTAAAAGTTTAATCAAATATTACAGATAAATTATTCTTTTTATTGTAACGATTACGGAAAAGCTATTTTGGGATCATCTTGAAAATGATTATATAATATAGTAAAAAATGAGATTCTTTATTGTAAAATAATTATATAAGATATATTTAGAAAAAGTTTCAACAAATCCGAATAGTTTAACAGCATTTTACAATCTTGTTCCACAAGGATACCAGCCTTTCATGAATTTTTGCTTTGCAGCTAAAATAGCACGCGATGCATTTGTGGTTCCCTGTTTTTATCATTAAAGGATTCGAGAAGAATAACATTCATGATTACTGTAGAGTGTATTAATATACTATTCAAGGGGAATTATTAAAGGTTACAAAACACATAGTACATAAATATTAAATTACTTTTGATCCAATTCACAAATATTGGAGTAAATTGTGCAGACATTATGGAGTCAAATTTACAAAACTTTTAATTCTCATATCAGATATTTTTCTTTCCTTTTTAGTATATATATTCATACACTTTTACAATCTTGTTATTTATCCTCCTCAGTATCTAATCTCACAAGAATTCACAAAAAAATGGTTTTCACAAGAAATGGTTAAGAATACACGAAAGTTAAAAAGGAATTGTATAAGGAAAGGCCGCGAAATAACTTTCGAAAATTCTGAGAAATAATGTCACTTCCTGCAAGATTATATTCTCCTGATACGAAATCGAGGTTTTGACTAAAAATTTTCGAAAAGCCGAAAATTGCAACTTAGAGAAATTTGTGAAATAGACGTCATTTCCAAGAATCTCCAAGATGGTGGCACATCTTATGTTATTATGTTCTCCTAATATAAAATGACTATTTTGATCGATAAGTCGAATTTTGCTCTTGAATTTTCTCAGAAAATGGTTCCGTTTTCAGAAATTTCAAAATGTTTCAAATATCTCTTATATTATTTTACTCTCTTAATACTTTGATAGGTATTTACCAATTTTCGTTGAACGTTTCTTAAATAACTTGTTTCTTAAACTTACGAGAATTGGAAAGAATATGAGGATCATGGCTGTTGGAAGAATTTAAAATGATTAAACGTTTTGTGCACTTACAAACTAAGATTGTTCTAGTTATTCAATTCAATTTACAGGTTTACAACAATTGTACAATTTTATGATAAGTTTATAATTTTCTGTATAATAATTTATGTAATTGTGTCAGTTTAAATTAACTTGATTCCGTTATTCGATTGATGGAGCTAAAACAACTCTTCTCATGTGAAAATAACATACAAAACTTATAAGTGCTCGTGATACAGCGCAGTGTTTCGCCACTCGTTTTCGAATTGCCAATTCGCCACTAACCATAAAGTAGTAAACACCAGCTTTCCGGTCAGCTCCATACGATTCAGTACGAAGTACGAACGCACATTTCCCTTGTCGCCATACATTCGCACGTTTCTGCCACCAAAACATAACGTGCACCAAACAGAGGGATATATGTATAGTTCTGCCGTTTAACCGTTAGAGGCAGTAATTCGTGAAGCCTATTTTTCTCTGCATTTTTCCTATGCTCGTTGGCGATCTTCCTATTCATCCCTGATACCTTGAGATTCTTTCTACGTTAATGACGTTTCTATGTTTCCTTAATCTATGTTTCAATAAAAGTAGAAAAATTCTCTTTCAAGAATATTTCTACTGTTTTTCGAAGGATGAGAAATACTCATATAAAATGAAGTATTTATCACTTTATACTATTGTATAGCATTATAGGAAGAAATATAGGTAAGAGGAAGTTAATACTTTTCTATACGGAGTAACGATGCATCGACTAACGCATAAAGAAATGTGATTCTATTTAAAAAAAAAACATAGTCCTCCATATATTCACCTGTAAAGAAACTAATAACATCAAATTGGGACCTTTTCGGCGTCATTTAATTTTCGTTTGAAAGCTTCTTTCATATAGCAAGCAATTTTGTAATAATTTGAAATCATGAAGTTAGGTGCTTTATTCTATTTAAGTCAGACCACCATACGTGCTAAGGAATAATTCTCTGTTTACTTATTAATATCGCGTTATTTACTTTGATCTGACCGCGAAATGCAGATATATTGTCCATAATGACAATGGAAAAGCCTATGGAATATTAACAATATTTTTCAACAGAACGGTTGAAGTACACCCATTCCTGTGACAAGTTTGGTTTTCGTAATAAGTAGACTACGGTGCAAACAAAAAAAAATTTGATCTTGAATTTCAAGGAATTTTTTTAACAGATTCTCACCGACCCGAAGGTATAGAAGTAGCCTATGCTAGCGACGACAAAATATATTATTCTCTTCTGTACGTTTTTCTAAAAATTTATTATAATTTACTTATTTGTGAAACCTAAATATTTCTATTTAGAAGATAACAAGATGGACGAGACGTAGAATATCATTTTTTTATTTTTTTATTCCAACTAGAAATTTTGGGAATTATCGATAGACTTGACATATTTAATGCTTTTTCGTATCCCACATTTTGTGAGTCATCTGATCCTCTTACCAGTATTTTATTTTGAACTAAAAATTATTATCTTTATGTTTTTTGTATATTAATCATTTTTTTTTTTAATAGAATTAAATTATAACACGGATATTAAATTTCTAAGCACAGGTACCCATCATAATTTTTGCGTATATATTTCTCACTATTTCAAAGGTTGATTAAGAAAGCTTTCAATTTTTTGGTTACAATTATTTATTTTCAGTTGTCCTCTGCGACTTCAATACATGAAATACTTGATATACCATGATCCAATAATGTTTATTAAATACGAAGTACGAAACCTATCTACGCTAAATTCGTCTACGATCGATATCTTTTGCCGTATATCGTCGATATAAATGAAACGTTTGGTAATAAATTATCGCAGGTAGGTAAGCGTTTTTTTTCTTTTAATAGTCAATGTTCTTTCTCATTCTCTCATTCTCTCTCTCTCTTACTCTCATTCTAAACTATTACGCATATTTCATACATAACAGCTTAAAGCGTAAAACCGAATCTACCATGGATAAAACGAACCTTCTTCTATTAAAAAAGTCTACAATAGAAATCTCATATCTCAAATCTTGCGGCTGTTTCTCCGACCGCTCGCGTCCTTATTACAAATTAATCTTTCAACGAGGAAACATTAAGCATCGTTGGGAAGACCGTGTGAACTACGAAGGCGCGTGTTCAGACCAAGTTATACGAAATATTCTATAATTCGCAAGTTTTCGTCGTCTTTGAAGGATCTATTTCGCCAAGAAGTCACGGCAAAGAACGAAACGAATGCGACGCCGTTTGAAAAATTTACCCCACATCGTGCTAGGGCCATTTTATTCTTTTCTTTATATTTTTTCTTTTTTGGTTTTTTATTTTGGTGACAATTACAGCCCCACGTTGAACAGTCGAATGAAGAGAAGAGAAAAAAATTAGCGGCAGAATCGATAATACCTTTTTTTTAGTGGCATTCGATTTCCCACCCCCGGTAATTTAATAATCGAACCGAACCGCATAATTCAGTGATCGAACGATCACGTTATTATATGTTCCCAAATCGATCGAATTTCACGACTTAAATTCCTAATGCGATAAAGCGTTAGAACTGGGAAAATTAATTGTCAAAAGAGCTCGATCCATTATTTCTTTAATTTATTTTAGAATTTACGATTTTGAATAGACGGTATAGATTCTCATTATTCGATTCTCACCGCAGACTATACAGAGATAAACTGGAAGAACGGTAGACAATATCGATTGAAAGAACTAGTTGAAATAATATTATATTTATATCATATCTTCGTTGTTGTTGGTGATAGAAATATTACTTTTTTCACTTTCTTCAAATGAAAGAGAGAGAATAAACTAAACTAACTGAACTAACTAAAATAAGATAGAGAATATTTCGTCATTCGGTTAAATTTTCCTGCTAAATTGAATGCTGGAGGTTCTACTATATATCGATAAAAGAAGAACAGACTGTTAATTAATTGTAAGTAAACTAAACATCAGCCATCTGTGACTAAAAGTCGTGTAGTCAACAAATGAATCAATTTGACAACTTCGCGTCGTCTCTGTTTCCTCTAATTATTCGTTCGTTCACCCCTGAATCAAAATGATCAAAAATTCACTTCGTCGACGTAAGATCAGAGATTCACTCGTGAAACATAGGACTAGGACACCCTGCTTAAAGATATACACATATATAGATATCAGAAGAAAAGATTTTTCATGAAAAAATCGTCGAAACATAAGTTTGTCCTTCTTTCTTTCTGAAGTGGGTGATCAGATTCGTCACGAGCTGGGGTGAAAACAACGGCGTGCCCCCTTCGATTCTTCGTTACCCTTTCGACATATGCGATTTGCGCGAATGCTTGATGTTAGATTGTCATATAAACGTTCAAATGCATGTGGTTTTCTTCTTGTGATTTTGAACACGATCGGGTAGAAAAATGGCACAAAAGAATGGAAATTTAAAAAGTTAAAATAGCGAATGTAGTAAATTATTTCTATATAACAAAAGAAAACGAAGCGATACGTAGTTGCAACTTGTTAAAAAATGGCATAAGTTACCGTTGAAATATCTATCGGAATAATATACGACCCGAGATACATGTAATTTTTAAATATTATCACCGCTTGCCGCGATTAACGTTATATACGCTTGTCGAGAGGTTCGAAGTGGACACTCGGTATGAAAATGATTAGGTAAATATTGAAACATCCGAAAAATTTTTTGTTTGTTGTTAATAGCGTTACAAAGAGAGAAGAGATTCTGCTACGACTACGGCTTCGTGCAATTTACTTCGTGTTCTCAATTGACCGTCTAGTGGATACTGAAGTCTTGTCAGTCCCGAGAGAAGTAACGTTAACAGCTACGTATACACATACGTATATACATATACGTATTCATATATTTTTCATTTTTTATCTCTTTTCCTTTCTTTCTTTTTACTTTTAAATCGTGTTGCGCAACACGTGTTTGACGACTTTAATCGCAGAAATTGCAATTGTGTTTTAACATCGATCAGTCGCAATAATAAAATGTAGAAAAATCTATATTTTATTTTCTCGCACTGAGTCCACGCGTTGTATAATAATACCTTCACTCTGTTTTCTTTAAACGTTAGATAGTTTCGCATAAAATCGAATAAAGATAAAGCTTACGACTTATTTTTGGTGTGTTTGCGCGCGCGTTTTTTCTTTTGCCTTTTTCTCTTTCAATTATAGATTAAGAATCAAATCCGTCGAGATACATCAAGTAAAGACAGATTTAGCTACCGAACGAATTCTATTCAGTGATCTATCGATGTTTTTTTGTAGATATATATTAAATTACTATAAGCTCATAATATACACGTATAGTATATATACTTGAAGGGAGCTTTCGAGTGATTTTTAAATACGTTATACAAAGAGTTACAATTAAAAAGAGAGGATCGAATAGTTTGTCCTATTTGCTTCTTTTTCTTTACATTAATTAATGCACGCGTTACTGATATATTATCTTTTTATGATTACAATATACGGTCGAAAATTCAGTAGTATCTGGTATGTAGTTTTTTATGTGGGAAGTTGCAAGTGAGCGAGTAGCAAATTTCAGAAATTACAAAGTTAGCGTTTTTGGCGCGACATCACTGATTCTCTTTCTTTTTACCTTCCTCCCTTTCTTTTAGAAGCATATGAGCTATATTTCAACGTTTTTTCTGAATTTCTATTAATACATTAACATACTGACAATTATGATGGAACGATAACTATAGTTCATACCTGGTTTATATGTATATCGAATTATTTAGAACAAAAATTATTTTTATAATACTAAATTTTTATATTCTATGTTGGTTTAAAAGACTATTTTGTACTTTGTTATAAAATTATGTGAAGCTCTTTTACATTTTCTATTGTAATATTCAAACCATTAAAACTCTAATTAAAAGAAACACGCTTGTCATATTTGTACTCGCTGTTCAAAGAAAACTATCAAATATTACCAGATGCTATAAAAATAATAATCAAATCTTATATAACACTTCTTCATATTTTTTCATATAGTTCATAATTTCTTAATGAAGGAGAAAAAGAAAGAAGAAGAAGAAGAGGCGAAAGAAATAGCACGATCGTCGCATCAATAACACTGACTTTACTTTCACGTTGTCTACGATCAAGCAATCGTTCGACTCGACAAAAATTGTCTTATTCATCCAGAAAAATATCAAAAATTCCTGGGAAGTCCTAGATCGTTTACGATCTTAACATCGTTCGGAAATTCAATTACGTCGCGATCGAATAACGTCAAAAAATATAGACATGTTCCTGTTATTAAGTGCGCACGTTCTATTAAAATCTCAAGCATTTGCTAGAACAAGCGTGAAAGTAATTACCCAAAATTATTGTCATCGATATTTATCTAAAATCTGATTAACGTAGGACCAACAGATCAGAATGATCGATGTACGAAGCATGATATCTACATCGTCTGCTAGATTGTTAAAAAATGGAAAGACTAAGATTGTAGAATCGATTGTTCGCATGTAAATGCGATTGTCTAGTAACCCAGTGACTTTCGTATTAATAAGTATTTAAATGTCCATTCGTTTGGCTAATAGTTTGGATGCAACCATGATTGATCGAATACTCGGAGAACGATATATCGGTTGTCCAGAAAGTTTGTGATCGTCTCTTTTAGTTGGAGTTTTAATACATCGAAATGAGTAAGTAAAAGTTTTTATTTCTTTAAAAATCGGCACGATCTTTCCGGACAAACCAAACATACAACGTAAACGATAATCGGGAATACGCTAACGGACAAATTTATGGAAGATAGATTCAAATAAAAATAAAAAATAAAAGATCTGAAGGAATTTATACAATAGAAAATTGTGCGAAAAATTAGGTATAAATGAATAACTTTTACCTGTTTTTTTTAAGTTATACCAATGGATCAATTAATTGAAAAGATGAAGAAAAAGAAAAGGGAGAACAACTCCAACAAGAAAAATATGCGAATATTTGATCGTTCACTTTTTAAAACTACAAATCACGTTTTTCTTCGTTTCAGATGCTTTTCACAAGGCTACTTGGTTTTCTCATACCGGCTTTCACTCATATTATCTTTCAGTTTCTTTTTTGTTTTGTTGTTTTCTTTTTAAGAAAAACAGGACACAATGAAATATCAATCATCGATAATATTACACCACAGGCACGAAACAGTCTAACTAACAGCAATCGTCGGTATTTAGTATTTAGTATTCACGTAATGGTACATATTATGCGTATTATATATATATGTATATAGATTGACATTACAATTTGCACTATGCACATCGTTCGTTGCCGGTTTTATGTTCTTTTTTTCCTGTTTTTGTCGAGAGCATAAAACAGTCACAAAACGAACGTCGTACAGGATATAAATAAGTACTTACGTATGTATTTTGCGTATACAGGTGTGACACGAGCGTGTGTGGTTTCCAGTAAAAACGTGTTAACATTTAGAAGAAGATAGGCACAATCGATGGGAACGATGAGCTCCTGGAAAATGTGTCTCGCGCGTTGCTTCGATCAACATGTGACAATCCTTGTTTTCGTCAACGAATTTCTCTTTTTCTATCAGCTTTTCTCGCCGATTCTTTATTCTTTTCTAAGATGTTGAATTCACTTTAATTTACGTATATACCAACAGATTGGGATTGATCGATGATCGAAACGCAGATAACACCTAAATACAATATCGTTTATCCACGAGTAGAAACTTTTCCTTTTTAGGGAGGTATCTAAGCTACGAATTGAGGTAGAATTACATATGGATACATAGAATAGAATTAAAAATTCGAGACAGTGTATAAGTACACGAGGAGGGTGGGGAGAGAGAGAGAGACTAACGAGACGCTTGAAGAGTGATGAACGAAAAAGGTTCGTCAATCGTTTCTAGAATACGAATGCCAAGCTTCTGGAATATATGTCACGACTGTGAATGCTAACCATATAATCATTATTGTTGCTGTTAATATACTTAACGATATTATCGATACACGTTACACTTATCAAATCACCTCTATACAACAACTAGAATTCCGATCAACTATATGTTTACTATCACCATTGGTATTAATGTTAATATACGATGAGAATTCCACTTCAGATAGGAAACAACGAAGCCGATCCGACGAAAAACTGTGCTATCAGATCTCGAATGAACGTGCTATTGAAGATCATTGTTTCAAATAATCTTAACGTAGAAACCGAATTCACGAGAGATAAAACTGTATCTATACTCTGAAATCTTTTGGATTTCTAATACAAATACAATAGAAGTATAGAAAGAGATACAAGGTATATGTATACGTATAACGAAAGTTGCAGAAACGGCAATTAGGATGGTCTTTAGTTGAAGTAATTCGGCTAGAGATGGACGTTGCCCAGAAGAGATAGACCGCAGATGACATTGCAAATTCGCAACTAAAGAAGTAAAGTCTCGGCAGAAATTCGTTTTGTCCTCTAAATATTTTGGATATCTTTGCATATTTTCTTCGCGCAAAACGTGTGGATCCAATGTTGCGTCTAAGTTCAATTTTACTTGTCAAATATCAGTGTGCGTAAAACATATTCCTTGGATAGCAAGGACCACGACATTCGTTCGAACTTTAAAGATATAACTAACGGTGGAATTATTTGAAAGGATTCAGATCAAAATTGAAATGCTTTCCTTGAAAGCTTTGTATGTACGGTAACTTGATCGACAAAACACTTTCATGCCGAAGGAAAAGTTTGGTTTCTTCGACCTGAGACCTGAGACCTGAGACCTGACGATAGAGCTTCGAGAATCGTTTCTGATTATCAACGATATCTATGATTCACACTAACTTGATTCGATAATGAGATGGTCAACTTAACTCTTACGCGGAAACTCGCTTCTCGGTTTCCCCTTATAAAATATTTGTGCCGTTTTATAGAAAAACAACTTAAGCTTACCCCCTTAACAACTGATCGAGCTCTATCATTATCATATACTCTAAAAGACCGCGGATAAAGTATAATACAGAGTTTGTACAAACACGTTGCGTACGTGTGTTACAACTTATAACAACGTCAGTTATTATATTCCTGCGAGGTTACGCGTACGCAATACGAGAACGCGAATTCGCGTGATTACACCCTAGGAACATCTCGAGGATCTATCAACGAATTCTCATCGATCGGAGGCTTCGTCGATATCGCATGCGTCTCGTTCGCCTACGATCGCTCCGAATCCTTGTCGATTCCAACGTTATATCGATCAATTTTTCATCCTCTTTTGAGTCGATCGATATTTCCATAAAGAAAGTACATTGATATCGTTTCAAATTATCGCGATTACACTTATATCTGGAATATAGCAGGACTTTGCATCATCGACATCTACGACCCGTTTCTCTTCATAAATTCCTGTGATCGGTCACACATTCTTTGTGCCAACTCTGTATAATTCATACAGAATCGATCTTCTATATATATATATGTGTGTATATATATATATATATATATAATATATATATAATAATATATATATATAATATATATAATATATATATATAATATATATAATAATATATATATATATTATATATATATTTGTAAGTACGAGAAATGCATGACTGGTCGACATTTAGCTCGCGTATAACTTATGACTCTATGTACAATCGATTTTTACGTTTCTACTAATAATGCTACGATCGTCAAAATCATTACTTCTGTGGCAGAACGACTTGTTCGTTTTTAAATTTCTTTGGGCTTGGCTTCGTCTGCTTCGTCGAGAGGAAGCTCGTTTAACGTCGTTCTGTTGTTTGTATTTACGAATACGCATAGAGATTGGCGGGAGATGACGGGAACGGGTTCTGGCTGTTAATCGGATCCAATGAAACTCTGAGCAACGATTCGTGCCCGCGTTTTCCGATTTCTAACGTCGACTTTCATTAGCGTACAAAGAACGCTTGGACAATATGTCGGATCAACATTTATACGGTACAGCGTAACTGTTTATAATCGTAATGCATAATGTTCAATGTGAATAGAAATTTGTTGGACCGTCAACTGATGAAATAAAAAAACGTAGAGAACGTTGCTCGTGCACAGTCATCGATCGCGATGATTCTTCTGCATTTCGGTCCGCGTCAAGTCAAACCCCAAAGTCGAGTCTTGATGATTTTCCGTTTCTCTGGCGAGAGAGAATGAACAGACGTTTCGTCAGCGTTTTCAAAGACGACTCTGCGTGTAAGTATTATAATTACGAACACGATTTTCATGTGTGGCGCCTTCGTCAAGGTTTGACTCGACTCGACCTGATCAAATGCTAATTTCGACACGAAACACGCGTTTCTCGAAGAATGAAAAAATACGTTGACGCATATAGGGTTTGATCGAGTGGAGCGATCGATTCGTTCTAAGTTAGCGGAGCTCGAGCCATGAGATTTCGGTTATCGTGCGCGTCTCACGGTGTCTTTGCCACAAAGTACGTCCCTGACCGCCCTGCTGCCGCCCCCAGGTCACCCTCGATAACCATCTCCTGCCCCATCATTCAAGCTGTGCTCTGGCTCTCGTGGTTTCATCACTCGCAAAATCTGTAGCCTACATTCGATAGTCGATTATTAAATTATCTGGTATTCGAGAGTGCAAAAAGCAAAAGTCTCGCATCATGAAACGAATAGTGTTCGTTCTCGCGCGATATCCCTTTGCGTGGAATTTGATTACCCTGAGTTTTTAGATATTTTTATCGAGACTTTTAACGTATCAAATGTGCGAAGTTGAGGAGAATACCTTTATAGATATGTAGAAGGAAGTGATTTGAATTTAAAGCATGAAGAACGATCTCTTTGTGAAATTAATCCTCTATAACTTGAAAGTAATTTATGTTTAGTAACATCGTATCGTCTTGATCCGACGACTATTGTTATAAGTAAAGATTCGCGTTCTCCTTAGCTTCCTAGTGCGACGATGTGAAAAGTTTGAAAATTCAAAGAATCAGATTCCAGGCTTTGTCACGCATAGCCATTGTCCAGGTAGCAAGCGAGATTGTTCGTTTATCGAAGCGTTTAATACCTTGCCAGACGTTAACTGGCGAGATATTGGTTAACTGCTGAACGTCGAAAGCGAATCTTGAGAAGAGTAATGTCTCGCAGCACGTTGCGTTAACGGTGAAAGATACACGATGCGACGTGACGTAACAAAGAAAGAGTGGGAAAATTTGTTGAAAAATCGGTTGGCGAGACGCGTAAGCGGATGTTTAAAAGACATTTCGATCGAGTTTATTGTCGTTGCACCAACTTTTCTACATGGAAGAACGAGTTTCTTTAGTTTCAGAATTTTTTTTTTTTTTATATGGAGTCGTTCAGAAATTTTCGAACGAAGAGACAGCGAGGTGATTAAAGTCAGTGCAGCAAAAGACAAAACAACTTGTTAACGATGAAACGTGCTGCGGTGAAATTTTTGTTTCGCTGCCACTCGAATTACACGTATGTATATCGTTCGATAAATCACACGGAAAGTTGAATGGATTTTAAAGCAGCGGCAGCAGCAGCAACATATATTACGATAGAGGCACGCATACTGTCACGGACGAAGGGAACAAGTTACCTACGCTGATCGTTGTTTCGGCGAAAGAATTTTTCGAATAAGAGCAGCGTAAAGTGACTCCTGTCAACGACGTTAATTATTCCAAGCTGTTTTACCGTTCGCTCATCGGACGTGTTTTTCTGATATGGCTGCATTATTGCCGCTGTGAATATTGAATTTCATCGCACAACTCAACGATGCTTTAGATTTTAAATCGTTCGTCTTGCTCGTTTTATTCGTAGATACATTGCAGGATAAAATTTACCGCACGATGAAATTCTAAAGAGAATAAAAAAGGTGCCGGAAAAATTGTTCGCTTCGAGTGACGTTCATTTTACGTTTCGTTCAGCCGTAAATGGATCGTGTTCGGAGCAAACACGATTTTAAACGTACGCGTCGATTTTAAGATAATTTTATGCGATTACATGAAAATTTTGGAAAATCGAAATAGCCGTTACTTTCCCAAGGAAAAAGTTGGATTTTGGTTCGTATATCTCTTAAAATTGACATCTTCAGAGAAACGAACGCGCTTTAACATTCTTTGTGTTCTTGATTCTTTGCACGGTTTGACGCGTGCGTTTTTTTTTGTGCAAAAGCGTACCTAAATTTCTCGTGATTCTCTATTGGTTTCTGTCATGCGTTTCATGGCAGTCACGAGAAGCGACACGGAACCGTTTCTCCAGCGGAAAACCCGTTTCATTTCCTATATTGAGCAACGCAAAGATTACGCGTGTACCGTGGCTAATCGCTAGAATACATGTAGCTTGTGCTCGAAGCAAATTACGATTGAGAAACGTACACGTCGATAATCTAAATTCTAAATATTTCCTTTGAAAAGCAAACACGCTTTCAAAGTCTACTTGTCGGATACAAATACAATGTGCTCGTAAGAAATTACACGGTCAGCTTATCTCCTAGATAATCCTTAGTTAATCAAGGAACCAGTCGATTGGTAATTCTGGATAGCACCGGTAAGATTTGAAATAAGATTGAATTTCTTTCATTCGTTAATGAAACCTCTAACTTGTAATAAAGGTTTCATCGAACTTTATCGTTCGTTTCGGCCAACTTTTCGGAAGGACGATTCGACCACGTTTGTTCGTTCGATATTTGTCCCTCGACGTGATTCGATGAACGTTTGCTCTTTGTTAAAAATCGTAGACTAGAACAATCGCGTGTGTTCGAAAAATATTAGTTTGAAAACATTCCATTCTTTCGATGGGATTTCTCGGATCTATTTGCGATATTTTGCCACAACATGGCTTTAGACAAACATATTTTTTAACAAGTAGAGAATAATTATTTGAACGTAATAGAATTTTTTAAATTCGGTATTTCTCTCGACGAAATTGACATTCCGATAATACGTGTATCATTCGCGAAATAAGGCTTAATAAATAAGAAACTTTAGGAACCGAATAAACATGAACGATTGCTGGGGTACGATTGGAAATCCCATCGAAAATTTGTAAGATTCCGTTGGGATCTCGAGAGGAATCGAGGGTGCCCGACGTGTACGTTTCGGTGGGGCAGGCGAGGGTTCTTCCTAGAAAAGTAGAAAGGAGACCCGAGTGCGGCGAGCGTCCCCCTTGGCCCGTCGGGCCATCCCAAACTGTCAGACGGACGGGTCGCTGCCGGGGGCGGAGCCCGTCTTGCTGCCGTCGACACCAGCACCGCCACCGTCGCCATCGGCGCCTGCACCCTCTCCGCCCCTGTACGGCGAGCCGCCGGTCCCACGCGCCGACAGACCTCGGAAATCCAGGTTGTACTGGAAAATAGATCCAAAACCACAGATTATCCATTCTGTACATTTTTTCTTCCTCCGTCGATTCTTCCCAATCACGGAGATAAGGATTGGACTAGCCTCTCGATCGATACGTCGGACCAAAAGTATTTTGCCGATACATCCTTTAATTATTCTCGCGCGACTGCTTATCGTCATCATCGTCGACATTCGTCAAAACGTATTTATTGCGCCGTCTCTTGTTCATGATCTTCAAGTCGATACAAACTACGTATCTATACGTGTAAGAACAATTGGAAATATGTTGCTCGGTAAGATTCTTGTTCCCTATTGTCAATGGGACGTCATATCTACGCCAATCGAGTGCATAGATGTTTAAAATGTTGATTTAAAGCCTTTTGACTTAAAGGTAAAAATAAAAAACGATAATCGAGATATCGACTCGCAACGAAAGTTCGTAAAACGGTAACAGCTGGTTGGTTTTCATTCGTTCGTTTTAATTATACGTAAATTCAAAATACTTTCGTCCAGCGTATCGATGTTCCATTTAATGATCGTTCGAAGTGTTTTAGTTGCAAATGGGTTCGTTAGCGGTCGTAATTGTTAATGATGCACCGCGATCATGAAGAATGAATCGTTACTTGTTTATAAAAAGTTGATGATTTGAAAAAGTTGGAAGTCGTTATGACAAATTGTTACTCTAATGAAAATTGTGTCAATTAAATTGGTATGTTAAAAAAACAAGCGTTATATTTTGCAGTTTACGGCGTGTCAGATTTGACATCGATAGAGAAAGAAGAAATAATGAATTCCGTTACACGGTGAAATATGGTATTGCATCCATTCCTGTAAAGATGGCTGAAAACAGGAAACTAGATTCATTAAAAGTTCCTCTTCGTGCCGTGGACTGTGTCGAATCGGTATTCGACTGTGCCACTGTATAACCCGTCGATCGAAGCGGAGCTGTTTAAAAATTGGACCATGAAAAAAACGTCTGCAAAGTACGATAAGAAAAACAAGAAATCGAGCTAACTTATTAGAGCAATAAAACAAAGCCTACGCGTAAAATGCATTGCATAAGAAAAGGCGGCACCGGGAAGGGAAACGCGTTTGTCGAACACGAATGATGCGAAAACGATCGACCGTACTAGATAGAAGATGGAACATTGGGTCGTTAGGTCAACGGTATTGCAACGTTATATCACTATTATCGTTAGATACTTTACCGTTTCATAGATCAATTTTGATCAATAGCGGTACCTCGAGGATTAAATTTGAAGTATTAAACTAATAATCGGAAATTACCGTCGTTTTAACTTCATGAAAACCGCGAAAACTCGATTAACCTATTCCCCGAGCAGATTGTACTTACTATTCGAAGCTCGAAACGGAAAAGTTCTTCGGTCGATCGTAATTCGATCATTGGCGGTCATGCGAATAGATAGCAGCGGGACGAGAAGCAAACTGACAATAAGCGAGAAAGCGAAAGGAAAGAAAATGAAAACAGAAAACGGAAAACGGAAAACGAAAAACTCAATGGGTCGAAACCAAAATCGAACCTGTGTGCAACAGAAAGAACAGCGCTTCTGTAGCTGTGCGTGAAGAACACGTGCGACCTTCGGGGTGCGAACGAAAGTCTGTGTTATCTCGGCAAGGTGGCGGCGTGTCTTAGGTGCTGCAGCTGTGCCTGTTGCAGCTGCAGCTGCAGCAGCTGTAGATTCTGTAGGCAATACGGAGCCTGCGGCCCACAAGTGGAAGTCGTGATGGGTGTTGAGTATGGAAGGACCGATGGATGAACGAAGGATGCGGAATTGCGTGTAGCAGTACTGGTGGAAGTGGTATGTGGCAGGCTGTTGTAGTTGAAGAGTGGAAAGCCCAGATTCGGACCTCTTAGAATGTTGTGTAACTGGGCTGAAGTTAATGGATAAGGTTGTACGTAGGGACTGGTGGATGGTAACAATTGCGGACTAACTGGATACAAGCAATCCTCTTCAGCTAGGCCAGGTATCGTCGGACTGAGCTCCACGTACTGCGGCATCGTGACATTGTGCTATTCGACGGATGCATGGAAGGATACATAGAACACACTTTACTGCGTCGCTTACTATACATATGTATATTATAATACTGTGTAGTTCGTTTGCGCGAATATTTACTTTCGCTCTGTTTTGCCTGTCAGGCAAATAAATTTGAGATCTGACGAGTAATAATTATATCGGAAATACACAAGGAATATAAACTGGAAAATTTTCTGATAGAAACAAACGAGGTGTAAATAAATTATAATCGCGATACATTAATTTATGGTAGAATTGTATTTTCTCTCCGTTTGAATCCTCGTGAAAAATGCTCCACGTTAAGCGAATATCGTTAAAAAGGTAAGTATTACACAGAGATATCTTCTCGTAACTTTACAGTATTACATGACATAATAATAGCTAAACAATTATGTAAAAATTTAAAAATGAAAACATATCTCTTTCGCTATCGCAAAGCTAGCTACGATAAAAAAATACTGTCCAGTCTTTTGTTCCTTCGTTCAACAAACTATTTCTACAATTTTAACCAAACAAAATACTTCCTACAAGTGTGAGGTAAAGTGGTAAAGTGGAACGGTAAAGACTGAACACATACATACGTATTTCGTTCTCGAGCGAAAGAAAAACGGAGAAAAAAGAAAAAGAAAAGATGAAAAGAGAGGAAAATACTAAACAAAAGATAAAAATGTAACGTGACTAAAAGGGTAAATTGGTATGGTTGACGCTTGGATTTTCCTTGTGCATATTACAAGATCAAATAACGCGCGAGCGTATCTTACCTTTGTGGCGCAGACGAAACACGTGGTGACTACTTTCGAAATCACGTTCATTAAATTTTTTGTCTCTTGTATCACGTTATCGACTTTGGTAAAAGTGGCGGCTTTTCCAACGGTGGGATTCTTCACGGTGAATTGAAGCTGTTGCACATACGTTGGTACACGATCGAGATTTTCCAAGAGTTCTTTCTTGTGCGGTCCCCCTGGTACCTGCACCCATGCACAACATCGTATACAATCTTACGTCTTCGTTCATATCACAAGGCAAACGTGATCATGATTAGTTTTCAACGACTTGACCAGATATTTCAAATTTAGAAAATTCAATTATACCAATGCTATGCGAATTTTCATCAAATTACATATTTAGCAGATATAATATCCTTTTTCAATCTTTATATTTGGCATATTAACATTTTATGTAATATAAAGGAGAAATGTTATACATATTTCGTAATCGTTAATAAATTGTAGCTTTTTGCGTTGAGAATTTCTACAAAATATAAATTAGAATAACCTTTTAGTACCTAAAAATTTTTGCACAAAATACAAATTGATCGTATAGGATCGTACGAGAAACGATTCGATTAAATTATTATTTTTATGTGTTTTTGCTACTTCATTGCAAAAGAAACGATGCGATACGATATGGTATGATACGATACAATCCGATTTCTGTTGGAGAATCATTGAAAAACACCAATCACATTTGCTCTGCGAAATCATCGTTTTACATTTTTAGCGTAAGTCGAGTAAATCTTTAAAGCAATGCCTGATTCTATTTTTTATCGATTGACTAGTATAACAAATAGTTTAAAATACGTATATCTCGGATATTTGTAAAAAGATTGCATCTAGTAAAGTTAACAAAAGAAATCTTCTATTCGTCCTAATAGAACACAATGCAACAAGTTTGGAAAAAGAACGTGTCAGTTGTTTGAGAACGTTAGAGAATGACTGTGTGAATGACAGTGAATTAGTACAGACCTTGTTGTTTTTGCAAGCTTCTCGAATGACGATTCATTTTGAATCATAATTAAGATCAAGCGGTACGCTTTTCTCAAACGATCGGAGCTAAAATGAACTTGAAATAAATAATTGATCAAACGTATTTTTTTTAAATTTGAAATTGTTTTCATAGAAAATTATTTCACGTACTCCTTCCGAACGTAGAGTCTGAAGAGTGACTTTACGTGTCTTTATGCGAGTAAAACTTATAGTTGAGTAGTTTTAAGTGACGCGTTTTTCAATTAGAAGCAAGTTACATACGATTAAAATATTTTTTTATACGAGTATGGGTAATTTTTCTAGCGAACAAAGTAACAAAGTAATATTGCTCTATCGGCGGATCTCAGAAAAATAGAATAAAGTTTCATTTTAGCTACCATTTAACAATAGAATGTAAAAAGAAGAGTCGAATCGGAAGCTGGCAAAAACTGAGACATAATAGTCATGCCCCAGATAGTGGAAGGAGGGGGACCACAATGCACATAGACGTCGTCCACAGACGGAAGCATTCCCGTAGCATCTAAAACACACCTTACTAATCGTACACAAAAATGTCGTAAATGTACGTATACAAAATTGGTTTTACCGACAAAATAATGATCATAGTTGATTTGGTGGTATGAGACGTGAGAGATACAACGGTATGTCTACGTTTTAAGATGATAATCACGTTCCTGCTGCAGAACTTATACATACTTCGCCTCGAAAATTTCTAGCTACTGAACCGATTAATTTAAACAACTTTTACTTTCTCAGTTGGAGCTTTTTTAACGAACGTAAAAATAAAACATGAAAAATAACCGTAGTTACGTACACTTTCAGACAACGAGACTCGAATATACTTGCTCATTTCAAATCTCGATTGTATGAAACTTGACATTAAGAAGAATACTTATCTATCGATACGACGATTATCGTATAGCTGCTTTCAATATTAATCCGTAACGGTATAAATACGCGAGCTATAGAAATTATTTCCAATTGCCAAATTGGGAACAACGTAATCGTTTGATTGTCCAGCGAAAAGTAAGTCACTATGAAAAATGCAACAACGTCCTTCCTTGTAACGTGCTTTCTTTGTCGGAGAACGAACAAAAGGAATGTACGAGGTACAAGTATACTACGTCATTCGAAAAAAAAAAAAAAACGATTGTTTGGGATAAATCATACCAGGTATCGCACGATCTTGCATAGCACAGTACTGTTGCGTATAGTAAAGTAATAGAACAATAAAAAGATAGTGTGTAGTGATGTAAAGAGAAACACGAAAACACTTAACAGCAACTGATGAGCAATGAGTTCGCAGAAAAATGAGCGGTATAATGCACGGCAATGAGAACGATCTGTACAAGGCGAACGTGATCTCTATTAGCCCAACAAGGGTCTAAAGTAAAGAGAGAAAGAGTTACCTGGATGGAGGCATTCAAAGAGCGAGGGTCAAAAAAGGGTTTCATAATACAAGAATATATATTACAAGGTTAGCGTTTTTGTTGACTTTTGTTTCAAGAAGATATAGAAAGATCAAAATGGTTTTGGGTAACTATATATATTCGGCCTAGCTAGGAGGGTCGAAAGGGCAGCAAACGTGTTAATTCGAACATGTCTAATGCTAATAACTCGCGTCCGAGCTACCCCCAATCCATTCGCAACATTACATATTAAATATAATATATATAAATATAATTAACATTAAAATATTATTTACTCTTGAAAATATCGATCAGACGCAAAAAGAATACTTATACAAACGTATGATACACCGTGAAACAGAAAGAGGAATTCGTCTGGATTCGATGTAGCTCTAGCGTAGCAATTACGTAAAAATGAAACTCAATTAGCGAAATCGAAGTAAAAATATTTCCAATATAGCAAGGATCAAAAAACTCGGAATCAAGTCCAGTATAGAATCCGTAATAATAATAATAATGATGATGATTATGAGAATAATAACAATAATGATAATATTAACAGTAATGATGATAATAAATAATAATAATAATAATAATAATAATAATAATAATAATAATAATAATAATAATAATGATAATGATAATAACAACAACAATAGTAATAACAATAATAATAATAATAATAACAATAATAATAATAATAATAAACAATGGTAAAAGAGTGTGATTATAAAGTAAGGGTGATATACGTGTATACGTGTAAGGATAGGCGTTTCCCGTACTCATACACGTATATACATAACATCTGAACATCAGACCAATTCAAAAATGTGTATCAGTTTTGCTTTGAATGTACACTGCCTTAGTAACTGATACATACCTGATAGCTGAATTGTCTCACAACCTTGTACAATCTATTCGCCTCCTCGGCGAAATACTCAGCTTGGGTGAATAAATCTTGGGTGGTTTTCAACGCCCCTTCGCCTCTGGTGAACTGGTACATCGAGAACGCCATCGAGGACATGTTCTTCGCTCGCTTCACAATGTCGTTGTTCTCTTCCAGGGCGCTTCCACTTTCCTGCCATTTCTCTGTTTCAGCATCCATCTCCGAAGTGATCAGCTTCATCTCCAGACCTGCTTTTGCAATTTTAGCTTGCTCCTCGCTGTCCAATTTTACCGGTTTCAATGGTTTGCTCGTTGTACCGTGTTTCTGAAATAAACAGAGATATTAATCTTGTTGGATGCAAATTCGAAATGATAGATATTCAAAGAATATTAAATAATAAGAATAATAATAAATTATCGAGTCAATGATTCTAAACCATAATATGAACAAATTAACTTACTCCAGGTCGTGGTAAGGACATGTAAACTTGTTTTTCAGGTCGGTTTTGGTTCAATTCGAGTACGTCTTTCGCCACGGTGGTAACGTCGGTCATAAGCCACTGCCACATGTCGGCAAACACTGAAATACGTATCGGAATGAAATCCAGTATTTTTCTCCATGTGCTAGAAATTCTAGAGAAACGAAAATGACTTTGGATTCAAGGAGGAGCTTCTAAATATACGTATAGTTACGGAAAAGCAAAGAGTGAAAAGAATTGTATATGATTAATTTGTTCCTGAGCGGAATGTTAGCGATTAATATGTTGCGAGTAATCTACCTTCTAGGTTTTCCTTAGCAATTTTACTGGTAGGATGTCTCGCTAAAGTGTATGCCGCTGTCACCACTTGAGGACCGTATATTCTCAGGTTGATTTCGGTAAACTTGGCTGAAACTTGCAACGATTCCGAGAGCGCAACGTGTCTCAGCATTTTGCACACCTATTAATCGATATATTAATCGAAACGTGAATTATCGATCGCTAATGATATCGTTTAGATTTCGATGGAATTTTAGAAAAAGACAGGCTTTACCGATTAGCTAATTTTCAAACACTTTTCATTTTTTATATAGTACTTGATCTCAAGATCGTAAAAGAGCAAATTTTCTAAAGAAAATTGTAAAAAAGCGAAAGGATTCGAAATCTAAAGTATGAGAATTTTTTCAATGAAATATTTGCTCTTGACGTCAGAATCGACTACTTACTTCGAGAATGTGTTCAATGTACTCGCGAAATTTTTCGTTGCTTTCTTGAAGAAGATATCTGTCATTGGCCAAAGCGACGTTCCTGATCGTTGAAACAAGTTCCTGACCCGCTTTAGTTACCTGTCCAAGATCAGCCGCTTGTTCCATCGTGGTCGTGCATAGCTGTTGGCGAAGATCCCTAGTGGTACGTAACACTCCCAAGACGGCTTGCTCCATCTCAGAACTTGGAGAACCACCGCCACCTTCGTAATTCTAATACCAGATAATAATAGCAATATTAGTTTTACTAATTTTCTACTCCCTTGTTATACGTAGATTTATGATTTTAGCAAAAGAAATCGTCTTTTTGGAGATATTCGCAATTTTAGTCAAATTCAAACATCGTTACTACAAATCTACCACCAAAGTGTCTCGATACCTTCAGCGGTAGAGTATTCCTGTCTTGATGTATCTTTCTTTAATTCATGTGATCGATAGGATGTAAGCGAACATAAAATATTTCATTTAACGTATCCTAAAGATGGAAGGTACGTGTTCAAAGCAATGACTAATTTTACGAGAATATGCGTCACGATATTTCTCACAGTCAGTAACAAAAGGAGGTGTACCTTTTCTTTCTTTTTAAAGAGGGAATCGCTCGCATGCTCCCTCGTACCTATTCACCGGCGGTAGGCTCTCGTAACTGTGATTCAGTTTAACACGGTCATTCATTCAGTTTTATAGCGGAATGTCAGCCATTTTTCGGATTATTCTTCCACGAGAATAAATTAATCCGGTATTATATAAACTCTCTGTACCAAACTTTTTTCTCTCTAGCAAATGCACGACCATGGCATCATTTTTTCCTTGTACTTTTAGGCGGAGGATGATCAAAACGATTTACAATTGGTATTAAACTTTTAACAAGAGATCTGTTAAAAAAATTGACCCTTACCATACTGTTGCCGATTCGCAGGAGCGTGTTGAGCTCGAGTTGTGCTCGATCACAAAGCAGAAGGATGTTCTCTCTGTGCTCGTGGCTCGTGTATGCGCTATCAGTGAAATCCTGCGTTCTCTCAATGACGGTGTCTAACGCGGCGGTGAGAGTCTCTCGACAACCTGGTCCTAGGAGAGTCATTCTTGTGGTTTCAACGAGTCTCTCAAAGTGTTTCAACGCGGAGAATGCCGTGCTGCTGTCCCAATCCTCCTGCTGTGGACTCTGAAACCAATCATCGACTCAGCAAAAGATTCTCTCTGTTCTTCCAGTGATATACATACTATTTTCCGTCTCTGAATTTACGTTAACGATAATTTCATCTTCGACGTACGCTATCATTCGAAAGTTTTTGATCTGTTTTAAACATTCTTGATAATCAACGCTTCTTTTAATAAACAATTGCTACGCAATTATGTCAACGTACATTAATAAGACACAAATAACGCGGCGTCCGATTAATTTTATTATTACGGCATTTATGTTTGTTTTTTTATTCATACGTTCGTGAATGTTGCTTTTAGAAAAACGCCTAAAAAAAGAAAAAACACGCTTCGAGTTTAATTGCGCATGTAACAAACAGTTGCTATATTTACACAGGAGTATGACCTGTATATATGTACTTGCTGTTGCTATGTAGTAGCAAGATATCATGCGAAGCTTTAATGACACGCCATACCTAAATATACTCTTGCCCTAAGGTCAGCATAGATACGTGCAGTTGAACCGATTGCACTTAAGCAAGAATAGAGAGCATTCGACTATGCAATATCCCGATGGCGTCGATTAACTATGCATTCTTCTAGATAGCAATTACTCGCACGAGATCCTTGAACGTGACCGTGCACCTCGATCCGCATTTCTTTTCAAAGCTTCTCGATTATCGGTCAATCTGGACGTTATAAATTTTGATACTTTCAGCTTTTATCCATCCTCTACTTAGCTCTTTTACGAATATCACGCACTTTCTTCCAGCGGGAAAGAGCTCGAAATACGTTAACACATTATGCGCGGTAAAATTGGAATTTTATCGTATTTTCGACAAAGAATGATAAAAGTTTTAGATAAATCCTCTTCTACATCGTGGTGAAACTTGCATGAGAGTTGGTCGATGCTTTAACATCTTTTTCGGAATTAGCAGGTTTTGGTAAACTACGCTAAGGAAAAATTCCGTACGCAATGTAGCTCTATTGTCATCGCGCGAGATATGTGTTTGGAATCAGTCGTGTGACTTTATTATTTTTATATACAAAAAAAGGGATTCTCTCATCGTTTGTTTCTCCTGTATAAAATAATGTTCATCGTATTTTCTGCGGTTGAAGGTTATCGTATTTACTACTTGCTTAATAGCAGAAAATAAGGTGATTGAAATGAAAAAGGGATTTAACGCTCGATGAAACAAACAAATCCCTATTGTTTAATTCATTATCACAATAGGGGTGAGAAGATTTGGCCCGTATCCCATAAGTAACTGACAAGAAATTGAAATTATATCGGTGCATTAATGCGCTACCTGCAATTTGGCACGTGCCGAAGAATGTACCGCAACGTCGTTTACGACATCCACTTCGACGTTGTTTGCTATGCACGGTTCTTATGTGTGGTACGATATCAATTCGCATCGCTGTCAATTCACCGCATTAATTTCATGCTGAAGATGTTCCTTAAATTTCGAAAATGCCTCGACCGTTCGTGCAAGAGCATTTCAACCGATCCATCCGTCGATGGTGCCGATATATCGAGTCATACGTGAAACAATGGATTTATATTTCGGAATGTTTGTAACTTTCTCTTACTTTATCGTATCCTATATTCCGAATATGAACGTATTGGGGAGACATTTCTGTATTACGAAATATAGGAAGTTGTCGATAGTGATTTGTATTTTGGTAAAAACGACTTCTTTTAAATGTCATTTAAGAAAAAATGTAATATTTAATATTTCTTCGTTCTTAAATAATTGTGATATTATTTCAAATTTCTGCATTAGATAATACTTCCTTAAAATTAACGAAAAATTAAACTTGTTACGATAACTGCATTCTTCTTTTTCTTCTTCTTTAGAAATGAATTTAAATACGCAGCGACCTTAGGAAGAGACTTTTCTGTTCGACTTTGTACAAATTTCTTCTACTTGCGAGAGAAATTTAAGCATGACCATCGCTACTTCGGTTTTCACAATTTCTGGCGAAGATAATAATTATTTCGTTGTTTTATCGCATACTGCTAGATGGCCAAAGTTAGTCAAGATCTCCAAAATTTTACTCGATCATATATTACGAGTTAAACATGAGTCAGAATTTGGCAAACGAAAGCTCTTTGGATTCGTTCCAAATTTTCGAATGTATTTCATTATAAATGTTTCTATCTATGTCGTCGCATGTATTTGTTACATCAAATGTATATTCACGTATATAGGCGATGACGTATAACAACATTCGTGGTTTCGTGGCGTCAAAATTCCATGAATATATAATCGCGATCTTTGTGGAAACCGTATTTGCGCAAATCTGTATCATATATGCATGAAAAGAACCTTGACCTTGCTGTGTGTTCATTTTTATAAATCTGCACGATCTTTATAAGAACGTATTTTTATTTCAATATGTATACCTTTCTCGATAAAAATAATTGTATATTAACTGATTGCTTACCTGGGAATTGGAATAAGACTGCGATTCACTGCAATCTAATACTCCGTCTTTGACCACGTAGTGTATCAAGTCCATGGCTCTTCGCATCTGGCAGAAAACGGTGTCTCTGTTTTCTCTGGCAGATGGACATTCCGGATGCCTTAAGCAAGTTTTACTAGACGTGAGCAACATCATAGTGCTTCTCTCCAAAACTTGGCGAGCCGCAGCCATCTGTGCCCTTCGTCTCTCGTCTTTCAAGTCATTCTGAAATTTTGAAACGTTCCGTCCATTCATTCCTGTTCCACGCGTTGCTGTTTATTTCGTATATCCGTAACATCGTGAACGTTACTCATAAAATTAACGTGACTTTGTAACGTCTAACGAACGAATGTCTCATTTAATAATAATTACTAGTACGATCCTATTATGATCATATGATATGATCATGATAGAATGATAGATATGACACGTAACGTAAAGAACGAGATTCGGTAAAGAATTTCGCTGTTATTGTAAATACAAAAAAAAACATGTACCAGAAATTTAAATTTTTAAATTTAATCGACATAAACTAATATATATATATATATAATGAATATATAATGTATATAATGTATATATATATATATATACATAATATAATAAATATAATAGATAATTTATTGGCAATTCGACACCTTAGGGCGGCTGAAAGATACAGAAAGTAGCGAAAGGTCTCGGAATACTAATTACGAAACTGTCAAGAACATGATTCACGATAAACGAGGCAAATAAGGATTAATGTAGTGACGATTAATGTCGTCCTGTCTCATAATCGCGTGTCTTATTTAACGTGACTAACTCAGAAATATTAAACATCCTAAAACGAGCTTACAAGTATTTATTGATAACAAAACAAAGAAGAAGAATTCTTATCGTATCCATTCCACGAAACACTATCCGATAGAAGCAAACGCGATAGCAAGAGTACAAAAACTTGTCTAATGTGAAATCAGGAAAAAACTTCAAGAAAAGGACCAGCCACTCCAACTGGTCACACACAACATCCAAATTGTCACGCCGACTCTACGAAACTAACAATAAACTTAAGGATCCATAAATAACCCTTAGGACTTTTCAAGTCCTATAAATGTCTTTGGGACTATAAGGATTCTTAAAACATTCCTTGAGCTTATTGTTTATTTCTTGAACGTACGGAGAAAGCGGTTTCTTCTCCTCGAACAATACCACCCATGGTCAACGTTTAGTAGGAGGGTTCCCCCACTAACTTTTTCTCACCAATTAGCACTTCAAATCGTTACCCTCACTTTTCCCAAGGAAAAGTGCAATCAGCGAATCCGCTTTCCCCGTACTTTAGACACACCCACACCGAGGTTCCCTCTGTATCAACACGGCAACCAAAAATCAGTCTTGCCTACACCAACAAAATTGTACTATGTTCAAAATAAAGTCTATTGAAAGGAGATTAGTTCTTTCCTCTTTCTAAACCCACAAATTTTACGTGGCACAAACGCAGATATTGATCAGATATAACTTATACATCGTATAAAGATACGATCAAATTAATTACTTACTTGACGATCACCTGTTAAGTGTGCTAATTCCACCATCTCCGCCCCGAATTGACTAAACGCCTTCACAAATTCTGTAAAGTTCGAAACGCTTTCGAGACGACCAAGACTACGAGCCACTTTCTTCTTTGCAAGAAGAAGTTGTTTGACCACAACGATGTCAGCCAGAAGGAGGACCTTGGTTACAGAACCCAGAAGGCATCTTGCAGCTCTGACAACAGACCCTCGGTCAGCTAAACTGTCCTCTGTGGCGCACTCGCATAATTTTTCGATCGCCGAGCCTGCAAATTAAATTACTTCCTTCGTTGAATTTATTCTTGGATTATAATTACCGCTTATTATTTTTTCAGTCGATAAATTAATAAATTTTTTAGGTACTTGCACTTTATACTATTTTTTTATTCGCTTTTCTTTTAAATTACTAACATTATACTTAATGTACTTCAAATTTTTATTAATTTAGGATAATGATATCACGATTCAATCATATTTAATAAAATTCGAAGAATAGATTTTTCCATCCTATGAATAAATCTATTGCGAAAGATAACGTTAATAGAATAGATTTATACCTACTCTGAAAATCGAAGAATACCGCGGAGATGAAATGGCTAGTTTTACGCAATAGATATGCTATAGCTATTATTATGTGTATTACTATGTGTTCGTCGCTGAAAAAGATGTCTAAAATTAGAGTGTTATAAATATGCACAATTAATCACTTTTTCATTAAGCTCTTTTCCTTGAATAACGCAATTACACAATTAATTACTACTTCAAACTGATTTTAGTTTTAACGACTTTGTTATCGGTATAATTGCGAATATTCAATTTTTCAAAATGACGAACATAACGATGTGAATTACGAAGGGTGAGTGAAACTGGAATTGGACATTTAATCGAACATCTATAATATAAACGCATCGGATACAAAGTACAAGGTTAAGAGGATTGCATCTACATGTTCTCGGATAGATAGGACATTCTATGTAAATCAATCTCTTGCACGCGCACACGTTATACCTACGATTTCAAGTCGTTTGGCTGTTGCTGCTATACAGCTAGCCGCCGATATCATCGGCCCTTGACAATCGAATTTCCTTTCATCTAACGCGATGAATATTTATTATCTTATAGAACGTGTTCAACGCGTAACGAAGAATATCGATTACATTTGCTTTTCTCATTTTTAATTTGAAAGATAAGCTGACCGTTAGCTTCTATAACTGAAATTTCGAATTTCGTTCCTTAATTCTTTACCGTATATTTCTACGTCTGCCGCGTGTCGATTTTCATTATGTCGGCAACCAAATAGTTCATTTTTCAATTAAAATTGTGCAGATCTAATGACCGCTATATAGGGCAATAGTCGGGTCTTTTTCTGAAAACTACGCGATCAATTTGTACCATGTAGTAGATGTTTTTCATCGAAATCCGGTTATCAGAAATATATCGCGGAATATGCAAAACGATTAATCGCAAAATTTTACGGCTATAACATTTACAATCAAGTTCAAGCGCTTTCAATTATGTGCCAGACACGTCGGTGTCTGTAACTTCCTGTAAAAGAAACATATCCTGACCAACTTTATTCTTCTCACGAGAAAAACGAGATTTCTCAATTTAAGCTGATGCCGTGATAGTATTTCCCTTGCCCGCGTAATTTCTACCCACGGCTTTCCTGCTTTTCAATTAACATCGTAAGAAACTTGACTATGAGTTTATGATCGTTGAATTGTTTTTCTTTAATTATTTTCACCGGGATTATAAATCGTGAGCATTTCATGTCCCTTAATGCGAATTACGAAGCTTTTTCTTTTTCCCTTTCAAATCTGATGCATTTCAGTGTTCTGAGATAGTTTTTAGTTCCTTTTAAAATTTTTGTATAGAAATGTTGATTCAGTTTGCCGTCGACGGCCGATGCGTGCAGACGTGTGTGTGGTGTTCAGTGTAGTTAACAACAAGTGACGACCTGCTCTCGAAAGTGAACTGACTCAAGTGTAACACAGAGTTTCCTAAACTTATTCGTGGATAACCAGCCACTTCTATTCTCTAAATTTAGCCTCTCGACTAGTTTCTTCAACTGAATTAACTAGTTCGAAGATGGCCCGTATACCTCCACCATGGCAAATGGACAACCTGTCCCACATAGCTAACCACACAAACAACAGTAAAAAACGAAAGTTAGATTCAAATTATAAAAGCATAAACACAAATCAGAACACATCTCCAACAAACCACGTCACCACCTACAATAGATTCGAATTACTAGCATCTACACATGATTCTATTGATGTAATAGAAAATCCACCAAACCAACATATGCAAAAAGTACCTCCTCCTCCACCAATCTTTATCGACAACGTCATTGACATTCAAACCATGATCAAATAAATTGAGAAAGACATTAAAAAAGAAGATTACCAACTTAAAATTAAAAACAATCAGGTTAAAATCCTGCCGACTAACCCGGAGTCATACAGAAAACTAACAAAGTCGCTCAAATCCCTGAATGCCAACTTCCACACCAACTAAAACAAGAAAGACCTTTTCGTGTGGTACTACGCAACATTCACCACTCTGCCAACCTGGAAGAACTGAAACTTGAACTTGAATCTCATAACCACGAAGTCACCAGCATCATTAACATAAGACACAGTATTACAAAAAGCCCACTATCCCTATTCTTTATAAATCTAAAACAAAAACCAAACAACAAAGAAATCTACAAAATCAATCGTCTTATGAATTCTGTAGTAAAGTTTGAACCACCTTTTGCAAAAAAAGAGATAGTTCAGTGTAAAAGGTGCCAAAGGTACGGGCACACGCAGAAATACTGCAATCACAACTACTTAAATGCGCAGGACTTCATCCCCAGACCAATGCACCAAATCTCCAGACACTCCTGCGAAGTGCATCCACTGCCAAGGAGAGCATCCCGCGAACTACAAAGATTGCTTAGCCTACAAGATCCTGTACACAAACAAGTACCCCAAACCCAGAGTTCAAGACCCTAACAATTACTTACCCAGTCCGGAAAAACTCACTACTCTTTCAATCTTCTACGCACAGGTAGTTCAAGGTAACCAAAGCAGACCGATAATCCACAACCAACATTCACAAAATACTGTACCCAGTCCACAAAACACGAATAACCTCGACAGGATTGAAAAATTAATAGAACAATAATCTGAGCAATTTAAAAATTTGCTGTCACTGCTTACACTCCTCGTGAACAAACTAATAAGTTCCGACGTAAAATAAAACAAACACGCATAGCTCTTTGGAATGCCAACGGTCTAGCTCAGCACAAATACGAACTAGAACTCTTCTTAAAACACCAACAAATTGATGTAATGCTCATATCCGAAACTCACTTCACCGACAAAAATTTCATGAAAATAAGAGGATATAACTTCTACCATACCCAGCATCCCAGCGGACAGGCCCATGGCGGCACCGGAATCTTCATTAAAACCAGCATAAAACAGTACGAGCTTCCATCATACCAGAAGGACTACCTTCAAGTCACAAACGTAGTGATAGAAGACTGGCAGGGCCCAATCACCACTTCAGCAGTCTATTGTCCTCCTAGACATATCATCTCAAAAGAAGATTTCGACAACTTCCTCGAAAACTTGGGCAATAGATTCATAGCCGGAGATGACTACAACGCTAAACACACCCAAT
>JACXIV010000112.1:282165-463158 GCA_014737475.1 Bombus confusus
AAATAACTGAACACTTGCACTCTCCCTTCCAGATGTCTCTTCCTATTGAGCCTTCCTCATCTCTGGAAGTCATAGAATTAATCCGTCGTCTAAATCCCAAAAAAGCTTCAGGATATGATCTGGTAAGTAACAAGGCCATCAAGGAACTTCCCACAAAAGGAATTGCACTCATCACTTCCATCTTCAACGCAATACTTCGTCTTCAATACTTTCCTAAGTCCTGGAAAATATCGTTGATCACACTTATTCCCAAACCTGGGAAACCAATACATGAAGCAAGCTCTTATCGCCCGATTAGCCTCCTATCTACTTTGTCCAAACTATTTGAGAAGATGCTAATGAAACGACTCCCACCACTCTTAGAAGAATCGAAAACTCTGCCAGATCATCAATTCGGTTTTCGGAAGCAACATACTACAATAGAACAAATTCACCGTATAACCCACAAAATCATCCAAGACCTGGAGAAGAAAAAATATTGCACAGCGGTATTCCTAGACATCCAGCAGGCATTTGACAAAGTATGGCATGAAGGACTCTTATTCAAACTAAAGAAAATCCTACCACACACCTACTACTCCATCCTAAAATCCTACTTAACCAACAGAATATTCATGGTAAAATACCAAGACGCTATAACCACAACATTTCCAATAGAAGCTGGCATACCCCAAGGCAGTGTCCTCGGACCTCTGCTGTTCACCATCTACACTGCAGATATACCAACTCTAACAGACATAACCACAGCAACATTTGCTGATGATACAGCTTTACTAGCTTCCCACTCAGACCCGATTATTGCCTCCTCTACTCTCCAGGGAGGCCTCAACTCTATGGAAGAGTGGTTCCACAAATGGCGCTTCAAAATAAATGAAAACAAATCTAGTCACATAACCTGAAAACAAACCTGCCCACAAGTGACGATAAACATTCCAATCCCAAACAAAGAGTCAGTCAGATATCTGGGCATGATTCTAGACAGAAGAATGACATGGAAACAACACATAGCTGACAAATGGAAGCAAATCAAAACAAAAATAAAAAAATTCTACTGACTCATTGGCCGACGTTCCAACTTAAGCATGCAAAGTAAGTTAATGATATACAAGGCCGTATTAAAACCTGTCTGGACCTATGGAATCCAACTATGGGGAACAGCAAGTAATTCCAACATAGATACACTCCAACGACTACAATGTAAAACATTAAGAACATTATTAGACGCACCTTGGTACGTAACCAACGAAATAATACATCGCGACCTCAAGATACCCACAGTGAAAGAAGAAATATCCAAATTCAGCAATAAATATAGCACACGAGTCAACAACCACCTAAACTCTTTAGTCATTCAATTACTTGACACGTCGGATCAGATCCGCAGGCTAAAAAAACACTATCCCTTAGATTTAAGCACTAGATTCAATTAGAATCAAACATGCAATAAACTCTTTATACTCATGACATTGTAACACGCCAGAAAAACTTACTAAAAATTCTTTTTTAGAATTGATTGTAGTTTTCTCTAAATAAAATAAAAAAAAAAAAGAAATGTTGATTCTTGATGAAATGATATGAAAATTATAACCATAATCGAAACAAGGTTCGATACAGGTGAGTTCAACTTTGGTTATAAATAAATTCTTTGATTTTGATCTGGGATAAAATCTCGATTCTAAAGACACGAATTCTGAGATCCACTTTATAAATCTCCATATAATTTCTTTCGGTTTTCGTATTTCGTCCATGTACAATTTTATACGTGTTACGCTTTTTAATACCATCAGGGACCGTTTTATTAAGATTGCTAAAAATTAAATCATCTAAGAAAAATGTACGCGCCTGTAAAGATTGTACTTGTCTCATCTCTATCTCATCTTAGAATTGTGTTTCGATAAAAAAAGAACTATTACCTAAAAGTACACATGTATGTAACTCAAAGTATTCTCCGATAAGTTAAATCATATAATTATGTATACATATGCACATACATTTGACAAATACTCTAGATAAAGTCAAATATATGGCAACTTCTTTACAAATATTCTCTGTGGAAACTTACTTCGTAAACTATTTGAAATTTAATTTCATTGGCTTTCTAACATCGTAAACTAGTTGCGAATCTTTTGAATGTGTACTGCTATACAGTATTGGTCGATATTCCACGCAAATAATACAATTTTTAATTAACCTTATGTTCCATCAATGTGACCTAGTTGCAACGAACGATTATTGTAGATATTTAGTCGCCGATTGTATTAATGATTAATCAGTTATCGAATCGTCGATTAGATGAACGTTTCGCTATTAAAACTTTCTTCGTGAAATTAATATTTGGGCCTGTTCTTGATTCTAGTATCAATCAGCTTTAATCGTTAATAATATTCGCTTAATATATTATAAACATAGTACGCGGATAAAACAGAAGGTCGATTGCATTTAGATCAGAAACCAATGATAGATGATTAAAATTATGAAACAGCGGTTTATTGCGTAACATATTGAAAAATAAAAATAGAAAAAACGCGTAGTAGTTATTCTTGTGAAACAAGGTTCAATTTTTATTTTATTGAAGGGTCATCGCAGACTATGTCATTTTAATATCGGAATACATACTTTTTCCGAATTTTCATCTTCAACTAGAAAATTTTATCTTTTTGTCTGTTTTGTTATTTTCCATCGCTGCTTTTCGTTTACGGCTCACTGCAAAGTAGCGCAAAGTTTCACGTTTCACGGACGCCGAAGTTAGGATCGTTGATACGGCCATAAATTTTCACGCCTAGTCAATGTCGACAAAAATAAAGTTTGAAGATGTGTCGGTTCCGCCGAGAGTTACAGGACCATCTACCATGGCATACAAAACTTTTATGGGGTATGACGTTTCTAATAGAATTCGCTTCGTTCTACAGTTTCGCCTTGTTATTTATCGCGCTCGATATCATACTTTTGTTGGCTTGTGATATTATTCGCGTCGGCTTATACTTTTTCTATATCGATGAAAAATTCTGTTACTACTTTCGTATAATTTAAAAGTTAACCCAAAGCTCTCCGTTCACTCCGTAATCGAGAACATTACAGCTATTATAGATTCTATTAAATCCGTGAAATAGAAAAATCCGAGCAAGCATATTTTTAAAACGGAAGAGATTCTTATCTGAGTTTCCACGTCTTATCATTACACTATCGATAGACAATCACATAAAAACATCTTTTGGTTAATATTGTCGAAGATGTTTAACGAAGCGTTAGCAGATATCGTTTTTGTACTCGACTATTTTACCGAGCACTCGAAAGCACGAGCAGCAAACGAAGTAGAAGACTAGATACGATGCTGAATCGCCGGCTAAATCTATCTTGTTGCCTCTCAACATTTTTCGTTATCTGTGATTAAATCTTAATTCGATCGCGCTCGATTTCCACAAAATCATTTCATGTTTTAAACTATAGAGATCTTGAAGTTTTATATCTATTGTTTCTTAAACTTTAAATTTATGGGTATACATATACCTAACATTATCTAATGTATACAGGATGAGTCACTTAAGAGTTTAAGCTGAAATATTTTCGATACTACTAATTAGGTGTGCGCGTGAAGGTCATGTGAAGGTTAACTTTGTTTTTTTTAAGTGCGATCATATATTTTTTGATACATATTAATCGATGCAACTCGAAATTCTCTATAAAGAATTGTTAATCTACTTATATCGAAAAACTATTGGTTTATCAGATATTATAATTTTTATTTTGCAAAACTTAACGTATGAAAGACAAGAAAAACAAATAGAAAAGTGGTGCCTCGCGTCTTTCCTTATCTTGCATACGATAAATTTTACAAGATAAAGAAACAAGGTAAAATAATAGTTTGTCGACATAAGTAGATCAATAATTTTTTATAGAGAATTTCGTACTGCATCGATTAATGTATTAAAAATTATATGAGCACACTTAAAACAACAAAGTTAACCTTCAAGATATTTTTCTTATTTACGCTTGTAGTTTTATACCCGACAAATTATCGTATTATCGTATCTATACATTCCGTAATCTATCGTATTTTCTTGCTACATATTCGTTTCGTTCAAGTTTAGCGCGACGTTATTCAAAAAATTTGACGATTCGTTGTGCGAAATGTTTCACCGTTTATACTCTGATAGTAACCTAGAAGAGATGACTTCGCGTAACGTAATCAGTTCAGCTGCCTTGATAGAGAAACCTTAGGACGCTTTATGCAGATCGAAAATCAAGTACGCCATGCAATCTCCCTTGACCCAATTTAACAATCGCACAAGTGCATTGCATTGTTCCGATTCGATATTGTTCGTACTATTTTCTATCGCATCTTGCGCAATGAGCACATTGTTCGACGGAAGGGAAAGCTCGCGCGTATCGCAACCAATGTTTCAATTTAAAGTGCCTACACCATCCTATGTACATACATATTTTTTACGTATACTCGTTCCACTAGTTTCCAATCGAACTACGTTCCGATTTTAACGAATTTCGCTAGATAATCGATACAGTTGAAAAAATTTAGCTCCGTTGCTCCTTTCCCGCGTACCTTCTATTTCAATTTTATCTACTTTATTGATTTTATTACACAAAATTAACACTTTCAACGATCCTGTATGTAGGAGTAGGACGAATTCAATGTACAAATAAATATTAAATCCCAGTATCTGTTCACCGTCGGTCTCAAGAAGCGACAAAACGACGTTTGAATATTCGACGTACCAAGCGATCGATTCGTGTGAACTCGTGTGAATTGAATTTGATGTCACATCGAGGATTAAAAATGTATATTATGTATATATGTAGATTTAGAACTTTAAAGCTGCACGACGACGTGACGTATGTATACATATGTATACCGGTAATATTCCGAACGAAGGGACTCGTTCGAGTTTACTTCCTCAGTGAATTACTTTTCTCGATATCGAGGTCGCTATTTCGATACGATGCGAGTATCATGTTCGCCGGATTAACAAGGGAAAATAAAAATCATGGGAACGTTTCCTTCGCGGATGACTATCGAGTAATCCAAGGCAGATCGCGCTGTGAAATAGCTAGCGATAATAGGAAGCAATCGAAACATCTGTTTGTTTCGTTTTCTTGAACGCGAACGAAGGAAACGACGTTACGACAGGGTCTGAAAGTTTCTTTTGAAAGATAATTGAGTCGAGAATTATGTTTTCAATGTACCTTGATCCGTTTTATACTCGAAGATATGAAAAGGCAATGAAGAGGGATTAGACGAAGATAGCGCGAACAAATTGCGATAGCGTTCAAAGGCTAGGCGGCGTATCTAAGCGCATACTTTGTTATTTCGACGATCGGTGTCGCGACGCGACGATTCAACAACAAAGCTGTTGATACAGTCGACGCCGCTAGATTTTCGTCGGAATGCGCGTGTATGTACCGACGATGGGAAGATCAGTCTGTTCACTTGAATAAACGTGTTTTGTTACAGAGCTCGATATTTCCTTCTGCCTTATTTCTCCGCTCTCCCTACAGTAGTCTTTAAATAAATTAGTTCGCTATTTAGGCAGATATTAAAAACAAACGAAAAGGAACTTGCATCGCTGCTCTCTTTTCTAATAGGTAACCAATAAAACTTCAATTTACTTTTAGGGAAAATAAATTTTTATCGGAACGCTTGTAGAGATCTGTATATAGATCTATAAAGAAATATAATCATATTTCTATAGGGAGTAGAGATAGCGTGATTACTTCTTGAAACGGCTTCGGCAGTGGATGCTAACAGGCTGAATAACTTATTGTTCTGTATATAGTATGTATGCTGTATGCTTTCTGATCGACTTCACAGACACACAGATACATAACGATCCTTCGTCTTTTCGGCAAAGATCATAAGCTCGCGGAGCGTTGCTTGCGGTTTGTTACCGCAGGTCATGTAAAATACTATAGATAGATGAACGTTACAATAACGGCCACGTCACCAATAGTCATCGCGATGGTTGCAGCAGGAGCGTAAGTATGCTATCGTCGCTTACATTTCGTTGGAAATGTAGATTTTGATTGCATTTCGACAGTTATTTGGGTATATATAACAGCGGTACATAAACAACGAAATTGAATCGTCCTGCAGTTTCTCATGTAAATTCGAGAGCACGAAATTACAGATATCGCAGCACCGCAATATAGGCGCACTGCGTATAACCCAGTTCACCGATTGGTAGATCGGTCCCATTGATCCTTTACCGAGACAATAGACGTAGATAAATCAATGACTCTACAGGGTCCATTTCCAGATATTATTAACAATAGGTTTAACACCTGTCGACGATGTCGAAAACCATTCTGTAAACTATTTGTGTACCGTTGCGAGTATGTTATTATTATGCATGCTAACTAGTGAAATTATTATAAAGCAACGTTCGATCGCTGCTATGATAATTAAAATTTCAGAAGAATTGTCGTAATCGATAGCTTGGCGATAATAATGGAAAAAATATTCACTCGTCGAGCCAAGTTTCAACATTTACATCTAGTTCGACGTCTATAAATTTCGCGATAAATTTTCAACTTTGTCATTGTCATTCTTGACAGTGGAATACAAGCACGTAATCATCAATAAAAAAATTAACGACATTAAACGAACAGTGTGTCTCCAATCGTTCCGTTCACTCAACGAATTATTGTATTATCGTATACGAGTTGGACCAGAAATTATGAATATTATGAATACATGAAGCGTTCTATATCGCATAAAAAGATAAAGTTACCGAGCTTGCATCTCCGATGTATGCGGAATTATTAAGCCACAGATCTATCGAATGTACATATATGTACACTTACACGGAATATCGAGCGAAATACTCTAACGTTCCTTCCGGCTGCTTGATTAATCCTTTGGGAACATACATCACATATGTTGCAATATGAAATGCACTGCCAATAGTGTACGCGACGCGTGGCACAGATATTAAATGATTCAAGCTCCATTGAAGATTCATCATGCATACGAAACGAATCGAACGTAGCTGAAAATATGCAACTGTGTTCACGTTGCGTCTATTCTCGAATTTATTTTCCTCGTTCGCCGATAGAAACGTTACATCGTCTGAAATAATCGTAATTTAGAACAACAAGGTAATTTTTGAACGAATTACTCGTGAAACAAAATAGCGAATGGAATAAATCTCGTTGTAAGCTTTAATTTACTTTCTTCTATCCAAAGCATTGTTTTCATGTTTACGATTAAGCGTTTTGCTGCTTCTACGAGTCAACGATAAACGCGCTCGTGATTTTAAATCGTTGAAATATTCGAAACGAAATTTAAAGAGAGAAAGTAAGCGGGCTAAGATTTATAGACGTATGACGGTTAATTAAAAATGATTTACTGCAGGTTTTTTTTTCGATGTTACGCAAACGTAGTCTTAAGCGTCTAGTATAGCCTTATAAAAAATTAATTTAATGGTTGAGTCGAATAAAGCCTGTCTTTCGTAAGTGTGTTTAACTTTTTGGGTTCGTTAGAATTTTCGCGACCAGTTTCAGTTAAATTTGTTTTGAAAAGATATCTTTAAGAATAACGATCAAGTAGAATTAAACAGATGTTCGAAAAGGAAATGTTTTAGGAAGACTTAAGTCCGGTTATATCGATGTTTGGGAAAACGATGCTCCCGGCCTGGTTATTAGTTAGAAAATACTCGGGGGTTAATAAATGTTTTGCACGTTGACTTGACCCGATCTTAAAGGGTAGACGGGATAAAAATAGCAGAGTGCCGTCTATCGTAAGAGTACACAGACTGTGGAAAAAGTTACCGTTCATCGTTGATCGATGCAGTTATTAGTGGACGACGACATAGCAAACGCTTCCTTCGAGAGAAAGGCAAGATTGGAACCTCCAAATATATATATGCTACGCTTTTCGATTGCTTTTTGATTGAACCTTGACTTGTACGATATAGAGTAAACTTATTATATTTTCAAGAAGGAATAGAACGAAGACGTTAACCAACCGAGAATTTGGTATCGCACGTACTTACTTACTACTAGGTCGAATGAAGAATAATCCTTTTGGTTTCACCACTCGTTACGCGTCATTCATGCAAGCAAATCCACTAAATTAGTCTAAAAGAAATCGCTAAAAATCATCGTCTAAAGTCTAGAAGAAAAGGAAAGTAAGGCATAAACCAAAGCCAATGATATTAATTCTGAACGTAATCTATCGATGAATCTACCTATAGAAACAACGACTTTAAAATGCTAGGTGGTCAAGGAGTTGGATGGCAAAGGCGATCGACTATTCCTTTGTCTTGAACAAGAATACCAAGAAGATATTATAAGATAGCTTTATTCGGAAAAACGACGCTGTTCACGACGATATATCACTTGGCATTTCGCCACTTTCTCCAGCCGTGTTGCTCGCTCTGCCTTACTTGCTTTCCACTCTTTCCGGCTCATCTTTGTCCGTAAAGCACTCCAAGACTATGAAACATTTGATACAGCTCTGTTCCATGACTGCAATTGGGGGTTAAACTGTCTTGACGCTCGCTTATATGCTCTTTCTCCGGGCGCAGACACTGCAATTCAATTCCAAACGGTTCAACGAGAAAATTCTTCTTCTACCTCTTCTTTTCTTTTTTATATATATAGTTAATCCGTCTATAAAACGTACTTTGTGGACTTGTATTGTAGGTTGCAGAGCACGATCTAAAAATTTGAGAAACCTCCTATATCGTACGAAGCTTCCTGCGAAATTGATATATTGCACAGCTTGGCGACAAATACGAGCCTTTTTTCTTATTTTTTTTAAATACATTCAAGGTACGAATAACATACAAACGACATCCGTTTGGTATCGTTCCATCTTCGTGAGATACTCGTTAAATTGGCGAAATATTAATTGATTCGTGAATAAGGTCGAATGGAAGAAGGCTACAGGAACGAGTCGTTTAAATCTTCCGTCCAGGTTCTACCATCTTCAAACTCTTTAGCATCTTTGTTTTTCTACTCCTCTACTTTAACTCCTCGCCCTTTGTCCTTTCATCTAACATCGTCTACCTCTTGACTTTCGACCTCGCACTACATTTTCTCGCGTTACTCGTTTTCTTGATACCATCTACCTATTGTTTTCACGCTAGATCTGAATTTTTCAGCGGTTAGACGAGCTTAGCAAGCGCGAGCAACATGCAAATATTTGTTCCGTGGAAAATTTTAAAGAAGATTCTCGTAGCTTCTCTGTCTCTTGGAAACTCTGTATTCTATTGATTTTCGTGAAAAAAAAAGCAAAACTAATCGCGCAAACAAGACCTTAGCGAAGACACTTTTAGATTAGATATTATACAGGGGAAAATCCACAGAACAAAAATCTATAGATTTGCAAGGATGTTTTCGTTCGAGAAGATAGAAAATAAAAATTTCGCTTCATCGTCGTACGGTTAGCATTTAAAAACCAGGATTTTCATTATACGAAAAAGGAATTACGTGCAAGTATGAAATTTATGTGGTAGATCGGAAAAGAAAGCAGGTTATGAATGCTACTTTTGAATTTATCGACGATTATTTCGTTCTGCTAGCGATTTAAGCTAACTGGGCTACAGGAAATTTAGTTGGTTCCGTATAAAAGTTATTCTATCCTATTATGAGGCGGTCGCCGTGGCCAGCTGGATTCAGCCAGTGAATTTTCGAGTCTGTGTATCGTAAATTATCGTTCACCACGGACGCAATCGTTCTTGCGGACGAAATCACCGCAATTTCCTGTAGATCCACGTCCAGACTCACCGACGTTCCTATTAGAGTCCCAATTAGCAATTAATCATGGTCTAATTACCATTGCGGGCTTTATCAATGCGTATTTTCCAATGGGACGAATAAATAGAATTTTCTCTGAATTTATTCACTAATTTAACAAATTATTTGAAAATAGAATAATCTGTAATTCCAAGTACGTAACTGACATCGCAGCTATTTCGGTTTGTTCCATAAATAACCGCGTATTTGGAGTTGATACGATTTTCAGTTAATTCGTTTTAAAGTTCGCGTCGCATCATGTAAAAAACATTTGAGCGTATTCTCGTTCCAAATATCGATAAGATTATATAATTTAGTAAACGTTTGCTTCGAACGATATGTCATGGCATTTATCGGATGTTCCAAACAAAATCAAGCTCGATGGTGTTATTTTACCAAAAATAACGATGCAGTTGATGTACTTTATTTATCGATTCGAATTAATTTAATTAAAACATTCGGTTCGGAAATTATATTCATTCGTATTAAATTGTTCGCGAAATATTTAGATCCTTATATTCAAATATAGTAGTAGTAATAGTAGCGGAAGTATAGAACATATCTAATTTTTTAACAGAGAGATGTTCGACATTTATGAATGGATCACGAAAATGAAATACAATAATGTAAAATCGAGCCAGTACATGAAGATTTATTGAGATACATTGCGTGTCACGCCGCATCCTCGCGCCATACCGTGGCGAATTATTTCGCGATAACGCCTGATAGGTATGGTTTTAGCAGAGAACAGCAATTTTCCTTTGACCATTGTAAATTTTAACATTTTCAAGATAATCTTCTAATTCCAATAATTCTCGATTTTACGTTTCCGAATTTAGAATACTTGATATTCTGTGAAACGATCAGAGCGTATCTAAGTACTATCGGTAGCTGCAGAATTTGTTATTGATTCGTAATACGTAATATAGGAATTGTAAAATTAAAGAAGTTCGTGGCGATATTTTTCTGGTTGTTTTCTATCCAGAGAAGACGTTGCTCAAGGCTCCACATAGCGAAAAATCCTTCAAGGACCAAGGAATATGGGTCATCGCGTACTCGTTTTACACATTCGAGATATTTTTTGGCATTTACCCTGGAAAAAGGCAGGAAGGAGACCTCACGTTACGAAAATATGCTGCTTGATTTATGCTCGAATTATGTATGTGACGTATTGAACGCCATTATTCAAAATACAAGAATACGATCCTTTAATGACTTTGTCCGACGTTACGCGAGAAAACACTCAACGTGGCAAATGTTTTCCACCCTCCCGTGGTTCCATAAAATAGGTAAGTGCATTGTATTTTATTTGAATTTTACATCGTGCTGTTTTATGAGCGTACTTTCGACAGCGAATTTTTGAAACATAAGAATATTTCCATCTTTTTTCCATCGAAATCCATATCCATTTCTCTTGAAAGATTTTACCAGACCACTCGTTTTTTTTAGTAAAATCGGAAAACATTTACGAATGAATTCTACAAAACTCAAAGTTAGTGCCACAAAATCTATAAAACGGGTTAGAGAAAGATTTTGGTCAGTTATATCGTAGATCGGTATAATCGCCTACTTCTTCGGTTTTATATGTTTCAGTGCAATGAATCAATAGAGGATAGATATGTTACCAAGTACTTTCTCGAGAATTGTTTTGCCCTGAGCGGAAGAGGATATCGCGACTTTTTTTCCTAGCAGTATTCTTATCGGTGCTTCCCGTAAAGCTGCATATGAGAGTTTGCATTTATATTCTTTCAGCGACGATGTTCAGAGTTTTCAGCTAGAGGCGTTTTTTGTACGTTATATCGCGATTTGGAGAAACGAGCGGGAGAAAACGAAGGACGAGTAAAGAAAAACAGACGCAATGCTTCAACATGGAACATACGCAAGCATATATCGAACCGTTAATAGCATCATCAGTTATTTACGCATCATCGATACTTGAAACTCTTAGCGATTACGAGTATAGCGATTATAGGCACATGTAATCGAACAATGTTTGTAAGTATTATGCGACAGTTTTAACAAAACGTGACAATAATGAATGCGTTCCCTTTGCATTATCCTACCGTACTGGTTGACAGCTTTTCAGGTCTACAGCATCGACTATATCGAATAAATATTAACCATTTTCCGGTTTTCGTGGTTTCTCATCTATTAGCCGTTACTCGTCTACGTAGAACATTTTCAATTAATCGTTTCGCTTGTAAAGATAAAATGCGTTCCATAAACTTTCACAAGAGCAAATAGCACAAAGATATTATTATACAATAAACATACTACAACTTAAAAACCTTTATCTTTATACGTACCTATGTCTTTACTATACTTTACAATAGATTTAATACGCCGATATTTGAACTGAACGGGCAATTTCACGACATTCGTAATATCTGACACTCGGTGATTATATATTATTATATTCCCAAGTTCCCAACTACTTTCTTTTACTTCGTCCCACTCTGTACATCGATACATTTAGCATTTTCGAAATTTTACGTTTCATCGACTGACGTCGCGTCGCGTTGGGTCATACAAAGTGTACTACAAATAACGGAACTACAATATAACGCTGCGCTATCGTAAGTTTCGCAGACAAGTAAGGTACTATCAGAGATTTTATTTCCCAAAGAATAGAGCTACTGGCGAGTATCGATGCGACAATGTCGCAAACTGTCAAGAGAGCAAAGTAGACTGAAGTCAAGCTGGAGTAAAACTTGTTGGAAGTAACAATGACTAGGTTTCTCTGACATCAGCACGAGCTTGAATGCCTGCTGAGGAATATCCTTTCAACTATTAGAAGCGACAACTCGTGACAAACGTCTTTACATCTTCAAGCGGCTTTAAAATCTTCGTGCGATTTTTTAGGACACTTCTATTTGCTTAAAATGTTTTGGCGGCGATCTCTCGATGACCAGCTACTAACGCGACAAATACGAACTTTCGTTTGTTGCGTGAGGATCTTATATACATGTAGATGGTTTTTAACCCAATGTTAATGGACGTAGGAAATAATTTCCTGCACATATATATTTCCGGCACGTTAACGTACAGAAATGGAAATTAACAATTTTTTACTAGGAATTACGTTCTATAAAAGTTGAAATCTGAAAAATAACGCCTGCAACGTGATTTCTCTAGTCTCGGCTCATTCATTATACGCATACAATGCCAAATCAAATATAGTCAATAGTGATTTATAGACAGATTCCAGACAATGACTTACCAGCATCTCTTGCTCTCTTGCACGCCTGGTACATGTCCTCCCTGATCTCTGGATTTCCATCCGCGATGGTTTCGCCAACGGTGACGAACCTCTCTACTGCCAGATTCACGGCTTGTCCAACTCTGGCAACGGCACGGAGACTTCTGTCCGAACATAGCGGACGTTCTCTATGCGACACTAATGTAGAAATCTGGAAAACGAAGGAAGATGGATTAGTAACATCGGACAAGTAATGTTTTAAGGATACCGCCACTTTTACAGACTTTGAAGTTAATCTTATGTTAGTTGTGTTTCTTAATTACCACGTTAAGGATCGACTACGATATGTATCTTGAAAAAAAAATAAGAATCGAAGATAAGAGCTATCAGAGAAGTAACTTTGTTTAAACAAATTAAAAAATATAATATCTCGTAGAGAAAACATTTCTTTGGAACACGATGGAATGTTCGCGTTGCTGCATAGATGATAAAACGACTATTGAATTTTTGCAATCCAAACGATATTTCCCTAAGAAATTATGTTCAACGGACTCCTTCTGTTAACGAAAATAAAATTAGAGTATACATTTGCCTGGCTGAATTCCAGGTTACCATTCTAGTCGTGAATGAAACAGCCATTTAAAAAGCAGCTGGTCATGCAGATTAACTCCGGTAAATTGGTTGAATTTCCACGAATATAATATATGAATTCGTGCATCACACACAGAGGCCGATATATTTCATAGAAACGAACGAGGTTTCTAGTTAATTCCGCACCAAGAACGATTTATTGATCATTTCATTATATTGGTATACCTTATATATATTATAACGTTTCGGGGGCACGAAAAAATGTCTACGAGGAAAAACTCATGGATATTCGGTATTACTTGAATTTTGTGTAAATAAATACAACTCACAGGAACGCAATGTGAGAAAAGATATTTTGAACAACTCCGTGATTTTGGAAGCTCGCGAAATATTTACGAGTTTTGAAATTCTAATAATAATGTATATCCGATGCCTTTTTCAGTAGATAAAAATACTATTCTCGGTACATAAAAATTACCGCATCGATACACATCGTATCAAGCACGTTTCACTCGATTTGTGCCCATCGAAACATTAATTGTAATGAAAAAAGGTCACTCAACATCTCGTTCCGTGTTCTTCACTTAATTACTAACTGTTGCCTTGTTTTCCTTTAAATTTTAGATATTAAACAGAGATACATGTGTGTATACTCGTATATATATAGATGTACTTTACAAACTTCTGTGGAGCAATACAATTTACGTACTTCTACCGAATGTCATCGATCTCGAAAAGTCATGACACGACGTGAAATAAGTAGAGGTACACGAGTACGAGGGGTAGAACCTCGTTATTGATCAAGATTCGAGCCAGCTCTAATTATTAATGTTGCATCGTGGTGTGTGATACTCCGAAAACCAAGTGCCTCTGCGATATGCGCGTGAATTCATCCTCTGTATGTTTAGAATGGAAAGCATCCACGCTCGGATTGTATTGTCTGCTGGCTAACGACCAGACAGAGATTTTTCTTTCCTCGCTTCCGTATCCTCCACGTAAATGTCGAACTTTGTTCGTATTCAGGAAAGCTGCACAAGAATAACCCCGTCAGCTAGCCTATAGCTCTAGGCTTCGCCGGATTCTCCCTATATCTCCATATATCTCAGTTTCTATGCAATTAGACAATGCGTTCTAGCCGACCCGTGCCCTTTAAACGATTTCGCCAACTCCACAATCGGAGACAAGTAGACAAATGCCAGGAAAAACTGCAAGGGTATAGAGAACGGAGCCAGTTTCCAGATGGAAGGAAGCTCAGCTCGGAGGTAGATCGAGGGTAGGAAGAAGAAGAGCGCGAGGATAAAAAGAAAGGAGGCGAATGAGGAAACTACGTGAAAGGCTAAAGGAACGTATCTAAAGAAATAAAGTGCGAGGAGGGAGAAAACGAAAACTAGGCCAGAGTCGGAATAATTGTAGAGATTAAAAGACTAAAAAAAGGAAAATAGTGAATCAAGCGAAGACCGTAGAGCATCTGGATGCCATGCAAAGGGTCAGGCAGGCAGAAGCAGCAGCGACGGAAGAAATGAAAGAGAAATTGACAGGGAGAAAAAGGGGGAGCAAGGGATATCGGGAAAGGGATGAACTGAACTCGGAAGTATTGTTTCGTGACGTGAATGCGCACAATCGAATGATCGCATATACGCACTTGCGCGTACACGTTGATGTAGGCAAGAGTACAAATACCAACACCGAATAACAAGTACCGATGTGATCTCTGCACACGTATCTACAATCTATATACATATGTATATACGCGGCGTTCGGTTCACGATTCGTATTTGTACATCTATACTTTGCAGCATTGTTAAATGTCCTGTATCGAGACAGGTGCAAAGTGACGATGTGCGACGATGAGCACAGCTCGTTTCCTCTCAACGTGTTTATTGTGGTCGACTGTATTTTTTTCGTTTGAAACCAGGTCTTATACCTTCCAAAACTGTCGAGCACGTGAAAGATTTTGATATCGCCGTGAGCACAAAATGAGAGACTGCCCAAACAATGACGACTGCTGACTGAAATTTCAACTGGGAATCAGCGAGACAGCCTCTCTAGTTCGTGTTTTCCCCTAGGATCGCGTTTATTCCTGCAATTGCTGCCGTGTAGCTTCCATGGAAAGGATAAAGGATATCTCTGTTGTGACATGACAGTATCTCTTTTTCTACTCTTGATACTATGCAGTCTCGAGGCACTCACCAACAACCCTTCCGCTAAATATGCAGGTATTTCATGAAGTTCGGTTGTCATCGAACTTCTCTTTGTATTGCTTTATATACAACGGCATAGAAAACAAAAATCCGAAACTTTTAAATCCGAAATGGAAATAGGATATACGAACAAGCACGTAGATCGAAAAATTAATATCTTTCAAATTATAGACGATTTCATTTTCCTTCTTTTTACGATACACAATTATAATATTAATAAATGATGCGATTATCGCAGATCCTTTTATCCGTAATTTTCTACGATATATTATATTAAATTAGGTTCGAGTAAAACTATACGAGGGTTGCATACTTCTAATCGTAAGCGTTAGTGTATATTTCTATTGTAGTTGAAAATTTGTTGTAATTTAAGGTTCGATCACCCTGAATTTGAATAGAAAATTGTAAAGAAAATTAAAAACTAAAAATTGACGAATATAACGCTCTATGCGTCGGAATATAAGATCGACGAAGAATTCTCCAGGATTTAACATATCGCGTTCTTGAACGCATTAATATAAAAAAATAACGTCGGAATTACTATCTAAAAATACTTTTAATCTCTGACACCATCTAACTTAAAACCACGATGAAAATTTTCTACCGTCAGCTCGCACGGTGGCGTCGGGAAGGAACCTCGTAAATTCATTAGTTCAATATAAGGAGGCCACACATCCTGCGACAGGACGGAGAACAAATTCTTCGCATAAGTTCATCTTTCCTGCAATGAGAAAGTTTTTACATACATGGAATTGTGCGAACCGCATGTAATTTGTTTATTATAAATTTTGGGTGGTTCTTAGCTATCAATCTCATGGCTCGCACGATGAAATTAATGGAATTAATTCCTTGGGCAGATGCTATATGCAGAGAAGATATCAGAAATTTAAGAATAAAACGATTAATAAAGAAATAGTGCAAAGCAACTAAATAATTGTAAAGCCAGCAGACTTGAATGATATTCTTAAGGTGTTATAACTTTAATTCGCTTAGATCATTTGCAACGGGATTCGTTATAAAATAAATTCTATTTCCTATTAATATCGTGAAAACAAATTTCAATTAGTTGGATAGCATTAATTATCCATCACGGATAAAATATTATTTGAAGTTGGGTGTGCGATAATACACGGGAGGTAGGGAACCTCTATTGCGAATATTTTGCATCGTGATCTCGCGATTCCCGAATGTACAAAATTAGCGCGAATCATTTATCAGCCAGTTTGCTGACGTTATTAATAATAGGTTTGCCCTATTAATTCGAATTCAAGCCGAACAAGGGTGATGCATGATGATTCCCGTAGTAGCGCGAATTAGCGTTAAATCCTCCTGTATGCTGAAACCACGAAAAGGGTTTCACAAATTATGTGAAGCATGGCATCGCGAGTTGCACGCTTTAATCAGTTCTCCAACTCTACTCAGTTCACTTCTCTATCTAAAAAGCCAAGTTCACGAATTAACCAAGTTTTCTCAGCCCATGAATTCCTTTTACGAACAAATTTCTAAGACTTCCCAATTAATGTCCTCAATTTCGACGTGTATCTCTCCACGTCCTCGTGAATTTTCGTATTTCCGTCATCAACCATACTCTTTTCTCTTTCTTCCCTCTGTTTCGTTTTTCGCAAAAGATCTTGGCGCTGTTAAGAGAACGACTGGTAAGGGAACAATTGGTATATGTATTAATCAATGTGGGCGATATGTAACGCTGGTCGTTTATGTAAAGTCAGTAATTTTGCACAATAAGCGAGAAATACAATGTGAGAATAGTTAATCAGTGTTTACAAGTGGATCGACTTGATTTATAAGTAGTGTAATTAGCGAATTAAGGTAACTTATTAATAGGTTATAGTTAATATGGAACACGTTGTAATATGGAACATGTCAATGATACTGTTACTGATGATGATGATGATGATGATATTTGTTTTGTGGCGAAAATTAAGAACGAGACAATAATAGCGAGAAATGAATCCAATGTATTCGTTGTTTTCATTAGAATCACGAAGAGTGTGCTTCAGGTGCACATTCATTTTCGTGTTCAACGTGTAGAAGAAAAAGAAAATTGATATAATATACGTTTAAAACATAAAAGATACTTTTTTACTTGTCTTTTTTATTTAAATAAATATTCATTTTTCATAGTAAAAATAAAGTTTTTTGATACTTCTTTACAAATTTCCTGTGTTCCATGCTAGGTACTATTTTTTTAATTCGCCGCATTGGCTCTTTTTATATTTTTATATTTCATATTTTTTATTAGCTCAGGACACTTGACAAAACATGTTTCTCTGTCCAAAAATCAGGTGTTTCTTATTACGTGTAGTTTTCGACCTATAGAAAGAATATAGTAGTTATATAACGAGAAATAGTTACTATAAAAAGAAAGCTATTGTTTCTTATGTTAATATATCATATAAAGTATGAATTGATTTTTATAGTATAAATGAATCCAATGGAAAATTGGTCTTTCTGTGAAAAGTTGTAGATGACGCAAAAAATTTCGCAAAAAGATAGAAACGATAAACTATAATGAAATAAAGAAATTTACATGGGAAATTTCGAGGATGCGATTAATCAAACTGGTTGCAACAAGATGCGGAGGAAACGGAAGTCAGGGAGAACGTGGCTGTTCAGAACGATACCACCTGCAGTGGCTCTGTGAAACCGCTGTAATTTATCGTGGAAAGACGAACCTTGTCGTGACGGTTAGCTGAAAAAGATCGTAAATATTCAATTTAGTGTTAATTAGGGCTGCAGAGTCTCTCAAAGTGAGAGGCCACATGTTCGTAAACGATCTGATATTACGATATTTATTTTTTCAGTATATATCTTCTTTCCGCTATGGGAGTCACTGAATTTTTTAACGACTCGCTGCTCGTTACGATACGCGCCTTTTTTTCATGCGTACGATCGTTTGATTTTTTCTAATGTTATGTTTTCTAGTTACGCGCTTTTATATCGTATGCAATATGTATTGTACAAAATTAATTCGTTACGTATTATACACGATACCAAAGTTTGATCGCGTACTTGTACCTGGCATATTCAATTCATGCTTTCATTGATCCTTTCGCCTCGATAAATTAACTTTGCCAAATATGCTAAATATTTTAAAATAATGCAGCAGTTGAATAGAAAGCGAAGATCGATAGTTATTGTCGGAAAGGATGGTAACGACGTAGAAATAAAACGTATTTGGATGTAGAGTTAATTAAGAGGATAGCGCCTCTTAGAACGAGTGGCCAACGGCGTGTGCATGATCTAACCTTCGACATTTCCTCTTGATTTTCCCCCTTTGGTCCCTTCTTGGACGTATCATGCGATTACTCACGACAACCCCTTGGTTTCTACTTCTACCCTTATAAAAGATGCATGAGCTGTGCTTTTACATCGTCATCTGTATTAGTAGAGCTTCCTCGTTTCGCCATTTTTTACTCAATCGCGGTTTAGATATTTGTACGACATAGTTTCAAGACATTCTTTCCTTTCGCTAACGTTGTTTGTGCATTATTTATCTTGTCGGCGTTTTATTAGCGAAATAACGAAACAGCGAACGGCAGCTTAATAAAGTTTGAACATCCGGTATAAATCTTTCGTTTTGTTCGCTCGAATCTTAAAATTAGGATGAGGATACAATCCTGGTTGGAATCCTTATTTTCATTTGTTTTATTTCAGTCTTTTTCTCTTATTTAATAGTTTTATTTGATAAGCGACGACTGTATTTGAAATTTTGTGTATTGTTCCATCGCGAAAGTTAAAATTCTTATTTCTTTACACTTTTATATTTTTACTGAAACACACTAAACTAAATAAAAATTTTCGCAATTGTATACAACTTTTCTGGCGTTATATTTTATAAGCGTATGGCGTATAACTTTCCTTTGGCGTTTCCTTTGAGAATATATCGTAAAGAGAAGAAACGTTAAAGAAATGGTAGTCTAGTTTGAGTCATAGCAAAGCTCGGAGAAATAGTAACAATGCTTATTCAGCAAATTTTAATCACGGAACGGTTTAAGCTAATTCCATGAGGCTGAAAAAGGTATAGAGAAAAAGTAGAAAAATTACGGAGACCGTAGGTAAAAACGTGATAAGTTTCGGATAATTAAGGATTAAGTACCGAATTATAAATTGCGGTGAATCTTTTAGCTCTAATTGGTGAGCTTTTGAATTAGATATTTCGAAGAAAGTGCGCGTGACAGGAGTTTTATTCAAAGAAACATTTTACAGACACCAACCTAATGGCAGCAGCTCGCTTGGTCTCGTGCTTTTATTCTACAATGTAAATTTTAGCTTCGTCGGAATGGCACGTGGAGATTTTCCTTGGAAATAGCTGAGCACGATGCCGATTTCATTCAATTTTCCTGCCATCATGAAAACAAACAGAATCGTGATAGAAGATTCGATGTAATCCATTAAATTGCTCAAATGGAAAAGCACTACGTCAGTTTCACTCGAATAAACGACGGATGACCAGGAGTTAACCAGACGCCACTCTACTAGTGCAGTCTATTTCATTGCCGTGAAACGAGAGTTTAGGGAATCGATGGAAATGAATTACCCAGTCAATTTGCTCCTGTCATGCTTCAAATTTTCGATGTCTATCCAGAACACTGTCGTTTGCTCTTTTTGTTAAAAATCTAAAGGCAGCGTTCGAGGGAAAGAACAAAATTGAGAAACAACGAAATTATCTCAAACTTCGCCCTATTTCTGGCTAACTGAACGTCACCAACTAATTCCACCTTCGCAAAGTTAAGCTTCGAAAAAGGCGGACCCTCAGCGTTACCATTCCTCCTCGTTTAAAGTGAACGAGTAATTTGTATATCACAAGGAGTTTTATATTATTTTTTGAGTGTCTATATCAAGGGGACAAATAAGTAAACGGAAAAGAATATACTTTTTGTCGAGTATGGACGAAATGATTCAAGTATAATAATCATACCCCAAGCTCCGTCTATAGTTCCAAATTTATCCATAACGCTTTCCTTGTAACAATTCATTTGTGCAACATTCTGTAACAGTTCACAGTGCGCGATTGTAATGACAATATTGTCCACATTTACATTGAATCTTGATAAAATCGATTTGTTTGAGATGCAGCCTCGGATAAATAGACTCTTATATATAGTATGTAAGAAAATGCGAAGTTTGAACACCCGGGGCAACCGTCTGTCCTTTCATCACCTTCGGCTATGGGAAAAGCAGTCGTCAACACTTAAAAGCGCTATAAATTTAGCCCTCATCCGCATGGTGTATCGCCCAGCGGTTCTGACGTCTTGCCATTGCGATTGCCTGGGTTCTAGGAAGAGATAGCGAAATCACGTGAGGGTATCGAAAGGATGCCCCCTCCCTCACTAGAACACAAGCTAGTGGGCTCTGACCTTTTGTGCGGCTGCGACGCTGAGGGTACTCGAGCATTCTTTGTACAATTGTCACCACGGACGTACGTAAAGGCAAAACCACGCGAGTTCATTATTTTCCGAGCTCACAGAACGTGCTGTAAACGGGACTACCGTGAATTCGCTTTTAGTGCTTCTTACATACCAGAAGTGGGATTCGCTCACATGCTATAGTGTGAAACATTTCACAGTGACCGCATGCAGTGCGGAGTGCGAAAAAAGAAAAAAAAGGACAAGAGAGACTAGAAAAGGAAGAAACGAGCGGATCGGTACTTTGCGGTGCGTTCGTTGCGAGTTCGAGGAGCGAACATGATTCTTTCCCGAACGTCTCGCCGGTACAACGCGGGAATGCGGGAAACGTGGAAAATGAGGATCGAGGAGCGCGGTTGGCACGGCTGGAACGATTGGTGGAGATCCTCCGTTCGCGTCCGCGTTCTCGATCGCCTGCGCGCTCGCATCCGCGCTCTTGATCGTCCGCGCGTTCACGTTCACGCTCACCGCATGGGTGTCGTAGGACTCCGGCCAACGACGGTCGATTAAATCGCCTGGAGCGAATGCTTGTGCACCTGAGCCACCGCTCACACTCGCGGGTGCGCACGCCGACGCATGCTCGGATCCGGCGACGAATCGTTAATGCCGGTATTCGTCTCTATGAAAGACGAAGTCATGGTGATTGAGCAATGGGTCTGGCATGTGGACGAACATGCCCAGCACTATGGTTGGGACGATTTATCGGTGATGCGGTTGATCGCCACGCGACTGCGGGGCCACGCCAGGCAGTGGTATGACACCCGCCAACGTATCATCACCACCTACGCGCAGACGAAAGTACTTGAAGACGGTGCCATTTAACCGTCTGTTCAAGGAGGCATTATTGTTTCCAGAAGTTGGATATCGACATACTTGATAAATATCAGGTGGTTATGGTGAACGGTAGTATTCCGGACGACGCTGTTGCCCGCACCGTGAGCTCGGCGAAGCATGATAACCCCAACGCGTTATACGCGTTTATGAGCACCCTTGGCGACATGCCGCAGCGAGGGCGGGTAACACGGGATCGTCCAGTGTTGATCACGTCGAGAGAATCAAGGCCGAGTCCGACGGCCATGGACGGAGACCGTTGGAAGAAGACGGAACGACCGACGACGACTGAGAAAGGAGGAAAAAGGGGCGTCTACTGACGACCAGTGCTAGGTATTACCGGTGTAGAGAGATGGAATACATCGCGAGGGAGTACTACAAATCCAAAGAGGAGGGTGACACTAGCAAGCAAGTAAATACTCTCGACCGCATAAAATCGTGTGAAATTTATATGAGATTCGCATGCGTGTCAACGGAAATCCAGTAGGTAGCCTCGTTGACACAGATAGTGCGTGCACCGTGATGCACTCGTTGGTAGCCAGAGAGTTTGGTATTGCGACGAGGGTTATCGCGGATGCACTGCCTTGAATGTTTGCAGGACATACGGTAGTGACGAAAATATGGTGGTTCGCGTGATGATCGCGATCCAAAACGTGAAGGCCGACGTGGAGTCATTCGTAGTTCTCGACGAATATGGTATACGCGACATCCCGTCATCGTCGGACGGGAGTTGTAATTTGGTGAGATTGAGGAAGGAGCGCATCGGAAGTGCATTACGTTGATCGACGAATTTCGTTGTTTCACATTGTCGTTAATGCGCGACTTAAGAAAAACAGACGCAGCGGCGCTCGAAATTAAGTGCGTAACGGACGCGCCGGTCGTATATCGCCCGTATTGCCCCGCGGAGTCGGAAAAAAGGACCGCACGCGAAATGATCAAGGAATTGTTGAACAATGGAATCATTCGGGAGTCGGACTCGCCGTATACAAACCCCATTACCTTAGCGAAGAATAATACGGGCAATTACCGGATGTGCGTCGATTATCCAAAGCTAAATGCCATCACAATAAACGACAAGTACCCGCTACCGCTAATCGATGACCAGATCGACAAGTTCGGGGTCATAGATACTTCACGGGCCTGGATTTGGCATCAGGGTATAATCAAGTTTCAATGTCGGAAAACTCCATTACGAAGACGGTATTCGTAATGCCAGAAGAGCACTATGAGCTTCTGCGAATGTCTTTCGGACTAACAAACGCCCTTGCCACGTTCCAACGGCTTATGAACACGGTCTTAGATCGGCTCAAGGATAGCATCGTTTTTCCATACCTGGACGACGTCATTATCCCATCGCATACGGTGGACAAGGGGTGGAGCGGCTGCAGCAGGTATTGAACACATTATGAACACACGGGACTTACACTCAACTTGGAAAAATGCTCTTTCTTTAAGATGAAGATTGAGTACTTGGGTTGAGAAATTAGCGAGGAGAGAGTACAGCCTGGACGATGGAAGGTCGAAATTGTGCTGCAGATGAGGGTGCCGGCTACCATCAAGGAAGTGTGGAAATTTTTGGGACTTGTGAGCTTTTTTCAGGAAATTCATACGGAATTTCACAAGGATGGTGAAGTCAATTACGTGACTGACCAGGAAGGACGTCACGTGGTGTTGGGGAAAGACAGAAACAGGATATCCGTGAAGCGAACAGAATGCTGACTACGCGACCGGTACTGACCAGAAACCAGAAAATTTTCGACCAGAAACGGTCAACAGAACTACATACGGACACGAACTCCTTAGACGTAAGAGCAATGCTTATGCAGAAGCAAGAGGATGGAGGCGTGATCGTCGTCGCGTACTTCAGTAAGCAGATCAGGGCGGATCAGCGCATTATTACTCTTACTAGTTGGAAACGATAGCGGTAGTATTAGCGGACTGCAACGTCTTGGGGGACAACGTTCTCGAAGAAAAATTTATTGCCCAGGGTCGAACGTTGGTGGTTGGACGTACAAGAATTTACCTTCGAATACCGCGTCGGAACGATAATGGCTTATGTGGAATGGGCGCCCTCGGTAGAAACTCGCTACCGATATTGGATATTGCGTATGTGGATATCACGGAGGCCGATTGCATAACGGCGACTCAGTTGCAGGACGAGTAACTGGCACACGTCCGAAAGATCCTGGAAACGAATGATCGGAACCCCAAAACAAAACACAACTTCGAGGAGTATATCTTGGTACACAGACAATTATCCGATAAAGGAAAGGCATGGGTGGTGCCGAAGAACGCGCGTTTCCAGATATGCCGTCTCTGCCACGACGACACGGGACAGCTGAGCGCAAGCGAAATTACTGATTCGCTGAAATGCGGAAATTCGTCATTTAGTACGTGAAAGCGTGTATTAGTTGTGCATATTATAAGCATACCAAAGGGAAGAAACAGTGTAAGCCAAACACTTACATGCATATCGTATATATGTGTATGTTTTATATATATATATATATATATATATATATATATATAGAAGGAAATGTGACCGTCATTTATACATATTATAATTTATATATTATATTATGTTATATGTATAAATGACGGTCACATTTTCTTCTTAAGATGAAGAATTTAACTATACATGATGCACATTCGAGTTAATATTCTGAAAATCCCTGGTAACAAGATTATCTGTTAATTAAAATTCTCTAGAAATTTAGGCTGTCCTTATTCTAGGTGCATTAACGTATTCGTCGATGTTCTTGTAAAGAGAAACCTGGCTTGTCACTAAGATGACAATTTTGCATGATGCTCCGGTTCACGATACTGCTATGTAAACAAAGATACAGCGTGCAGGGTTAACGTAATCCGTTTATCCATGATTGGATTCCAAGTGATTCCATAGATATGCCACGGAAAACGATTCTCCGTCGCTATAACGACCTGTACCTCGCTGAAATCGATGCCTCTGACAATTCGATGAAATCGTATCGTAAAACGATGTGATCATTAACATGTGATAGACATTCGAAAGGGTTGGATTATCAAATCTATAACGTTAATATCGTAGAAATGTTAGGAACTTATCGATCGATGATCAAAGGTACTTTCACGTACCTTTGTTCGCGACAGTATCTGAATTGTTTTATAATAAAAGCTAATATCAATGAAGACAATAGCGATTCGACATCGTTATGTAGAAAAACATCTCTACATTCTTTAATAAAATAGGATCACTTCCAAATTATTGAATATATAATACAACGCTACTTTTATCGTTTCAACTAAATTTAAAAAGGAATACAGAAATTGTCATGAGAGTTGGTCGAATATTTTTAAAAGCGATCAAATTTCTTTTCAGACGTATATAAGAATAACTAATCGAAAAATCTTTATGCTCAACTTATCAGAGGAGAGATAACATTGCGAATACCTTGAAAGATTATATGAACAGTCAATTGACGTCAATTTCTAATTTAATTACTTTAACAAAAGTGGATAATTAGAACTTCGTAATGAACTATTTAGAAACTACCTCGTTAAATAATTTTCACTTTGAAAATATACGATATAGAATATTTATCTAATTATATCGTTTAGATGTAACGATTATAAAACGTTCAATATAAGTATTGTTACTAAAGAGTAACGACCATGCTTCATAGATTATAAAGAAACGATAACGGATTAAACGATATTTCTCTACGCGTAATACCCTCTATCATTTACATTCTTTTAAATAATATTCTTCTATGTTTCCTATCGTGTAATATCTACTCTCTAAATTACCGTTAATTTTTCGAACGTAAAATAACAATAAAATGTATTCAATTAAGTAATGAATAAGACAAGAGTTTAAAATGCGAATGTAGATACGATGCAAGCCGGAAGGCATCCTAAGCAGAAAGGCAATAGTCATAATAAAAAAGATATAAATAAAATAAATGGTACAGTCTTATAAAAACATAAAATAAAAATAAACTTATAAAAATAAGTTGCAATAAATAGAATTCCTTTTATCGTGTCCCGTTATTCCTAATTAAAGATTTTTTACGATATCACTATAGATAATTCTGTTCTATATTTAAATTTATCGAAAACTTGTTTGTTAAGAGTCGATCGATCAGTGCCTATCAACGAAAAACTACAGAAACGCATCGATAAAACATATCGATACATGAGAACAAAATATTCAAGCTTAATAATTTAATAATTCAAATGTTAACTAGCCTTACGTGTTCTAAATAATAAAGCATCGTGAGAAACTTGATTTGATTTTGCACGCAGCACGTAAATTTTCTATTCGATGAAAGTAATAAATGCATTCGTTTTAATAAATTGTAAATATAAAAGAAGAATAAATATTTCAAATTATATCGTGTTTAACAACTTGGAAATTGTATAGAATGTGATTTCATTCTCCGTTGTTCTCGAAATAAAATGACAACAACAAAGATCGAGGATTAGAACATGTAGGACGTAAGGCTTAATAATTTTTTGGATATGAAAAATATCTGGAAATATCAAATATCTAAATATATAAAAATATCTGAAAGTAATAAGCAAGGTTTAATGGTAGACTTGGTACGAAATTCGCTTCACCGAGATAACTTTGCCACACCAGCTTTGTTGCCTTTTCTCAAGGAGAAAAGATACAGAATAGCGGAGAAAGGGCGGTTTCCTCCGTTGGGGATTCTCCCTAAAAGTGAGAGGATTCGAGATAGCGGCCGACGAATCTATGTGGCCAGTGTTGTGCATAGTGCTTAAAGATATATTTAATCGAATTTTCACCATTATTCCCACAATATGATGATTCACGATACAATCAATAGTGGATCAATTAGCATAATTATCAAGAATTTTGGAAATCTCCATTTTGTAGGATTTTGAAGCAAATTGTACTTTTCCATCGGTATAAATTATCTCAAGCTCGGAAAGAAATACGAAAGAATCATTGTTAATACAAAAATGAATGTTCGGCACATAAAAATTCTTCCAAAATACTTCCACGGAATTCGCATTGTTGAAAGTTGTTGAAATATTCATAGTTGATTGTATTTTCTACTCACGTGGATGATTACATATATCTTTTTTAATGTGATCTCATGATCACTATCAAATCGTGTTCATATCACGTACATCTTGTTGCTTGTTGAAATTAACAATGTGGGCTGTGTCGCAAGTTGAAATTAGAACTAAATACATCTTTTATCGCGGTAGATACTATAATGTCCTCAAAGACAAAGTTTTCTTAAATGCGAAACGCGATAATATTGAGCACAGTTCTAAGTGAAAAAGGATTAATAGTTCTAGATTGGAAGTGGATATTAAGAACGAAAATTGGACGGATATTACGACGAAACTGCTCGGAAACTGAACTTTCCTCTGAAAGAAGATATTTCGTCACCAAGATCGGTAGAATTATGCAAGCACCTATTTCGCACACTTCGATTTCAAATTCTTAGAGTGTTACATCAATCAAAAGATAGCTTAGAGACGTCGTTATTGTGCAGAAACAGGGCCGCCGTTTTATCTTTCTATCTTTTTAGATCTGTTTTTCCCCACTTTCTTAATCTCGTTTATTTCTACTTTTTTCTTTTGGTTTAATTCGATACACGTTTACTGACAAAATGATGGATCGCATACTTTATGTTCTTTATGATACGTCTAACAGATTTCCGTTAAAATATGGAATTTCTAACAGTATGTTTGTGAATGAAAGTCTCACGGAATTAAAAATATCACAGAATTTTAGAAGATCAACATGAGTTACGTATAATATATTACGTAGATCGTTTTGTAAATTTTGTTGTTTTTTATTATCGATTTTCAACAAAGTATCGTTACCTATTACTATCATTAGAATCATACTATTTTGTAGTTGTCTATTTTCTCAATTGGTATTTAATTTACGATAAATGCAAACTTCGATAAGGCTAGAAGGCTAAAAGAATAATAGAAACCGAAGATCCAAAGCAAGAGCATTTGCGAAAATATTAATTAGGAACATGGTTTTCGTGATCGCGGAAGGGAGATTTTGATTAACAAATTTTAATTAAGTTCCAAGTCATTGTGATTTTAGATAATTTAGGAAAATTGCTTCCTAAATGAAAGGGTTGAAAGAGAATATATCAATAATCGAACTCGTAATTCTTTCCGTACTTCGTGTCAAATTTTTTATAAAGAAACAAAACCTATGAAACTACATAATAATCGAATTGAAAGAATTTCTCTTGCTTGCAAAGCCGTTTCATTTCTTATCGTATGTTACGATAATCATGATCAGATATAATAATTCATTTTACTCATAGTCTGTTTTGAGGATTCAGCAAGAATTTATCGAGAAAATTTTACCTAACTGATTTCAAAGCTGTTTTACCATTCTAGCTTGTTTTCTCGCTCTTGTGTAAACATCTAAGGGAATTATATTTTTAGATCAATCATCGCGTTCCATTCTAGAATGAACGTTATCGTTATGGGACTTATCGCTGGTTTCAAATTCATATGAAAAATATTTTAATCTAACTATGTTGCGAAAAGAACAATAGGAAGATTATTTATTTTCAAACAAAATATTGGTTCAAGTTGACAAAGAAACATTGCACTCGGATTCGCGCAAAGATCCGCTTTGTGACGCGACCGCTTGATATATTGTAGATGCAATGATAATGATGGTGTAACTTTCGCGAATTAATTACAAAGATTTGAGATAGCCTTTCTGCGATTCTTTTTATCTGTGGAAATCATTAAAGTAAAATGCTGTTGCTTGTTTCGCTAATGTAATCTCCAATCTTTAGAGTACTATTCGATTACATGCTCTTCAAAATTTTTTGATCACGGTTAATGGAAGATATATGCTTCTAGTAATTGTGTTCATAAGAGAGAAAATAAGGTTTTCTCTCAGGTATAAAATGAAATCCTTTGAAAAAGAAATATCACTTGCACGTGTGGCACTCGGACGGATTTGTTTTTTTGTCCTAAAATTGCTCGTAACTATTTTTATTTTTCATAAACGATCGGCCAGCTCTCGAAACTTTATCGATTCTTCCAAATTTCGTTTCAATCTTTGTGACATATTTTTTGAAAATACATGTTTATCGATTTATCACGATTTCCACTGAGACTTTGCCGATGCAACTCGATCTTTGTTCGACGTGTCACGAAACAATGGAAATTTCGATGTGGCAGATTAACAGCAAAGTACTAGATTATCGTAAAACGTACCTGACGATCAGGAATCATGTCACAGTCGTACATGCTTCTGTCACGTCGATAGAATGCGGCAGGCATGTAGGCAATTATAGATGACGATCAGGCTCGAACGATTCGATCTTCGCCTCTTTTCTTTCCTTTGTTTTACTATTTACGATTTAATATCTACTTTTATCTTTCTATATATATTATGAACTCTTTTTATTATTACGCCTGTCGATTTGTCTGGTTGCTCTTTCGCTAATTTCTTTCTCTTTGTCTTTTTCTCTTTGTTCTCACACTCACACTTTTAGTTCCTATCTTACTCTCGGTATGATCAAAATATACTATGAATCATCAACATCGTTAAGATATGTGTGCTTTCCATTTATATATATGCATATATACATATATATATAGATAGATATATAGATATATATATGTATGTATATATATATATATATATTTATATATATAGAAATATTTAATCTCTCTCGGTGCAGGTGATGTCGTTCGTTAACAAGTGTGTTCTCTGCTTCTCTGTTAGAATTACGATAATTTTTGCTATTTATCTCTTTGCTTCGCTAATATAGCCAGTTCCGGAAAAAATGGGCTCGGCTTTCGAACCGAAGAACAAAAATAGACGTTTGTGTATATATATGTATATCTGCAGGAAGATCACTGTTTTTAGGCTGCTGCCACAGGCTCAGAACTTGTCTCCGACGAAGAGTGGTACGATGAACCCGACTTTTAAAGTTTGTCGTCGCCCTTCAAACGGGGAGCATGATCCGCAACACGCATCAGACTAACTTTCTACTGGTAACTTCTCTTGCGTGTTAACTGTTTGCCGTCCAGTAGATAGCACGATGCCAGGTTAGCGTGAACCGATTACCAGATTTTCACATGCTAATGGAAGGGCACTGGTTAGGCCTCGTTCTTTTTCTCCTATGATCCGAGATGAAGTGATCAAATCGTCAACGATATCGCGAGTCGTCCAAGTTACGCCCGATCGATTTCTCACCGATCGCGATAACCAACGGAATTCTTTGTTTGTCAGAAATAGTGTCAGACACCAGTGGTCGAATATCCTTGACTGTCGTCAGCTATGATGACATTTCAGGTAATCTCGAACCTCTATTTATCGAATCCCTGAACAACGGTTTCGTACGCAAGATCGTAGGTTCCCGAGTCTCGATGGATATTTCGCGAAGCAGCGAATCTTTTCTGTAGGAAGGGAACCGGCACGAGGCTTAACTCCCTTTACGGGCCATAATCTCTGTTTGCCACGCAATTCTCTGTCAGCCGATCGTGTGTGAGTTATTTCTCGTTTCTTCTACGATGTAACGCCTGGATTTGTTCGTTTCCTTCTGTAACTGTGCCGTGTGATACAGAGGGACGAAGCGACGACGAGGGAGTAGAGGAGCGACGAGAACGGCGATGACGACGACGACGACGAACAAGTTGAAAACGAAGTAGACGGTGACGATGACGACAAGAACGACAAAGATGAAGACGATGACCACTCGTTGCGTGTGTGCGGCACGGTCTCTCGCGTACGCGTGTACACAGTGTGAGTAGACATGTGGGTGCCTCTGCGCGGTTGGTGTTTTCTACGTGTGCGCCCGCGTACGTTTCCTCTCCTTGTATTACGTATGTTATATTTTTCTCTCCGTATAAGTATATCTTTATGTATCATGTATACAGATACACCGTGTGTCGTGGCGAACTATTTTATGCCTGTATAGACACATACGTGCAGAAGAACCGTGTCCACGAGTGTATGGCTTGTATCTGCGTATCCAAGAATAGCGTGTGTGTGCATGTATGTATGTATATATTTATATATGTATGTATGAATGTCGTGTGTTTGACGAGTGTGCTGCGAGAACGACAGACAGAGCGCGTGTCGCTTCGAGAAACAGGTACCGGCCTGTCGAGTGCCTAGGGGAAGACTGGACTCGAAACCGACACGGTGGCAGCAGGACCACGGGGGCGAGGGTGTTTCTCCCTCTTCCATACCCTCTCTGTGTCCCTCTCTCCCTCTGTCGATGTTTCTCCGCCCTCCGTGTGCCCTCGCTGCTTCCTCTCTTCGTTACTGGTGCGCTTCCTCTCTTCTTCTCTCCCTTTCTCTCGTGGTCTCTGCGTGAAACGTTGGAGCACAGGCGCGCTGACTCTCTCCACCGACCGACAATCAATACGTCGGCAGGCCCGCACTTTCGCCCGCGAAATTGTAATTTTCACAGTTCCATCGTTCTTCCAGTTTCCGTTGGCCGATTCCCTTCTGCGTCGCTGGGATCCATCTTTGTTTTCCTATCGTCCTCCAACACCGACCATTCTCTATACCAGATTTCCACGTTCAACGTTTCTATCGTGATTATATAGACTGGAATCTTACCTCATTTTTTAATTTTTTCACTTTTTTATCATCTTTTTTTCTTTTCCATAATGCCGACTCGAGCGTAAAAGCGCGGGAATTTCTTGGTTATGGATCGACGGCGACGAATATAGGAACATTTGCACCGCTAGTTTCGAATTTTTTGTTGCTTCGTCGACAATAGTCAGTCTTGGTTGTCGTTAATTTTTCTCAATATCGATCTTTTGCCTCGATATCGCCTTTCGTTACGGTCGAATATTCGATCGGACCGAATACCAAAATTTCAACGCTGATTCGACCTACATCTCTTTCTTTTGGTCGAGAGACACGATAGGCGCTGTACGTTCTATAAAATTACATTTGCGTATATCGGTAGAACAAAGTAATTCTGACAATAAGCTATTTTCTATGCGACTAAGCACGTTCTGTTCCAAATACCATTCCCGTAGGCAATTTGTCCAAAAGGAAATACGAGCAACAAAGTCGCAACAAATCTTTATTATTCGACATCGTACAGAGGATCGTCGCATAAATTATACGAAACCATAATTCTTATTTATCCAACTCGTGCTCGTAAATTTGGAGCTGGAGTTCTTTGCATGTTCGATGAAAAACTGGTGACATGGTGACAGATATTCGATTATCGAACCATTAAGAGCATTTTGCGCCACTAGCGTGGGTCAAACCAAAGGAAAACCATTTGGCTCGCAAATTTTTTGTTATCAGAAATCTTCTATAGGCGATGCGGATAACTTAAAAAAATATCAATAAGAAACGAAAGCGCGCGTTTAACGCTGTTTGGCTCGACTTTCGTTGGTACAAAATAATTATTATCGAGTCCGCGTATTACTAGCACTTGTTTGATGATAATTTAATCGTTTAGGAAGTCGAACAAGTTTGAAAACGAATTAAATCTAGTTGACGACATAAATAAAGCTTTTGAAAAGTTCTGCGACCAATTTGAAGCTCGAATAACTTTCACACTGATATGTAGTACATACTAATATATATAGTATATAATATAATTATTAACAATTATTTAAAGCGGTTGAAAGATGTTGACTCCATTTTCTGGCAAAATAATTTCGATTTTTCACCGTGCTAATGTACAATTTCAAATTGCTCACGCATTACTATTTGTGATAGATTGAGATTACTACTTTTTACGTTTCTTCCAAAATTGGTTAATTTATATTCAGCTTTGTTTAGAAGCTTCTTAAATTTAAATGTACCTACCATCTAAGAAAGTATCGGACTATAAAAGTGAGTCTTCTCATCGATGCCCGTTCAAATAAATAGGATTTTAAATAGCGATGAAGGTAGCGAATTTATCTAATAATTTCTATACAAGAAGCGTCTTACCGAGCAGCGTTAGATAATATTACTAGAAAACGGGAATTACTATAAGACCAGGAAGTGCTATATCATTATAATCATGGAACAGCGATCTTATATATACATATCTCCTTGCAAGAATAAAATGAAATCGTAGAAGCCAAGCGCCGCGGAGGAGATTTTGCTGCAATGAAATACGAAGGGAGTATGACGTAGAGTTAAAAATATATTTTGCGAATGGAGGGAAAAGAAATCACATGCAAATAACTAAAAATTCAAGTTTAGCCTCTTTAAATTGTACGAACTAATCGTGTATACCATCACCATTTGAATTACCAAATATCCATCCTGTTTTTTCTTTTATCTTTCTCATTTCATGTTAAAGATAAATACGAATAAAAGAGAAAAGAAATTTATGAAGTCGTAATACATAATAATACGTTTTCCAAGCATTTTCTTCGACGATGACATATTCTAAACAAAATTTTCTTTACATTTTAAAATTGATACAGGAAATTCAATCTCTACAATTCAGTAGAAAGAGATCGTGTGTGGTCGGACATATGCCGTTACAAGATTCATACGAGACGCAGTGTTTGAAAATTTAACGTTTTTTTCTCTCTAATTTGAAAACTTGATTGTTAAAATATCTCCAAAATTATTCGGCTTTTAAAGAATGGTTCAACTTAGAAGCGACGTATTTTTACATTCTCTTTTTCTTCTATATGAAAAGGTAATGAAAAATACATATCAAATATCTTCCGTAAAACAACATCACGTACATATAAATTCTATCATACATTCACAATTACAAAGCTTCTTTTTTTCTCTTTTATAATTTCCAACATATGTATTTCGTTAGAGTACTTTTGTATTGTTCTCGTTATAGGATCTTGCTTGTTATTTCGATAAAAGAAAAAAATGGACCCTGTACAATTGGACCGGTAAAGAGAAGTCGCAAAAGGGAACGAAGAAATTTCAGAAAAGAAAGCGAAGCTAAACTCCAAAATGAGACAAAAGCGGTACGATTTGCAAAAAGAGAACACTAAGCAGAAAACGTGACTGTAGTACATATTTGCAGTAGCCTTACGATTCGAAGGTTTCTTCCACTTGTGGAAGCACGCGAGAAATAAGAAAAGAGTTTTCAGAGAACACTCCATCGTAAAACTGACGCTTTTATTGTAATTCATCGCAAACGATAATGTCTTTTCTCTTTTATGATAACGAGAAATTCAATTCTTTTGCATCTACCGAGGATTAATATTTTAGATCCAGTAGCTACTTGATTATGCAGTAAAAAATACATAAATAGAAAATATGTTTCGGAGTAGTAATGAATCAGAAGATGTGAACCCTGCAGCTCTCGTAGGGAGTAGAAAGTCGGTTTTTGTTTGATAGTGCAATGATAGATTGCTAATGTACCTGTATCGACTAGATATGTACGTACCGTGCCAAATGAAAGATTAGGAGACGTAAATACCTTAAAACAAATCATCGAAAACGTCTTTCCACGGAAATCTATGTGCAACACTTTCCTACACACTTCACGCGACACGTGAGAGAAAACTAGAAATTCCACGCGGTTGGCTTACCTACCACTTCTACTTGATTGAGAAGAGAAGGTACATAGTGCGCGGAATAAACTTAATATCGTTTTATGTAGGTACGTGTAAATTGTGATGTTAGCCATCTTCAGAACTTTTATTAACAATTCTAATAATGCATATTAATACGTGAGGTGAGTCGATCAATCTTAAAGTGAATAAACTGAAGTTGTATCTGGGAAAACATTTCATATGCTCCAACTTAATATTACGAGTAATATTTAATTAACTTTCCAGAGTAACAAACAGCTATGAGCTTTGCATTCGCTCTTTCATTTTTCGAATTTTTACTGCATATATGTAATATGTATACTGTACGATGCCACGGCGGCTCCTTCTTATGGGTCTCTTATAGTTGTAACATACTTCAGATGTGTCACATACAGTCGATGTTTTATGTGCCACTAGACAAATAATTTCCATTGGAGCACGATTTCGGATCGTCAGTCAATGAGATACTTATTCACGAGAAAACCCTTCCATTTAATCCTTTTCGAAACATTTACTGTTTGCGATCGGTGCTCTTTTGCCCGCTGTACTGCATTAGCTAATTTGTACGAAGAACAAAAAGGAAACGCTTTCGTCTTTTGCAAGAAGCAATTTTTATAATGAAGTTTCTCTCGAGCAAGACAATGGACGCATTGAATTGTATGATATTTTGAGGGAACATTATTTGGAAACGAGACGTGCTCTTAACGGAATTTTACTTTTTTATTGCATCGATCTTATGCTCTAAAGGAAAGCAAAGGAAAGCAAAGGAAAGAAAGGAAACTAAAGAAATAGTTAAAACGGTTACAGAAAAGAGCGCAAAAGTAATTATGATAATAAGAACCGACAGGATGTTAGGTCGGAAGAATATTTAATAGATATTCAGCTATGTGTTATAACTCTGTCAAAAATTGCAATTTCACATAGTATAAAACGTACGTAAGAGTTTCATTTGACCAAGTTACGAAATTACACTAAGAAAATCGAATTTAAGGCTTTTTACGAGTATATCTTTGAAAATACATTCTTGAAAGAAATTAAAAGTTGAAAAATTTCTTCAAGAGAATTTAAATACCTGTTTTTCTAATTTGACTTTATATTACTATTAGACATTACTGCCAGGTATCTTAGGAAAAAACTTCGTTACACGAACAACGACTATTAAATGTTATTGATATGAATTCTATTTCAAAATTGGCCGCATAGTTCTGAGAATTTTCGGCCACATTACAATTACGATACGACTTGCGTCGAAGTAAGTTTCAAAAACATGAAATTCGGGAGGACAAAAGAGGAAATTAATATTTAAAAATTGTACTACTTTACCGAGGCGCACCGAGAAAATTCTCCGGTGAAAGAAGCGATCGTTCTTCCGACGGATTTAGTGAGTGAAAACTCGAAACCCTTCAACTCTAATATATCGTAATATAATGTAATATTATAGTAAACCGAGCTTTATATTGAAATCATGCTTCGTTCGTCAGATAAACTACTCGAACAAAAGTAGCGAAAACAAAAATATTCGATAATATATTAGAAAAACACACACATGGCGATACAACGCTTACGATTTTCTCCCCCTTTTTTTCTAATCATACACAACAATCGACAATTAACGCTTTCTACGGGTCTCTATGCCAGCGTAACAAACCTTCCAACTATTTATGCTTTGTTATTCCTTTTCGTCTCTAATTACATCGATCTAGAACAATATTGTAACAAATTTTTGCGAAAGCTTGGAAAGAAATATTCAGCTCAGTTCGGTTTTCTGTCTATTCCTTTCTTTCTTTCTCTTTCTCTAATACGTACATGTAAACAATATCATTGGATAATACCTCTAATCATCTAGATAATTCTAATAGTGTTACACCACATGTAGATAGCGATTACGTATCGGTGGAACAATGTCCACTAAACACTTACCATGGAAGAACCCATTATACCTACGAACTCAATTGTTTCGCCTGTCGAAGATTGAGAAGAAGTGCCTAGAACACATATATCGTACATTCACGTTGAGTGAAAAATCATGATCTCGTGCAGCCGCGCTGATTTCTTGTTCGCTCTACTTTCTAGCGTAAAAACAAAAGCGACGCTATTTTCCCCTGTACGGTATTTCTGGCCGTCGTCGCGTCGCGTTGCGACACAGCGCGTTGCACCACAGAGCATGAGCTTTGATTTTATTTTCGCGACGAGTATTTCGACGTTCTCCAGAAATAACGTCGTATATCCCTTCCGAAATCTGCCATAATGTGAAATGATATTATCCCCGTATGTCTCTGCCGCGTTATCATAGAATAATATTTACAGTATTATTATTACGCGAAGCACACGCTCGAGATAGGTCAAATACTTCATACGCGACAAGTGATGCGATAGCTAATAAAGCAGTCTTCCCTGTCGAAATGGAGGGCAATAAAGTACGAAGGGAAGCTGTCGCGAGAAACTTTCATTATAAAAATATTAATCGCCATAGTAAAAGGATTCTTACATTTTGTACTTTCTTCACGTACCGAAACATGAATATTTTTTTGCAATTTACGCTTACTCGTGCTGTTCTCTGTTAACATGGTAAAATGCTATTAAAATATTCCGCTAGAAATAGTACCGAAGAAGGAAACAGCTGAACATTTTTTTTCAAAGTAAAGAACAAATCGCATCTAAAGAGCAGAAAAGTTAAAGGTCAAGGCTTCGAAGAATTGAAGAGTGAAAATGCAAAATTCAACTCGATCTTGGGAAAATTTGCGCGATATTTATGTGCCTCGGGAAGCAATAAAAAATGGAATGCGAATTCCATCGGATGAATCTCGTATATCCAGGATCGTTTAAAGTTTATATCAGTACCGATGATGCTCTCATAAGTGAGCTACGGATAAGAAGTGCGAACGAAACATAGGAAAGTTTTTTCACTTCGCGAAATGAGACGATCAAGTTTGACATTTTTCTTGTTTGATAAGTTTGTTATCAACAAACACAAACCTGCTATTATTGTGTAAGATAAATCACATTTTTCTCTCTCCGTTGCCTTCTCTTCATTTTATCAATATCCCTTTGTTTCCTCGTTTACTTTTGTTTCATAGCTTATTCATTGCACCACTATCACGTAGAAGAGAAATCAGGCCGTTTCGTTCTTGAGAAACGTCGTCCTAAATAAGACGTCCAAGGAAATGATTACGTTCTTGAAATTCTGATTACGCTATTGACTCTTGCAAAAATAAATAAAGCAATAAATAAATTTCGGAAAATATTCCAAACGATCGCCCGGGAATCGACGATAATTCTTTAGCGAATCTTTTTCGATTAAATAGTTTGAAAAAGATATTATTGCTCGTAAAGTTATACCGGCCGTGTAATTACGAAAAAGGAAATGTCGGCAAAATTGTATTTCTCCTCTTACACGAGACTGAAATTTTAGTCACAGGAAATGGTACCGAATTATCGTTGGACGTGAAAATGAGGATGTAAAAGTTTGCTTAATGAAGAAGGGAGCTAAAGGCTGTTTTAAAATAATTATAATTTCCTGATCTAGAAATTCGTACAACCGTGTTTCATAACTTTACATACTGCAACATTTATGCAGTTTCCAATGTGAAATTAATTTTACGCGTACCACAATTTGATGTTGCCATTAGATAAATGACATTTAATTCAAACAAAAAGTATAAGTAGAACGATACGTTTTTCGTGCTGTTCCAAGGAATCTGTTCTCGTTACTATAAAATTAAAATTGTGCAAACTTGACATAAAGATTTCTAGATCTCCATTTTGAAAATTATAAAGATTGTTCGCGCTATTAAATTTGTAAAAAGATTAAGCGAGAATCATTACAAATTGCAGCTTCATCATATAAAATTTAATCTTCTATGAAAAGTAAGGTTGACAACATTATAAAATACTAAAATACCCACGTAATTTACAAAATATTGTTACCGTTTAATATATGCGAATGATTGTAAAAAAGATGAATATTGTAGCGAATACCAGAAAATGCAGGTATTGATATTAAATATAACGTAAAATGCAAAATTCAACCGTTTTATCGTGTTTCATTGATTTATGCGCGGTTGACGCGGAGTATTATGAAATCTCTGCAGTCTGGAAATTAAAATAACGAAAAACAAACAACTTTCATATTTCTCAGTTTGCCAAGAAACTATACAACGGTTTTGATCACTTTTTACCCTATTCAGATGCTTTCCTCATTGTCTGTTCCAGTTTATCTCTCGTAATTTATACGTTTCTTCGGTATTTCGTGTTTTCATTGCCAACGAGAGCCAATTTTTCCTTGTTGCATCTTCAAATTGGGGAATGTTGCGGTATGTGTAGGTGTATAATTCGCTTGACTGTGATCTTAGAGATAAAAAGCAAAGAGAGCTTTCTCTGATGTTTTTATAAAAAATTTAGTCGTAAAATTTTATCCTTAAAAAATTCCTCAAATTCGAAGCAAATACGGAAGAATCGTTTATCGTTTGAATTCTACGCTAAAGATCATAACAATTCGGATACCGACGAGTAAAAAAATAATTATCAAGAATAGTCTAAAGTCATAATTCAAGTTTTTAATAGTACATTCTTCTGGATAGTTCATATTGTACTCGAATGCTTTGAAATGCTACTAAAAGGTCAGATTAATTTAAGGTTAATATCAAAACAACGCTTCGATAGAAACGAAGTAAAAATTGCATGAATAATGTTGATGCTGTAATCTAGCTGTTCGAAAGATATCAGTGCTTTAATATCAAAACGTGTCTTCTGGAGACTTAGATACTCATTCTCGTATCATTCGTAACTATTAATTTCACAAAATGAAACAGTTTACATTCCACCACTGATGCTTGTACTTCTCTGCTCTCGATTCGTATCTATCGATTCTACTTCGCTTTTACACTTATTCAGTTACTTTTTCTTTTCATCAATTATCAAATTCGAGATATATAAATAAAATTATATAATAATATATATATAAAATTGGATCGGTAAATTTTGAATTTGTCAAAATCGTAATTAAATGATAACGACGCAAAGATTCCATCCGTTACTTCTTAAGCAACGATTGGCCCATATTTTCTCAGCCTACGAACTTTGCTCCAAACGCTTTGCACTTATGCAATCTCGATTCATTCTTCTTCAGAAATCCAGACAATGTGAAACGTCGCGAATACGTTTCGGATTTTCATTGAATGATCTCCCTCAGCCATTATTACGATCGGTATATCAGTGAACTTTCTCGACAAAACCACGTCATTTGCGTAGATTTCTCCTTTCTTTTTTTATTATTCTTTTCTTCCTATCGGAAAGTAGAAAAGGAGATTGGAGCAGGTTGTCCCAAAATTTTACTTCTTATTTTTTATGTAAATTCTGCTACAAATTCTTCGAACCTAATATTTTCGGTATTTTATATCTATTACGAAAAATTTAATAAGTACAATTTTGATTATGTACTTGTAATCTGCTTTATAAATTTAGTAATAAAATCTTTCCCCTGCTTGTTTAGATTAATGGCGATAATGAAATATTCTCGTATTTATGTTTATTTGTTCTATTTTTGTTATGTCTGCAGATCGTGCAAAAGCATTGTGCGACATAAAATCTTTGTACGCCACTCATTTAAGATAGTAGAAAACGCTGGTAACTTTCCATTCCAGTGCAATGGTCACCGATACGTGCAATTTATTGTGCCGGATTTAACACGACCGACGATAGAAACGGCGATGGACGTTTCGAGTTGGTGCGCGTTGAAGATTGAAACTTGCGGCATTTCCTGTTAATGGACTATCGCGCTTGAAAAACCGCATTACACTGCTTTTAATATAATTGCCGCGATGCTATAGTCTGTCCATAGCCTTTTATTCTTGCTAGGCAGTTAAGAAAGATCCCAATGTTTCCAATCAAGGGATTTATTCCCATTTGATCGTGTTTTTAAGCGAAACAAAATCATGTAAGATAAAGAATAGATACTTTTTTTTTTAACTTCATCTTGATTTTTTATTATGAAACGGCGATCGAAGCGGCTTACAAGAAATGAATCGGGTATCTAATTTATGGAAAACAAATTTTCCTTAAACTTCCTTAACTCGATAGATGCGTTGTAGGTTTTGGAAAGCTCGAATGAGTTTTTGTTGGAATACAATTTTACAAGGGACATACATATATGGTAATCTGATACTCTGAATTTAATTTATATATATAGGAAAACAACCGAAAATATTGGAGACTATTTGAAAAAATTCAGGTTGTTGCTTCGTACGAACTTTCGCCAAACAAAGAGACAAACGAACGCGGAATGGGCCACGTGACAACAGCTACAACTGGTTTTCTTTGAAACTGTTGCAGAAATATCAGCATATATTTTCTTTTCGTTTTAAATTACTTGAAATAGACAGATAATTCTGGCATAATACAAGGATTTTAGCATCTTAATACGAAGGGTATGGAACAATTTGAAGTCCAATGTATACGGTGGATATGAACCCTTCTTAGCTCTAGCAAAACGAACTTTCACTACCACTGGATAGATAATATAGACCGACGGTCAATATTAGTTTGCTCGATGGCTTCTGGCATGTTTGCTTTGCATGCAGATGAAAAATATTTTTGTTGCATATAGCAGATATATTACTTCCGAATTATTTGTTGACGGATGTTTATGTAAAACTTTAAAGAATTAGAAGTTAGACCCAAAGTATAAATGCAAGGAGACTGCACTGATATCAACTAATTATCTCGTGCAACAAATTCTGTTCTTTATGGGCATATTGTATAGATAAAGGATATTATTGGTTTAATTGGAAATTAATGCGATTCTTCAATGAGAAAGCCGCATTGAATATTACGGGCGCCCTGTGCAAATCGTTAAAACTCCAAGGGCAACAGGAACGTGAAAAAACACGCGGCGGTAATGAAAGTAGCGGGAAGAATTTTAATGAATGATTAAACTTCTTGAGCACATAGCCTCAAGTTGGACTCACTGAAAGTTTCTTATGTATTTCAGTTTCATCATTGCGCCTCTGAACTTTTCATAAATATATGAGAAAATGCGGAAGGTAAATGTGTAAAATGCTTTGAGGAAATTGCAAACTTTATGCAAGAGGATCAATGATGATGTTTGATGAAAATATTGTAAGCGCAACATAAACAAAATGAAAGAAATTAGAGTAAAAAATTGTAATGTCTAATGACAAATCTCCAGGTTTTTTGCTTAATGATGAAATTAAAAATGGAAACAAGTAAATAAGTACATTCCTGAAGGAAATACTGATTGTCCACAATACGCGACGAAATTACATTTAAAATGAAGAGATTTAAAATTTATTGGTTGAATCTATTAAGAATGTAATATATAATAAAGATATACTTTAACTGTCTATAATTTCAATTGATTTGGAATTCGTATACTTATAGTATAGCTACGTTTTCTACATTTATTATATTCTCTTACGATTATACGCATATATATAAATTATTTTTTAAAGTAAAATTGGAACACTTGATGCTCGGAAATAGATAAAATTTGCAAAATTGGGATCGTTTCAATAAAATCATTTAATTACCGTTGTCTTATATATCGTTATTAAATTTTCTGAAATGTTTGAGGTTTATACTGAGGTTTATAATGACCGAGGATCTTAAGGCCAATGACTGCTTTTTGAGGTCGTAAATTACAGTTCACTGCACACACTTGTCTGGAAAACTTCTGTTTTTCCGTGTCTCCAATTGCTAACATCTGAACGATCGAAAGTACGAAAAGTAATTTTCCAATGGAAAATTTACGGACAAAGTCACCGCTTAGGATCAATGGGATTTGGTATGTGCACGAGAAAATTGCTTCTCGCTATTCGAACCTAATCCGGAATCGGTTTGTTGAGAGAGACAGTAGGCCAAAGTACTAACTTTAATACATACCACTTTAAAACTCTTTTAACGAAAAACGTAAATTAAGAATTTGCTTTAAGCAGAAATGTAAACCGTACTTTTAAGCCTACGCGTGTTTATATTACGTTTTTTCCAAACGATTTTGACAAATTTTTTTGAGCATAACGGACAATGGAGTTTACAATTGAAAACTTCCGGGATATATTTTAAATTCATCTCCTTATATGAATAAAAATAGGAAATGTGTTTCATAAAATCGTATAAAGATGAAGATAAAAAACATAAGCAACCCTGTTTATATATGAAAACTTGAAGGAGATATGCCCGTACTAAAAGAACATTTTAAAAAGATTTACGACCAAGTTGAATAAGTTTGTTGAAATACTGGCAAAATATCTTTTGAGATGTTTTAACTCTTTATGGCATCATTTATCTGTCACAGTTTCTCGTATATATATAGCTGTGGACAGACACTGCGGAAGTCTGTGGTTGTAGTTACTGATCGTAACGTGTCAGTAATGGGTCACTGTGGGGTTAGGTCGAAGATCGAGGTTAATTGAAGTGTTCGAGTGTGTCACTCGAGAAATTCTCACCAGATATTGGTGGCTTACGAATGTGTCGTCGACTTTTCCACTAAAAATTCTTTCCTTCCCTACTTGACAAATAGAGACTACGATATATCGCTAGTATTATAACGTACTTTTATAAAAGGAAAAGGATAAAATTATTATTTTGTAAGAAGTTCATGAATCATAAGCAAATGTTACACTAAAGTGATAGACATCAAAGTAAATGCAATCGTTTATAACAATTTGGAATAAAGCAAGGATAAAGGGAGGAAGGATAACAGACAATAAAATTTTACATTTACAGTGGATTTGAAATATATTCTGCGAGAAAAGCATTTGAAAAGATAAATCTCGTAGAATAACTTCAAATGTGTTAAAAGTATGCAAAATTCTAGGAATATGTTGTAAGGTAACATAAACCTGAATAATTTAAAGTTCAATCCTATCTTCCTAATCAGTTGAGTAGAATATATCGCAATGACTTCATAAATCTGCCATTTAAAAGTAAACTGTCGTTATATTCCTTACTTAGAAAAAAAGATCTTTCGAAGTCGTAAAATAGTCTAATTTTGTAGGTAAAAAACGTACAATAACAGTAATAAGCATACAACTATAGGAATTATCTGAAGTAATACATACAATAAAAAATAAAAATTGATCGAAGATTTCTTTTAAAATTTCGTATGGAACTAAAATTTTACGATGTTGGTATCAGTTGACAGATTACTCCATAGTTGGTGTCTAATTTGCATTTACAATTGACGCAATGATGGACAGCCTACAGTCATTAATCTTAACACATTGATGATATCAGAACCTGAGTTCAACAATGAAGCCACAATTAATTGAAGTTTTTCTTTAATTTGCCCTCCTTAATAGCGATGACGTGAAAAAATACCACACCCACAATTACCTTTTAACTTTTAAATTTACTTTATAATTATTTTTTAAATAACAACAAAAATTCACGAATTCTTATACTTTGTAACTTGCCAGTTCTTTTAATGAATGTTATTCTTAGATTAGAATGACAATAGAAAAATCATAACAATTCAATGGTTTCTTAAAAATTCAATTGCGACAACCAATCGTCTTGGAAGGATTAAACAAGAAAATCTATTTTATAATAATGATCGATCGATTGAAGATCCGTGGAAAAGCCCGAAATAAACAGGAGAAAGTGAAATGAAAGAAAGGAATAAGCATTAAAAGAAATAATCGTGGTTACCAACGAATAAAGTAAGCGATGGTCAATAAAGTATTGACCGCAGTTCGACCACCACTCTAATGCCGGGTAGGAAGAATAGACTGTACGAAAAGTATTGGTCGAAGGTCTCTGTCAGAGAATAGAAGGGGATAGAAAAGAGGAAGGGAAAAGTAGAAGAAGAAAGATAGGAGAAAGAGGCAGGAGGTGGCTAGACGGAGCTCTAACAAGTGGCTGCAGCCCGTAACGATCGCCTTCTGTGTCATGCACCAGACACTCGCGTGCTTTCTCTATCTCTAAGAGGTTTAACCAATACACACCAATTTCGCGTTTCTTTGTGTCCATACGTGTGCACTAACATTAGGAAATATCGCTTAACGTGACACAAAGGTCGCTCATGACCGACTGATATTTCGCTCCCTTTTGACTTGAAATAATTTTCACCGCGACACGCCCGCAAACAGCGGTTGGTTAATTGGACCGATCGATCACTCCTATTACCTGGCTATCTATAAAGCATTTTGTCACATATAAGTTTTTTTAAATACGCCATTTTTGCATTTTGCTCCTAATCGTCTAAGTTCTCTATGGAAATTTTCGAAATTACTCAATACCTTCTTAAACAAAATTTTGTAGTAATACTATATAACTAAATATATTCACGATCGTCGATATTTGTGAAACTACTCAATATAACCATTCAGCTTTCGAAATATAGAACTATCGAGGCAACCACCTGAAGCTGCTATAAGTAGTGAAAAAAAACTGAACCGTTCATTACTAAATTAAATAGATTTTCGATACAAGAAATTCACTTGAATCTGTTTATTTGATTTTCTGCCTTTGACAACGATGTTTTTTGTGCACGAAGTGATTGTGGGATTCATGTTTGACTATTTCGTCGTATAAAGAGGTGAAGATTTCAGATGACAGCGATACAAGATTATTGTTAATTCAGATTCCTTTTAAAGCCACGTACCCTTTGAAATATGTTCAAAGAGAAAGGCGAACTGTATTTCATTCGATTAAGGGAGGAGTAATCCTTAGATATTTGTTTTACAAAATAAGATTAAATTGTAATAATATTTTTCAAACCTTTTGTTCGGCGTTTTTCTTTTAAATTAATATAAGTTCCAAATCTGTTAATTACTTAACGTCATTAAAACAATTTACGGATTTGATTAAGTTTAGTTATATTTTGATAGTGTATAAGAAAACTTAAAGAAAATTATCCAATCCAACTTCCTGCAGGGAATAGACACGATATTTATAGAGAATCAATCCCACTGCTATGAGCAGAGACTATTATAAACGACCGAAAATCTTTGTGACCCTTTCTCATTTCTGAAATTAGCGACAGAGGCTAAAGGCGTTTCATTAATCATGGTACTAAAGTTTGTCACGAAACGGCCTCTGTACTTAAACATATTTGGTTTTATTTTTCACTGTACCACGCATTTCCTTTATCTTTTTTCTCTCTTTCTATTTTGTAAATTCGAAAACGAAAAAGGTTGTTGAAGAAATATGTTTTTGTATTTGTTAGATTTGGAGATTTAGGTTAGATTTGCAAATTTTTAGATTTTATTGAAACTATAGTTTAATCCAAATGTGTATTTACCATGATGATATTATATGGTCGGTGTTTTGTGCATTAACCCGATTGAATTCATTCAATTAAAACTTTTCACGAATTCGTCCAACGTGCTTTGACTTTTACAGCATGCTTTTGCATGTATGCTTTCTATGTACCGACGACCATGCACACAAATTATAGGGTGTATACCGCAATTACACACAACGAAAAATTCGTCATAATTTTATGAAAACTCAAAATTAACGCCGCGACACGAAACACAAGTCATGTGACTTCCGATAAATACACACACACATATACATATATATCTATATATCTGTGTGTGTGTGTGTGTGTGTATAGACATGTATGTAGCCATGATTAGAAGAGTGAGAATGAAAAAGGTGGATAACAGAAGGAGGCAGAAGAGAAAGAAGAAGTAAGTATGTATATGCATGTAGTACCAAAATATCTGTTGGAGCGCGTGGCAGCCCGGTCGCTGGATGATAGAAAGCACATGCCCGGCGTGAGAACTGTCAAATACAATGATGTTTCTGTTGAAAGTAAAAACATGGAGGCCTAAAAAAGGCACTTCCGTTAAGATCAAATCGATATCGCAGGAATCGTTAATGCTGCACGTTCTTTGTCGTAAGTAACACTTAATCCCCCGCAACACACTCTTTGTATATATCTATCCCGCTCTTAAGAGCAACCGGCACGCTTGTTTGTCCTTCTCTCACGTCTTACGAGTTCTACTTTTTCTCTGTCGTGTACATGGTTCTCTCACTTGCCTATGAATACATGCATCGTTCGCGTTTGTACACACTCTTACACGTGTATGATGATACACGTATACGCAGAGTCACGTATAGATGAACACGCACACAAGCATAGTTATTCTATAGGTGATACCGAATACCGTGCAACGGTGCAACAGAACGTAACGCATCGAGGTAAGCCGGGGTAAGAAGACCTTAACCTAGCGCGGTTAAAAGCCAGGAATGTAAGCGGCTCAAATAAAAACCAAATGATTAGAGCAAATAAACATTCTTTTTCTCCGGTTTCCGATAAATTGTCTTACCTGCTTTACTAGTGGGTGTAGTGTCTGTTCTATGCTACGGGTCTTTATCTCTAGGGTGGCTGGGTCTACGGGGTCGGGTGTCGCCATGATTCGAACACAACTCCGAGCTCCGTAGACTCGAACCAAGCCTAGAGGGTTCGTTGCACCCCTCTTGCTTCTCGTGCGTCCTCACTACCCTCTCACAACACTCGTGCGTTTCCACTTATTTCCCTAGATGCCCCTCTATTCGAATTACTAGCCAATCGTTGCGTTGCTAATCGGCGATGCCAGCGACGTTCAGTTGCAACGGCGATATACCTGCAACTTCTCGTCGTGTAACTATGCAACCAAGTTTCAAGAAGCCACGGTAGCACCATCTTCCGAGTTTTAATGGAATTACCGCGTTCGGATAGTACTCGTTCGTTGCTTCTAGTTCTCTGTGTTTTAATCGCTTTTAAATCGGAATTTTTCTAAAAAAAATGAAAGAAAAAGAAAGTACAGTACGCGTAGAATACACCGAGGATCAATTTTTCGAAGCAGAGATACGCTCAATCAGGAATCAACGATTATATTGAAAAGAAGATATGCAGCTTTGAATCTGTTAATGGCGCGCAAGCCGTTAACAGAAATATGAAATTGGAGCATTGCTTAAACACTTCGAAATCTTTTTTTTAATGTAAATTGCAAACTAATCTCATTGAAAAAATACAAATTATGTTAATATACCAATACCTTACGCGTGTACGTATGATTTGCCTTGTCTTGTCTATCGTTACACCTACGATCTCGCACTTCTATAGGTATGTTGTATGAACTTTAGAAACGCAAAATAACACGAATGAAGCAAGAAAAGAGAAGAACGAATTGGTAGGGTAAATATCGTGTTATCCCAAGAACGAAATGTTTGGGTAAATACTGTTACCCCGATACTAAAAAATAACGTTACAAATAAGTCCAACAACAAATGGGGAGATGTACCCCGGCACAGAAAACATACATTGAGGAGAATGGGGAGATGAACCCCGATACAGAAAACATACGATACGCTAAGGATATAGAAAAGAGAAGGTCGTAACCTGAATCAAAGATATCAATGACTCATTTTTTGAACACCTTAAGTAAGAAGAAGGTGTACAAAGTCCAACAACTTTTAAAGTGTCTGTGAGTGCTGCGTGTGAGAGATGTAGGAGTGTTTTTACTGAAGAGTTGATAGCAAGTGAAATTTGATGACGGTCATGTCGAGGAGGTAAATTAGTAATGGGTGTATCTAGAATACGAAACAAGTGGATTTGTTGATTGTAATTTTTGGTAAGGAAGTGAGGGCAACGGCCATCGCTGCTAATTGAATTGAAAAAACTGACAGGTAAGGATGGGTACTGCTCGCCCCCTACCAAAGGTCACTCGCGGGTGAAAGCGGCCTTCGAGTGTTGTACATGAGAAAAACCATTTATTCCATGTTTTACCGTAACGAGTAATAACCCCAAGGAGCGTCTCGACTTAAAGAATGCATTGTAGAAATTAAGGGCCTCGACAGTATGTTGATAAACAATCAAAAAAAGGCTAAATCTAAAACGATAATAGATTTGTTCGCACTAAAGAGGATTTTATGAATTATTGAATGATTTTATGAATAGGAAATGAGAATAAATGTTTGGGTCACAGGACGTAACAAAATGTAATATTGAATATTGAATCTGCCATAAAGATTATCATAAAGTAGTTTTGAGACAATTATCATTAGAATGATAACTAATTTACAACACATTAAATAATCGTTCTGAAAAACAAAACTCGAAATAAATAGAATCTATATGTTTAAATAATAGGTATAATAATAAGTAGAAGTACCTTTTTGCTTCTATCAGAATTTTATTTACAAGCAGTATTTTCGAAATACATATTAGTATTAAGATTTAATAAACATTTGACAATAGCGACTAATTAAGACGTATTCGGAAACGTTTAATAGGACGAGATGCTAATGAACAAGTTTATCAATAGATTATATTTGTAGTAATATTTGAAAGTTATACGTACGTGTCTAGAACATAAATGCTACCTTGAGACATTGTCAGAAGTTTGTGGACGACATTTATTTTAAAGCTATCGAATACATCTAACTCTTGTAAAGCTACACATGACTAGTTCTAAATAAACGCTATTCATAAGACGTATTTCGTTAAGCAACAGCAGTTAATTGTATCAAACAAATCAATATCTCCTTTTTCATTTATTTGTTACAAAGGATCAAATTATTGAGTCGAACGGATAATGAAAAATAAGTATTTATAAAATAATTCGATAGATGACAAACACGTGTTATCATGAATTACAATAAATTAAATTCACAGAATCTGTTGTATTTTATCAATATTCTTTCGTCACAAGTGAATTCTTGATACTTTAAAAAAAAATTCAAAATTCTACGAATAACTAGTATTCACAAAATTCAACGAAAACTAACCAGTTCGCATAACTTTGAAAATTATTAGATACGGTTAATACATACACAATTCATCAAACGATCCAACTCATATATTTTCAACTTCATATGGTAATAATACTGAAAAGTATCGGCTGATAAAATTTACCAATCATTAATACCTTGCCGCATGTTACGATATAACCGCGTTATATTAACTAAATAAGAATTATTTTGTAGTTACTATACTTTTTTCAAATCCTAAATCTTCTTCAAGTAACTTTTGCCGTTTCTGTGCTTATGTATCCTTAAAAACACCATTTCTAGGGAATTCGTATATGCGATCGGTACTTATTCTACATCGTCCAACGACAGTCTAAGTGTCCGTAGAATATCCGGAAAAACATGTCTAAGAAAGTTTGAACATTCGGGCATCTCATTGAGATTATTTTTTCGTGTTAACGAGCTTATTTTGATTTGGTGCGAGCGGCGCTCTTCTTTTCACGTGTTTCTCAGTGACTTTGTCTTTTGATACCGAAACTCCGTTGCAAGCTAAGCTGCCCTTCCTTTTTCTTAAAGATTCCGTAGGAAGGTATTCAGTTGGTCTCAATAGCTGCCGGAAATTGTACGGTCCATTGATATCTTCTGGATCGTAATCTACCTTAAAGATTTCTTGTCGCTTCTGAACGACGACAGTAGGTTTGAGGATTTGTCTGAGATCAGCTGGGATTCCAAACGTATCCTTACCCAGATCTTTTCTCACAGCTAATCGACCATTAATGGCGTTCTGACAATTAACCAATCGATCGATTCCCTTTTTGCTGTCTACACCAGGCGATCGATGTTTTCTTAAGTTGTCATTTTCTTTCGTAGGCTGTATCTCTTTTACACGACCATTTATATTATTCTTAAGGCCATTGCTTAATTTCGAAGGTTTGATCAAATCATCTCCCACGACCATTTTATTTATGAACAAACCATTTTCACAACCACTAATGATATTTCGGTATCCGTTACTGCAAGGTGGGTGTCCATTGACTTTGACCACATTGTTCGCCGATGAATGTTCATTAACCGTGTTTGAATGGCTATTAATTATGGTTTCGTGTCCGCTCGCGGGGCCGTGATAATTATTTAGGGGGACGCGCCCGTTAACAAACGCCGGTTGTCCGTTTGTAAAATTAGAACCTCCCTTAAACAGGTTCTGATGAGCATTTGTAGCATGATGTCCATTGACGATACGCTGCTGCTGACCACTGATAGATTGTTGACGGTCATTTACACCGTTGTATCTGTCGATATATTTGAATCGTAGGCCATTTGAATGGTTGATATTCGAAGATTCGACTGTAGGTTGTTTACAGCGCGGATATCCTTCAGGGAACCGCAAGTCTTTGCCAGCCGCGTGATTAGTCCTTGTACTGTAAAGAAAACAATCGCTTTAAATCGAAGATCGCCTAAAATATCGATCTTTCGTTATCAATTTCAAAGCTACAGATTGGTAAATGAAACTCGAAGAATGAAGATAGATAATGATCTACGGTATCGGAATATGTACTTTAGAAATAGTATAGATATTTTAATTCGAACGATAAAAATTTTATGGAAATGTCGGATAAAGTATTTATGATTCAAATACTTCTTCGATTGTACACGTTTTATTTTTTTTTTTTTTTTTTGTACAACTTTTTACTACCTCTTTTATATTTTAATTAGAATGTATGCACTAGAAAATAAGTTTTTGCTTTTATAAATGACATAATTTAAAGTAACTAAAGTATGTTAGAAATGAAAGAAAAAATACGCCCGTGAGATCTGATATACTTCGAATCGCTTCGAATCTATATATATAGCGAAAACTTCGAATCACTTCGAACGTGATTCGAAGCTTAAAGCTGTTGATAGTCTTGATAAGTCTGGAATCTTGAGTCTTGAGTTTTGGTATATCCTAGTCGTTTTGAATGTCTTGAAAGTCTTGAGAATTGCTATAGTGTTTGATAGCGTGATGAGTGTTCAGTATCTTAACACTTTTTGATTACTTTGGTTCAAAGTTCATTGACATGAAATATTATAAAAAATCCAGGAATATTGAGTTACCATAAATACATTTATTTGTTACTCGTTTCTACAGCTTGTAGCTTGCAGTATATGTTACGAGTGTTGATATCTAGTGCAAGTGAAGAAATAAATAAAAGAAAATAGAAGTTTCTCAAATTTGGGAGAAAATTTATGAAAAAAATAGGTTTATTGTCTATATATATTAGTTACTTAATAACAAAATCGTATTTAAAGTTAATTCAATATTGTGTAATCTACAATGTAATATACTATATATAGTATAAAGTAATAATTATATTTAAAGTTAAATAAGTTTATAATTATAAATAATAATATTTATTTGATAGCAAAATTGTATTCAAAGTGTTTTAATCTATTTCGTTTGCTATTGATCATAATTCCTGCCTTCGAAAAAATTCATTCGTGTGGCATTAATGTGGCAAAACAGGACAAAATTGCTTTTGCTATTTTTTCCAAGATATTCGCAAAAAGCTGTCAGTACAACTACAGTTAATTCTGTTTGTGGTGCGTCTGCAGTAGCGTATACGTCAGTGTTGGTTGCCGCTTATCTACTATTTATAAACGAGAGTCGGACGAGCTTAAAGACCTCGTGCATAACTACATATGCGAGGTTGCAAGAAATGTCTCTTATAACCTAGAACTCAATTAAAAGTGAATATCATCAATGTATTGGGTTTGGGTTAGACTTTTCAATCTAGGCACTACGAGACAACGCCGGATTCGGAAGTCTAATTCAAATACGATACATTGATTATATCCTCTTTTAATCGAGCTAAAAATTATAACAGACGCTTCTTGGAACCTCGCGTGTGTAATTGCGTACGGTACCTTTAACCCTTTCTTTACTACGAACGACTATAGTCGCTCTCCATAAAACGCCACTGAAGTACTACTGGCGACTATAGTCGCTCTGCGTAAGATGCCACTGACGTACTACGGGCGATTATAGTCGCTCTGCGTAAGATGCCGCGTATTATACATACGTCGAGTATTGTATATCCTCAAGTCTTTTATTAGCAATCAAAATGGTGTGACAAGAGGGAGTTATGAATACCCTGTTTTGAGGAAAATTTTTTTCTTTGAAAAACACCGTTGAAGAAGCTCAGGTTATAGTGAGGTGTAAACGCGCACCATGCACAGTTTTGACGCGGCAGCTCGTTCAGCGGGAGTGCCGCGCCGGAGAATCCGCCCGTAGCGAAAGGGTTAAGCTCAGCCGATCTTTGTTTATAAACAGAAGATAAGCGGTCAGCGGTCGACAACCAATACTGACACATACGCTGTCACAGTGAAGCACAACTAGAGGCAGAATTCAATGTGCTATTGCCGGCAATATTTTTGCGGATATCTCGAAAATTAAACGAGACTGCCGATTATACATATAGGGAAAGGTTGTTCTAAATGTCAATTACTACAATATATTTCAAAATTATCGAAATCGAAGATAAGTTAGCTTTTCCGAAGTTTTATCCCAGTTGTAGTTTTCGAGATATTCATATAATATTTTTGCTGAACTTTTTACTTAAATGTAGCCTCACGTTTCTATTTCTAAATACAAGGAAATAAGATTCTCAGCATAGCTATTAGAGAGCATGTATTTTAATAAACGACAAACTTTCTTCCTTTGATACATACTTTGATTTTAGGTTTGGATTAGAAAATCCATAAAAAACAATAATCGTTATATAAATTTTTATGGTAAACTATTCTTTATACTAGTTAGAAAGATTTCCAGCTATATTATTTTACCGTGAATCACTTTTTGATCAATTAGAAAGTTTATTAGTTCTATTAGTATTAGTGAACATAAGGAAAGTCTGTCATTTACCGAAGCACATGCTCTCGAATAGATAAGCTGAGTTTCTTTTTTATTTCCATGTGTTTAAAAATTGAAGCGCGAGGAGTAGTATAAAACCATCGCAGCACGAACGTATAATATAAATATAATCATATCTGTACATAAAAGTACATTAAAGTAAAATGTATTAAGAATATTTATTTATATGAATATTGAAAATTAAAGGCGAGCGGCATCTGTCGCTATATTCATAAAATATGCCACATAACATGAAACTAATAACATATGCCACATGTGCCTAATGACATATTTGGAGATCATTGAAATCGGCGAGGTGTGCTCTGTTCGATATATGTAATTACGAAGCATTATTATTATTATTTATAATTATTAATTTATTCACCTTAAAATATAATTACTACTTTATACTGTATAATATATTATATTATCTTTTGTATTATACACAGTACTACATCAATTTCAGCAATACGATTTTGTTATCTAATAGCTAATAATCAATGTATACGCAATAAACTTATCTCTATCATAAATTTCGTTTTAAATTTGGAAAACCTTTCCTATCATCTCATCATATGCATCAGCATTCGTAATATGTATTGCAAGCTATAGAAACGAATAACTCACATTTTCTGGATTTTCTTTAATATCTTATGTCAATGGTACTATTTGAACCAAAATAATAAAAAAAGCAGTAAGATATGAATACTCATCACTGCAGTCTCATGTAACATGTTGGTCGATCATGCACGTTTGTTACCCGCGTCTCTATTACTATTATACATAACTGCAATATACAGTGGGTGGGTTCGAAATATGTTGTTGAAATTTTCATTACTTTTTTCTTCGCGATTTCGACCAATTGCAACTTTTTTACAATTTTTTACACGCCATTTAGTAAACTAATCCTTCTACTTCCTCAAAAAAGATCAAGTCGTGTGGCCCAATATTCAAACAGTTGTTCCGTTTTAAAGTGTGTAGAATACTTTCTACGTCCATTGTATGTTGAGACGCATCACGTTATCAAACCCTATCGCAAACTCCTAAGAATTTCAAGATATTCAAAACGATCAAGACTTTCAAGATTTCCAAGACGATCAATTATTTATCAAGAGTTTCAGTACTTTTAAGCTTTGTATCCTGTTCGAAGTGATTCGAATTAATTTGAATCTACATATGTATACGATACATGTAGATTCGAACTAATTAAAAGTGTCTCAGATCCCATCACTAGATACGTGTGTAAGATAAGTTGGTTCTCTCTGGTATTTACATAAAATCTACCTTAAAATAGTTTCTAAATGAAATTAAATCTCTTAGACAAGTATGATACGTACTACGGATGGCATAAGTTTATAATTTTACCTGGAAGTTTGCCATGATACCTCTGGCAAGGTACAGAAACACAACGAAAGATTAGTAAAACTCGATTGCTATCGTACAATGATTAATTCAACGATACTGCCTATTTGCAAGAACAACACATTGCGAGTTTGACAAGTAAAGAAACGAACGTAATGATAATTGTCTGTCAGAGGGGGAGTGTTCGCATTTTAAATGAAAAACTTAAATTTAGGTAAGAAGACAATAAACATCTAGTTGAGAAAGTTTGACTTTACCCCACTCTGCCCGAGTTCTCTTGTTGCTGATCCTCGCTCGGATTTCTCAAAGCTTTGTGCCATATATCCGAAAGTTGTTGTTCCGAAGCTATCGCAAAGTCTCCCTGAGCTTCCAAACGTTCTCTCCTCTCGGTATTCACTTCCAGAATCTGTCCAATTCGACTCCTGAGATTAGAAATAAAGCAGTAATTTTCATGCACAACATGCGTTCCTGCTTTCTACATCACTGTTTTACATAAGTATAGTACACAGTTCTTTGATAGTAGGATCCGCTAAAATTTTGCTAAAGTTCGAAATTGTTTGTTCGCTTTGTAAATGTATTGACGAGAGACGCATTTTTAGTGTAACTAACAATAAGATTTATGGTACAAGGATAATACAAATAGCTCGATTATTTCGAATATTCTAGCGAATTTATGGTCCAAATGCTTTAAGATAATATTATATATTCTAGGGTAGAACAGAATATTCGATAGAAGATTATAAGATTTTCAGTGACGATGTTGAAGTAGATCTCTACTGCCTAGGACTATGATATCCGAAGAAAAAGTCGAAGAAGATTTTATAAGTATCTACGGGCGTAGTGCGAGGTAGATAACAATTTGATAAAATCTCCCTGATATCTACGAATGTACCTCGTCAATGGGTGAAGGTCATTTTCTAGCTGTATCAACGGTAAGTCCCAGCCAACTTCTTCTTCTTCGAAGTCCGAACCACTTCCGATGCGAGTGCCAAAAGCATTGGAAAATTGAGCATTCGAATTTCTCATTCGCTCGAAGAAAATGAGAATGAATAATCGATCGCGTCAGTACATTACGTCTATTTACCTGCTCATCTCATCCTTCAAGTCACGATAGTACTTGATCGTTTCCTCTCCATCCACTTGATTGCCACTTCGATATTGCATGATAGGCTGCACCATGTTGAATCCTTCGGGTCGAATATAATCCGGTGGCGGCTCTTCTATCTCGTTTAATCGCACTCCTGGCTTATTGTGACGTAGATTCTTGTGCACTTCTTGATTTTTCATATGAACCTTCGGCATTATTGGAATAAATGAAACATTACGCGTCAATGGAATCAAAGTTTTTATCTAAAATTTCGTTTACTCACGCTTTGGGAAAATTGTATGAGATCAGCTTGTCTTAATTTATAATGTACCAGATCTTTTGTCAGAGGTTTCTTTTTTTTCACTTTTTCTTTTTTGTACCACCGTTGAACTATAAACGCTGCTTCTTCGTTCTTCAAACCTTCGCGCAGTAACGCTTTATGTGCCTCAAATTTATCATCGTAGTTGTTCAAGATCGTCTTGAAACGTTCTTCCAGTTCAGGTCCGAAGCGTTTGCGAATTGTGTATCCTCTGAAATCTAACGATAAAAAGAATTTGTTGCATTAATTTCTATGAAATTCAACGTAAATTTTATACTTTTATCAGGATTAATCTTACGACTCTGTATGATGGCTGCAGCATCATCTTCCTTCAACCCTTCTTTTGTAGTTTCATCTTCCTCGTCCTCTTCTGTTTGCTCCTCAATCTCAACCTCCTCTTTCTGTTCCTCTGTGAAACATAGTAAATCGATTTGTTTTATATTCTTTTCAATGCACAATGTATGTTGTGAGTTTTATTCCCCGAGAGAAATTTCAAGAAAAAAAAAAAAAAAAAAAAAAAAAAGGAAAGTCGTATACCCTGCGTTTTTCGTAGAACAGTTGCTTCTTTCTCTTCTTGTTTCTTCTTCATTTCCTCTAAGAAGTGCTTCCGCGACAACCAGCCACGAATATGACGTTGCAGTGTCACAACAGACACAGCGAATTGCCATTTCTGCTTTTTAAATCTGATCCTAGCAAGCCATCGACGAACGCACGATTGAACCATAATGATTTTTTTTAGTTGTTCCTCGTACATCTTCGAAAGGAATTCGACGTGATAGTATTTCAAGAAAACTTTTGTTCTGCCCAATGCCCATCCGTCCATCTTCAAACGGATCAAAAAGAGACGGCAATTGTCGCGATTCGCTACCACACGTTCGTCGTATCCAAATGCTAAGAAACAATATCTGAAACATACATAATTTTGTAATCGAAGATATTTAAAATAGCCCGTTTAATTTTATATAATTAATAAAGGCTGATCTGTGAAATGTGATTGGATCGATATTTCGAAATTGAGAGGAGTACCTTTTCAGAAATTCATTGAACGATATTCTATGCGAAAATCCATTTTGTCTGATCCTTATTGTTTCCAAGACCCCGGTATATCTCAATTGTTTCACGACTTTCTCTTTATCGAAGAATCGTGGGCTCTTAGAGTCGTTCGGTTTTATGCATCGTACGAACTGTGGCGACCCAGATACCATCTTTTGCAGTAAGTCCATAAGGGAGTATCGGAAGTAAGTTGCTACGGTTTGTTGAGCTCTGGATTGTGACGCCAACCCCCGACTGGAATACCGCTCCTAACGCAATTTACAAACAAATTTTCATTCAAAAGAAATAGCAGCAATTTTCAATTTATAAGATCATCGCTGTAACGGCGTTGTCTTTGAGTTAATTAGCGAGAAATCACCAAGCCTATATAGTTTAAGTGAGTAGCTAAACCTAGATACCTTCGTATTCTGATTCGACTGTGACAATTTTTTCGAATCAGTGTCGTGAACAGCCGAATACAAGTTGCCAGTTTTCGTGATCGGACATTGGAACAAGAAACGGACCATATCATACTGAGATTGCCTGATCAGCTGGATTACTTCAGGAGGTAGGAAATTTCTGTTCTTTTCTAGGAAGCCTTCCGCTTGGTAAACTACGCGACCCGCAAAATGATGGACTGCGAAACAAACTGCGTCCGATTTTGGCCTTACGTAGAACTTGGACTTAATGTTGTTGTGAAATTTCTCTGTAATATATGCATGATAATTATCGAAAGCGTTACTTTTATCGAAAAACAACAAATTGCAGATTCGTACCGATTAGGGATTTATTGGTGGCTCTGGGAAATCGACTTTCCTCGTCCAATAAAGCCAAAAGTCCCATAGGTTTGCTGAGTAACATATCTAAAACGGGTCTGTTGTCAGAGAACTCGACCAAATCTACCGGTATTCCTTCCGCCATATATTCCTGTTGCTCCCAGGTGAAAATATGCTGATTGAAGTAATATTGTATCTGTTCGTTGGCGATATTGATGCAGAGTTGCTCAAAGGAGTTTCTCGGAAAATTTTCGAAGCCAAATATATCCAGCAGGCCGATTGCCAGCGGTTCATAGTTCGGTGAACGATTGAAACATAGTAAACAGTTGATTTGATTGACCATCCAGTCAAACAATCGACCATACAATCCTTTTGCCATCGCGTCTCTAGCCGCACACGCTTCGGCTACCGTATTGTTGCGCGTGATTGTTTCTCCCCTGGTCATAACGGAATTTGATGTCAATGCTTCCAAAAGATCATTTTCTTCCACACCGAGTAATTGTGAAACTGAAACGCGTTTCGAAGTTCATAAATAGCATAAATTCTTCTTTTTCGAAAGAGTATTTCTTCTCGAAAAAAAGGTAAGAAGAAAAGGAACGAAAATGAAAGAAACGATAATTTAAAAGAGATAAATTTGTTGGTAATATTACCTCTGTGTAAAGGTGTTGTATCAATCACGCGGCTTTTGTTATCGGTATTATCTTCGCTGGCTACTTCACCAAACTCGATATCACCGAGATGAAGTATCGCAGCCAGAATACGATATACTATGTCCATTTCGCTATCTTGAAATCCCAGTAATTTAAAGCCGACTTTTAATTGTTGAAATTTGTCGATATGCGTTTGAGATGTTTGACTCTGATCTGTCAAATATCGATGATGCTTCCGAAGGTTTGAATCCAGATAGAATTCCGAAAGACGATCATCTGCCTCCAGACCATCGTACATGTAGTAAAATATATGGAAATTACGTTCACCTCTGTGAATCAACGAGATCAGAATGTTCAAATTATTACATACCTTCGATATACTATGTACATATCGACAAATATATCATATACAGAATATACGGAAACTCACTCAGCTTGAGCTACAACGCGAGATTGCTCTAACAAATACACGTATATTCTGGCACCAGTGACTTTACCACCTTTAGTCATGGTTAAGTCAAGATATTTGCCAAATCTCGATGAGTTTGCGTTAATCCCAGTAGTCGCATTACCGAAAGCCTCCATTATCGGATTTATCTGAAGAATTCTTTCTTCCAAATTACGATTAGGAGCTTTGCTGAGGTAAACCAACTGTTTCAGCAGCAAATTCGCACTTTCCGTTTTTCCTGCTCCTGACTCCCCGCTAATCACAATTGCTTGATTTTGTCGTTGATGTAGCAGTGCTTGATACGCAGCATCGGCGACGGCGAAAATGTGAGGTGGATTGTCCGATCTTGCTTGGCCTTTGTATCTCTTTTGTTCCTGCATAAATAACTTAAAACTTAAGAAATTTCGATAACTCGAGTTTGATGATACTTACGATGCCTGTATACAATCCCAAATTTGTGAAAGGGTTAACAGCTACAAGTATATCTCCAATATAAGTATATATTTGAGTTTGTTCGTATCTGTGTTGCAACTGATCGACGATTGCATCCTCCGACAACATATCCAAAGCAGCCAGGTCGTCCATGTACATTTTTTCTGGCCTAGCTTTTCGATCGGTCTTCAATTTGCCGTGTTTGGTCGTTACTTCGGGCTGTCTATGAACTTTACCATCAGCTCTTTGACGTTGAATCTCCTCTTGTAGTTCGTTTCTAATCTTTTCCGCGTTCGACTCGATATTCATCAATAAAGGATGCTCTTTTAGTTCGCTGGCAAAGGGCCTGTGCTCGAGATCTTTCACCAAACATTCCGTGATGAAGTCGACCAACTCTGGAGAATGGATATCTGGATTTTTGAGGGACGGTGGTGGATTTCTGGGGATTTGAAAGAGTGCCCTCATAGGGTGCAGTTCAGATAGAGGTGGATCGCCCTCTGCTAGTTCGATTGCCGTGATTCCAACTGACCAAACATCGCATCGAGAATCGTAAGAAGAATCAAGTTGTTGTTCGCAAGCTATCACCTATTCGTAATTTGTGAGATTTCGCGTTGATTAATGTAGTATTTTGATAAAACTATTGAAACTTTTGATAATCGAAAATTGACATTAACGTCGAAGAAGGAATTTTGGAATTTACCTCAGGTGCCATCCAATAGGGTGTGCCAACCGAGGTATTTTTTCTGGCGAGGGTAGCAACGAGATGCGAAGACACGCCAAAATCAACCAGTTTGACGTGTGCATCTTCGGTAAGCAAAATATTGTGTCCCTTAACGTCACGGTGCATGCAATGATTGCTATGTAAATAAATTAGTGCCTCCACCGTTTCTGCGAGGATATAACCTATTTGGTCGTCCGTTAGGCGCCTTCCTTTTCTTTTCAGGCCTTGAACGAGATCGGTCACCGACCCTCCGGTGCACAACTACAATCGGAACGTTTTATAATAACGTTTGATTTTTTTTTGTAATTTCAAATCGGTATCAAATAACGTTTAATAAGATGACGATATTGATGTATTCGATTGTATATTCGTTATGCTTTCCAGTTTATATTATGAGACGAAAATTAGTGCAACGATACCTCCATGACGAACCATAATTGATCCTCTTCTTGAGCAGGTTTAGCTCTTTTCAAGAACAAACCATGAAAGAGAGGAATATTGGGATGGTGGCTTAAGTCTCTCAACACTAGATATTCTTCTTCGATTTCCTCGATATTGTCAGCGACGTTCTCCAAAATTTTAATTGCAACTTTATTGCCAGATTCGTTGCAATACGCGCTGTAAACCTCTCCATAGGTTCCTTCTCCGATTAATTCTTCCAAGACGAAACGATCTCCAGGATCTGGTATCACGTCAAAATTTACGTGCTGACTCAGACCGTGGTACGCCATGTTGGTCCCTCCACCGGTCATTTCTGAAATAGGGAATTATATTTGTATGTTTCATTTGTACAAGTAAAATTAGTTAATTTGTCGAAATTTGCCATCTTATTACTAATAATACACATTAGTAATAATATATAAAAACTATATTAATGTCTTTATTACGTTAATGTCTTCGATTATTATTACGAATATAAATTTCAAGTTATTATCTTTTTATTTGTAGTAAGAGGAATTTATATCTGTTGGGATATAATGAGTATGGTACACGATAAACCATGAATGAAGTTAATAACATAACGTGCTGCATTTATTGGTAGTTTTATACGAGATGATTCCTTGTTCGAGTCTTATAGAAAGTTGCGGTGAACCACGAAGAGAAATGTTGTCACTGTTATACCGTGCAAGTATAGGGCAATAAAAACATATCTTGGAACTAAATCTTTCCATAGAAGAGATAGATGAAACTTTATTGAAAATAAGTCACATTTCATCTAGTAATACTACGAAAGAACAAATAGATGAAACAAAATAAAGCGTGATCATCGGAGAAGTAAATTTATTTAGTATTAATAATATTGAAAGATTGATTTTTACCGAAGCTTTAGAAAGCAAACGAATATGTAGCCTTGTCAAAATAGATATATTAGAATGGAGATTTATAGATATCAGCGAAGTTAATTATATAACATATTCTCTTATGGTAATCGAATTTATACATTGCCAACTAGTTACACGAATGAAACAGATAGAAAAATTTCAGTTGCTTCGAAACATACGCGAGTTTGAATTTACGATTAAATTAATATAAATTTGTTTGTTTAAGGCATCTATAACAATAGATAACAATCGACGATTATGCAATTCTATTGTTTTATAGACTAATCAAATTTCACTGAGTTCAAAGTATAGAACACTTTCTCTCCCTTGTCGAGTTTACCAACAATTGTCCCACTGCACTTTCTACATTGTTCGCCAAAATTTTTCCTTGGCGTGAATTCTTACTGACCGATTATATCACCCATTTTAGTAATCGTTGTTCGCGCTGGATATTTTAAAATTCTGAATGCCTCATTTAAGGTCCTAAATGATTAAATGATGCGCCAGTGATTATCAATAGACACTGTTAACTTGACCAGGTGTGAAATACGACTGGGTTGTTCGTCTTCTAACCAAATACCTGTTAACTCCCTAATAGGATCAGACTCGGTAAGACCGGCGCACTTGTGCTCAGTCTCAGAAATAGGTCTCGTAAGAAGACCACGCCATGTGCTCCTCTGTCATTTTGATTTCTGATATTAATTCCATAATAGTTTGAACATGCTTACGTATTTGCATTATGAATCTGATATGCATCGTGCGTGGCTTTTATATAAGTAGATAAGTAGATTTTTTAGTCTTGTTTCACGTAACTAATAATACGTAATAAAAAGATACTAATAGGAAAACTGTTATCTTTCCACCGATACTATTTGTTTCGATCAGAATAAATTCATATACCTGATTGTCGGATTCCTTTTATTTTCATTTCCGATATTATGTTAAATAATATCGTTACGTAATTTTATTTTTCTTGTATCGCCTATTGCAGAGACACGCGTAAAACGAAATTGAGTCTAATTAATTGATACTGAAAAGTTGTTTCCTGCTTCTGCATATATGAATCCAAGATATGATAATAATTAACCTATGCCATTGGATGAAGCCGCCTAAGGATCGAAGCCACTCACTCGTGGTTTCGAATGACATTTTATGACACGAAATTAAGCAGGACGTTTATAGATCACGAGTGTCGAGTGTGTAGTCAATGATATAACGATAGATTAAGAGAATATCATATATAGATTAAGGAATAGATTAATCGGTTTAATAATCGAGTTGCAAAAATTCGATGAATTCTGTGGCAAAATTATGCCAAAACTATACACAAGGAAAATGCGATATTTCGTGTCCTCGAATGTGTACATGCCGAAGAGATGTTTGCGAAAGAACAAAATGGAGTAATTTTATAGAGTTGTAAAATATAATTCTTTCCAAAAAGGAAAAGCTAACGTACAATTAAAATTTCTATATTGCTTTAAGATGTAAATGCAAGAGCAGGCTAAAGTATATAAATAATTTCGTAATATTGTAAACGAGCATGCAGGTGCTAATTATCGTGCATGGCCATTGGTCATCCACGGTCACGTTCAACAACGTGAAGTGTGTCAAACGCATCCGATCTCTGTTTGTGTGTGGCATTTATGGAATAGTTTGTTCGTGAAATTGTAATTATACATTTTAAATACCGAATAGCCGAATTAAATTTGAATCCGTGCAAAGTTGTAAGAACCATTCTTTTAACTGCACATACCTATATGTATATCGTAAAATTTGATAATTTATAATTTGACACAATTGCTTTACATTTACACCTACATATAATCTATTTTCATAATTCTTGAATTCTTTTAAAAATATGTAGCTCTTGCAACTTTTTATCGGTCGCTTTTGTTTGAAGGATACTCTTTGTTGCACTCTTCCTTTCTCTCTCCCCCTCTCCTTTATTTAAAATTTAATAAAATTCTACTAAAATGTCGAAATTTGTCAAATTTCTTTAAATTTTACATGGTAAATCTTGTCGGTTTTTGAAAGGAAAGAAACACTTCAAAAGGCAGAAAATATAAACGAAACAAATATACCGCCGTTCCATAAAAGCTTCGCTTAACGATCGCGTACGACCAAAGGCTTTTCATTCCTTCTGAAAGTATAGATGCTACTTACATACACTGCTCGAACAAATTTCTTTTCTTCAAATATCAGATCCAATTTTGAACATTTATCCGAAAGAATAGCAGTTGCTGAAAAAAAGTAGCCGATCAGTGTCTTCGACCTAGAATGTGAGAATCTTGTCAATTTCACAGATCAATGATTTCTCTTCTGCGAAAATCTTTTTCTTATCCGTTTCGAAAGTAGTGTCAATTTCGTACCATCGATAATATTTATTGTTCTCGATTATGATCTCGTTTCTTTGACAAGACAAACGATTTGCCATCGCGTTTTACGATCATGGTATCGTTGGTTTCGATACCTTCGAACATGGTAAACAATGGTCATTTGCCATGAGGCAAGTCACGTGGTACGATAGGGGTATTAGAGCGAAGAAACCCGACGTGAAATTGGCTTAGAGTCACCCCAACTGTAAAGTAATGTCTCTTCAAGCTGCGTCATGATATTCAACTACCTTGGACAATACTTGACTACACCTAATGTGGTGTATAAGCCGGTCAAATCACGAACATCGTGGCTTCTCAGTTACAACCGTGTTCTTGGTTACGAAAATTTCATTATTAACGACTATCGATTTCAATTATGCCACATTCCTGTCAGGGTTACTTCGTTACAATTACGTGGTTTTTTTAGGATGAAACGTTCCATCGTGTAATTGGTAGTTTTATCGACACTATAAGCGTTACAGTGACATTTATATTAAAATAAATTGAATAAAATGCAAAACCGCACGGAGAAAGTTACTTGTAATTGCACATAAATCTGTATAAGATAAGAAGTACTTCAAAACCGTTGTAAATCATTCGTGTTTTATGTTAATTGCGAAACCTGTTAACATCTCTGTTATTAATTTATAGGAGCAATATATATAGAACATGAATTTCAATTTTGAATACTTTCAACTCACTGTCTGGACAGCACAAAAATTCTCTAATTCTTTGAACATATAAACCAGCCTCGTGTGTTGTAGAAGTAATATATTAGATAATTAATTAGAACAAAAATGAATGGACAGAGAAACTTGTTATTCTTACACTGTTCAATAATATTAGACTTAAGCATCTTTCAAATGACAAACTAGATGAAGTGAAAGGTCAGAGGCTTTTCCAATCATACACGCCGTTCCGCTGTCTTAATCCTTTCAGCGTGACGGTATAACGGTACAGCGCATGCTATCAATGGTTATACTACTGCTGCGTAATGTTTAAACCACGTACCACTCCAAACAATACCACTGTGAACTAGATATCTGCGTTAATTGTTTCAAATGTGATCTTTTTTTCAAAGGAGTTACAGATCCCACGATCTCGTATAAACATACACATAATCGTACATTGTTTAAGCAAACCTGCGTTCTAGTTTGCACAATAAGCCAGGAATATTCTACAATATTTATTATCATAGCTTATTATCGTAGTTATATATCGTATATATCGTATATATATCGTAGTTATTTACCGTACCGTACAATAATTTGACGCAAAGCTAGCTGGTTGCTGCAATTACGTAAAGTGCTGCAAATTATCGATTCTCTTTTCCTTTTTATCACAGAAGCATCCTACTTTGTTGTTTGCCTAGGTATTCTCTTTTAATAATTTATTTATTTTCTCAATGGAATATGCGTTTGGACAATATTTGTCGCATTTTGTGTTATGGGATGATCTGCTGCATACTATGACGGAGTAACGGTATAGTGCATGTCATTGATGGTTCGATGATGTCTAGCTTCACACTGATACGGGTTTTAAAAAGAAACTAGTAAACAATCAAATAAAATGAAATTATCTATCGATTATATTATAATTGAACGAACGATTCATCGACTTTTCTCGTATGCGTTTGATACGCGAAATAGAAACTCGTACTTGCAGCCTAACAATTTGTATTTAAATACCTCGGATGAAAATATACATATTTGTAAGAGAAACGGCACGTTAAACGCGCTAGAGAACCCTATGGAAATAAATTATAAATTTTCAAAGATCAACTCGAATTCGTATGACAAGTTAGCCTGTCTTTAACCATTGACAGGTTAGAATAACGATATACGACGAGCTACGATCGTGGCAGGTATCATTTATTATCCAGCTAAGCGGCGCGACAGTGTAAATCAACTGCAAAATTTCTTTGCAGCAACGGTCTGACACCCGACGACTCCGCAAACTAATCCGTGACCGACTTCGCTTTCCGCATAAAGCCCTTTTTATGTGGCTTGATTTTTTTCTTGTTCATCGCGACGTAAAATTGGATCGTGCTTCCTCGATATCGATACCGCGTAGTTTGTCGGTGCAGAACGGAGCTACGATATTAATTCCGGTAACCGCGAAATATTAGTTTCGACGGAGCGCGTATTGGTGAACATTGAAATTAGTCTGCCTCGTGATCGTTTTACTGTGACCATCGTCATCGAACGACGAACGACACATTTTTTCCATCATCTTTTTTCTCTTTCCTCCGTCTTGTTTCTTCTTCGAGGACTACATTTCTAGGGAATCATATTCACGCGAAAAATCACGTCGACCATACCTCGATAAGAACGTGAACTGTTAAAAATCGCGGCCGACATGAATCGACAAAACATGCTGCGATTTTTTTTCGTATTTTGCTTTTCACATTTCCGCAATCCATCTCACGAATCGTACGTGTCACGTTACTAAGGATCGCAATTGAACTTATGATATTTTAAACCATGTGTGGATGGAAGTTTGTGGCCGAACGGGACCGTTTTTGTTATTCTTATTACATATTCTTGTGGGAAACATTTCCTCAACGATGATGTCAATTTCTCTATCATTCGTATCATTTCAAGTTAGCAGGGTTTTTATAGTAAGAAATTCCGTGTACCCGAACAAACAACTACCAAGATGAGCTATTTTTTCACAAATTGCATCGTATGTGCTTATCATCTAATAAAGAGTACATATTTTACATGCAATAATTCGTTTTAATTTCTGTGAAGTTGTTCTGAAATTGGCGATTCATCGATGAATTTAGTATGCTACGCATAAAAAGTAATAGATTACTTCATCTAAATCGTCATTACGTGACTGTTGAAAAAACATACGTGCACAGCATTTTAAAAGATGCATAGAATTTGCTTCGTGTCGGTGCCATCGGTGACTCCGTAAAAGTGTGCTAATTCCACAATAATGCGAAGCCCTACTTTCCAACCTTTGACCACTATTTGCTTTCATACTCGCTACGCTCGAATGCGACCATTGTAGTTTTCTTATTCATCAGCCGTAGGAGGAATGTGAATTATTGAAAAAACAAAACCACTTGATACTAATTCCATCCGCTACATATGAAGAAACAAAATGAAAAGTAATATAGTTCGTTATTTCTTCCGTTTGGTAGGTTTAATCTCCGTTACTCCTTTTTTATGTCAAATGTTGTTACATTTCTAATATAAGTTGTGCCTGAGAAAGAAACTCGCTTTAATAAAAAGTCTAATTCGGCGTAATTAATATCGTTGAAAGCGAGAAAATTTGCAGGTATTACGATTAATGATTAGCATTATTTATCCAGGAAGTTTGATATGTAGTTTCTCGCGGTAATTTTCCGGTCGGAAATCTCGTGCTTGACGAATTCACATAACGTGCTTCCTATTGTATCCGTCGCATCGGTTAACTGCCTGCGATGTAAAATGCAAGAATTCTCATGAAGCCGGAATATTTACAATATTGTTGAAGAATATTCCGACTTTCAATTTTATTCGTATTGCAACTCTACTTTCGAACGAATATTCGAAATGATATTAATCGCAATATAAATACAGATCCCCTATTTAGCAGCTCTTATAAAATTCAGGTGATACTTGTAGTATTTCTCGATCTGTAAAAATCGATAAAGATATTACAGATACATACATTCTAGCCACGATACTGATTCCCAGACGTGTTATCAAATCCTCGATTCACGGTGTACTGGTTTTCAAATGTTATTGGAGGAGAAACACGACATCGATACACGATACACTTCATTGAATTACCTTACTGAAATTGCATGTTCTAATTTCGGACGACAGCGACTATACATATATAGTAAGACATAAGCTTGCGTTTCTTAGAACGTACATGAGTCTTCGTAGTTAGAATTTACAATTTTATAGGTATCGTAATAAACCGAATAGTTAGTTCAAGTTTCGATATTACTTACCAACCAGATAGGCACGTGAAGACATGGAGAATCTCTAAATAAATAAATCGCTATATCCAAGAGATTGGCAATCCGAACGAAGAATTAACTCGTTTTTCTCGGTTAATAGATTCAAATCAATATGCAACTAGCGCAAATATCGTACAAAACTGTCTTGAATATTTCAGTAAAATTTATAATTTCTTTTCCATAATCGTTGCATATGTTTGAAACGACCCTTTCACCCATTCTACTTATCTAGAAGAAAACATTCTGTGTGGAAGAAAGATTCATAAAAACGACATAGCACGGCGCAGCGTTATGAAATTATTGGTAGATAGCTTTTAGCAGCGCTTTGCCATAGTGATAATCAGACCGTCTAGAAAACTTGGCAATAGCGATTCAACGAGCCATTGCTCGGTTGAAAAAAGACTCCTTTAAGAAGGTGAACGGAAGGTAAAAGAGTAACAATTTCTTTTAACGATCGAAATTTCCAAACGAACCACGAAGTACCGCTCTATTACGCGCGTCCAGCGTGCCGGGAAAATTCAATTACAACGTCGGCAGACTGATAGGACGGGCATAGTTCTAACTCGATAGTCGAATGGATCAGACTCGTCGCAAAATGTAAATTGCGCAATACACTTCCTACAGAACAAGCCGCGTCGATAATTACACTGGTATTTTAATGACTGAAAATTATCGATGAATGCAATCGCGATTCCTTTCTATAGAAATGAAACACCCACGATCATTTGGATGTGTAGGCCGCACAAAGTCAGGGAATACACTCATGGATAGACTTATGATGGATAGACCTCAGGAGACTCTCCTTATACTTCCTTATCCGATTTATTTCTATAGTTCAGTTCCTTCTTGTAGTTCATTTAATCCATTATCGTCTACGTACTTATAAGCTTCGGAATCTAATTAACTTGAATCCGTTGCTAGTTTATATCCCAAGTAGGATGCGGAAGAGTGGTACAGACGTGTCACGTTACGGTTGCTAGGATGAAAAGAATAGTGACAACCGGGAAGGAAAAATATGACCGATGTTCTAAATATTAATATATAATCTATCTGTATGTATCGAATGTTGGTGTTACATTTTATAAGAAATCAACATGGAAACAGTTACATAAAACAAGATATTTGATTTTTGTTACTACTTTGCTGGTATATATTATTAATAAAAAAACACGTGCAACCGCTGGTACAACTATTGTGAACGTATGAAATGTAAGTTGAAATGAACGAGTTCTTTTCCTAGATACGTTAACAAGCGTTGCGATAATCATAACTATTGCAATTCAGTCATTTCTTTCTTGTATTCGTAATTTGAATGTCGATAACAAATCTGCGAGAAATATTTGTTTATATTTTTCTTATATTACATTAATTAAAATCGTTTACGTACAATATAGTTAGATACATATTACCGGTCGATAATTTTAACGTTAATTGACGTGGAATATGAAAAAGCAACCTGCGGTAGGAATGGAAATGGAATGTAATTATGTGATGGACAACAATTGCACTAACAACCAAGGAAAGTAGTGTGGAAGCTATATAATTAACTGCGGAAGAAAGTCAAACCGCGTTGAAAAGACGACGATCCACAGGAAGATTCAGAGCTGAACGATCGTTTCGCAGATCATTGATCTTAGTTTCTAGATTATCTCTTTCCCTTCTTGCCAGGTGTAATACAACGTTACTAAAAATAAATCTCCAAGTTACAAATTCTATCTAACGTTATATTCCATTTTATGGAATTAGCAAAGCATAAAAAGAACATTGTATCAATGTAGCGAATTAACTCGAAGTTAATTACTTTATTCGTGTTAAGAATAAAATTTAATCGATTGTGATAATTTTGAACAGGCAACTCTTCCTGTTCCGTTAAAAGCAATACATTTCAAATAGTAGTGATTATTAAACGTGAAAACATGAAAACTTTGTAGCAATACATGAAAGGATCGCGGTAATATTTTCCAATATTTCTGTTACCTTTATTTAAATTTAATTGTAATCGTGTAATTTAAGCTGGATATAAAATTTTCTTGCAGTTCGCAAAATTAAACTGAATTCTAAGAACTCATTCTTTCTTCCTTGTCAGTTCCTCCACCAAATGACAGTGTAATTAACGACAATTAGATGGAAACCTGCTAGCGAAAGAAATTCTGCTGCGAAAGTGACTTTTCTATTACGAAACAGTACGAATATTTCGTATTAATTTAACGCAGCTGCTAGCTGCAGAATTAAGAAAGGTACTCGACGGATTTATAATCCGTGAACACGGGTCAGCGATCCAGCTCTTACGTTTCTATTTAAGTTTCAATGATTTTATTAATTCGTTTGGCTGACCCAGATTGTGAGATTTACATAATGTTTCAACATCCTATTTTGTAAATCACGCGAAAATCTAGTTTAGATGTTGGTATCGATCGTAGAGGAAGTGGAAATGCACTTCCTGAATGCAACGAAGCGCACGAAAACAAAAAAAAAGAAAATTAACGTAATAGGATGCAACGTTGTGGCGTGTAGCGGCGAATTCATCATTTTCCTTTTTTATATGTCGAGTGTCACAGAATGTTACGTGATCCTCTCTGTGTAAATATAACAGTAAAATGACAGGAGAATATTTTTTTGTATTTAACCGACCCGATCTACAAAACATATGAGACTACACTGAATTCTTTATACTACATTCTTACCTATATTATATACTATACCATAGTACATTCTAAAAAAGAAAGATACAAAAATCGCACACTAAAACTTTTTTGTTACTAGTTATAAAATAGATCCAATAAAGATAACTTTCGAATTGTTATCGGAATAATTTCGCGTGAAAGTACGGATGCCAAAGAAAGGCAGTGAAATATACCAAATATACCTTTGCGATAGTCAAACACTAACGAAATCATTCAATAAATGGATCAGTACGGCTCCTGTATTTTCTTTTACATAATAATTTCCTTAGTCCTTATAAGCATGGTTTGGACGTTTGTTTCCTGTAATAATTTTCACGTAATCAGCGATCAACAGTCACGTTCTTATAGAGAAGCAAGATGTACCGGTCATCATTCCACGTAAATGATCATTCATTTCTCCGATAGCGCTGCTTATTTTGTAAGTAGCTACTCACTCACTCAATGTGAAATTTTTACTAATGCATTCCTGACAATAAATGAATCCTGACGTAGTAAATACAGTATATAATATCGACCATTGCAATTTTTTATCGTTATATATTTGATTACTCCTATCGAAGAACAAAGTATAATAGAAGCAATAAATAATTGCGCATAAATATTTATTTCGTACGGAATGCTTCAGGAGCGATTGAACATCACACACATACACACACGCGCGCATCATACATACATACATACATACATATATAAGGAATATTTATTCGTACTTTATTATCACATCGTATGTTTATAATTTGTCAATATTTCTCATATTACTTGAAGCTAATAAGTGTTACGTACTACGATATTTGATTAGTTCTGTAACTACAGATCTAACCAACTGGTGCACATGCGTGTATTTAACAGTATTTCTGCGCCCGTTGGTGTGTTAATATCAATCTTAAAAATAAAATGCCGCGTAAGGAACTCGTGTACGAAGAAGGTAAACAATTGCACATAGAGAATTGGATATGTACCATGGTTGTAAGTAAATTTCGATATTCAGAATTTCTCTATAGTGAAATTTTTCTCAGACTGCGAATGGTAAAATAACATCAAAACATAGTTCGAACAAATTATGGAAAGTTGCGAGTGTGTGAATATCATTTTTCCATTCCCAGATTGAAATAAATTTTACACGACTATTAAATTCTTTTTTTTTTTTGAAATTATTTTTTCTTTTTCATTTCTCCGAATTTGTCTTTCCTTTTCGATGAAAGCAGCAGAAAAGAATAGGATCGGGAATGAACGAGTTTCGCATGTGGGCGTGGTTGGAAAGCTTGTCTTTCGCGATTCACAAAGCCCTGCATTAATGTTCCGGCCGATTTATAACTGGTTCCGTTGGTTATTGCCATTTCTGTAATGCACGTGGGTATCGGAAGTACCCTATAGCAACTTGCTCAGTATTTCTACCTTTTTCTGAATATCTCCGATATTTGCTTACTTTGAATATAACTGGCAAAGATCGTTCTTGACCTTTCAGTTGCGATCGCGATCAAGGTACATACTTACTTATGTACATTCTTATTTCCTGATTACGTATCACCGTATTTAATGTTTGCATTTAGAAACCAACGCACGATACGTAATGCGATATGTTTTGATCACTTAATACTTTGGTAAATATTTATAAGAAATACGATTTAAACGGTCCGACACGTTGTTTGTTTCTTCGGTGAATGATCTTTTATCGTGTTCCAATTTATAGTATCGCATATATATATTGTATTAGCTGTACATATATCTTCATACTTAAATCTTACATACCCGAATATGCAATGTAAAGACAATTCACTTTATCGATTACTAATCCTACGATTCGATTGTATCACCGATCTATCTTAACCTCTGACCTCTACGATATAGGGCGGCGTTCGACCGTGTAGTGCCATTTAACGGTTGCGAGCGATGCGTAGCTGTAGCGTATTGTATTGTTGACTTTAGTCGAGGCTCGATCGTAGGGACATATTTGGCGGCTGTCGAGTAATGTAGTCAAGGCTCGTACCAAAGAGGTTAATATTTACAAGGTTGATACATCGATAAATCTCTCTGTTCTACTTTGTATGTACTTTCCGAGGTAATAACACTTACTCGAGTTTCGAATATTTTAATTAAACTCACTTGCTTATTAGAACACCTAAATACGTATTTTAAATGTAATTTACTTTCCCTGTAATAAGCAATTACATACTTCTAAAATTCGATCGTATTACTCGATTCGATGTTTATTATCGTACAATATTTAAGTTAGTTTATATTTATGTTAAATGTCGAATATTTCTTTTAAAATCTGTTTGATAAAACAAAAATTAGTTTATCGATCATAATCCTAAAGAACAAATCGTATCTGTTATCGATTGATTCCGGTGTTTATCAAAGACCAAAAAGTTTCTTACAAATATTGACGAAAATTATCGAAAATTATCGATGAAAAGGCTATCGATGAAAATTGCAGTTTTAATATTTTCATAATTTACGTTTCATGGCGTGAACAAACTACGAATAGTTTCAGCTTGTAGCTCGATTTTAATTGACGCGTTTGCGAATAAATGCGAGATACGTGTTATGTACGTAGCGTGCAAAACGTTCCTTTAACGCATTCGTCATGCTATAACATTTAGACGATTATTACAATTAATGAAAACGTTACGATCGCGAGTGATACGCCTATAAGAATTACAAATAACGTAAAGTGGATGAATTCTGAAACGCGTTCCGTGGTATATGCCGCGTATATACGATAGATCGAGCCTCGTACATAATGCAACAGTAGGAATCCGGTATATGTATCATGACAGAATTCGCATTATTTTAAGCAGATCACACTGGGGCAGGACTATTACGGTAATTGATTTAACGTCTCGATTATTCAGTTACATATATATATGTATGTATATAGTTTATATCGGTTACTATTTAGGAAAAACGTAGGATCTAAAGGACATGTATTAAAACTACGTAATATGTTGTATTCTAGTATCATACAACTAAGAATTAATGTTTTAACGAGACGAATCTTTCATATTTCCTTCGAACTGAAATTTGCTAAAAATAAAAAAACCCTGATTAGGTTGAAAATCCAATCTATCCTATAATCCAAAAATCCAATTTATCGATTGAATAAGGCGTTCTTTCTTATCGAATGATCACTCTCATGTCGAGCATTCTTGTTAGAGTGACGTATGTATACTTAACCATAAAATATTTGTATGTCGATAAACATTTTAGGATGTCGCTTACCCGAATCATTGATTGAAGATCAATTCGCAGAGTGACGGGGGTCCCCGCGGTTCGCGAAGAAGACTCAGGCGAACATGATCAGGGACGCGGAATTTGAAACCAGTTGCGTGTCGATCGTAGAAAAAAAGGATCAGCTTAAAATCCCTGTCGGAGGTAAGTTCACAGCACTTAGCCACGGCGTGGTTGTCTAACCGGTACTCCGGTACTGTACTTTCGAAACGATACAGACAGGATTGGCGAGCGAAGAGCAGGGCACGCGAGTGCTGCCTCTGTCTTTGGCTGATGCTCGCTCCTCGCTACTCGCTGCTACACGGCTACAGGAACCACGTTGGTGCCCCCTCCTTTTCTCCGTTCTTTCTTCCTTACCACGTTGCCTCTCACAATGATCCGTTACTCTTTCCGCTTGCGTCTGCTAACCTTATCCGATCGCCCGTTCGTTCCTTGGTTCGATTGATACCGAGATTTATCCGATTAATATGAAAGAGCCGAATCCCTTCAAATAACAATTTTACTTTTCCTTCTTACACTACGTTTCACATTTACACGATTAAAACATATTCAAGCAAAGATATCGAGGATTATTCTGTAGTTAAAAGTTATGTAAAAGTTTTTTATCCTGTTTTTTATCCATTATTTTGACCTCGTAATCCCAACCTAACCATATGTATAATAACGTAGACGTGGTTATAGCCAGAGTGCGAATGTTTATGCAAATTTATAGTTTCGCTGCCACACAGGTATATGCTTTAAATATATCGTAGATTATCGTAGAATTTTATAAATATTATTGTCTCTCTAGACACCAGAATTCATCGGATTTAAAGGATACTCGCATATATTAACACAGTTGGTATATACCTTTCACAGTTCTGTGTTTCGTAGGATATATCATCTAGGCGATTAAATTTTCATAATTAGCTATGGATTACAGTAATGAATGAAGTAAGTAAGTAGTGTTCCGCGGTTCTACCTACCGTTACTCTTCTTTTCGCTGCATTTTCCTCTGTTTTTTCTGCGTATTTTCCATAACTGTATTCGCCTTGTTTCATGCGAAATAAGATGCTAGATGATAATAAGATACGCGTAAAATATAGAGTGAATTAATTTAAACGCCTGTCGATTGGAGTGTACGATTTAATATCCAACTTTTCCCATGATCCAAATATGTATGGTCAAATAGACAGGCGATCTTGTGCGAAACAATAAATAAAAAACATAGAGTTGGGACGAAGTTTTATTTTCGATCAAAAATTGATTTTAAATATTTTTATAACACGTTTATAGTTATTGTAATGGATACTGAAAAGTATATAATTAAATGACGATAACGATAAATTGTATTACTTTGTAATAAAGGCGACTTTGTAATGAAGATAGAATCTCCCAATTGTGCTACCACTGATAACATATCCTACATATTCTACTACAATGGAAAAAGAATAAAAGGCCAACAGCTTCAGTTTCAGACTTTTTATGAAAATTTCATTATCCATTTATTATTTAAGGATCATCATTAATATTTGTTTTACTTGGTATTTATGCAGTGTTTTGTCGCATTTATTACCTCAAAGTGATTAAACTTTCTAGCAGGATGATTTATCGGCGAAACTCAATAACACGCAGGGATTCGTGCGAATTTTCTTGATGGTAAGTTATTAGGCTATGACTATGACACGTTATATCGGACAGTTTCTTATCTAATTCCACGTACCAAGTAGCGCGTCAACATTTGCAAACGAGAAAAAAGAAGGAAAAAGCCTATCTGGAAAAATTGTTTCACGATTTGATGCATCAGTGCGTTCTCTAACGCGTTTTCATTCTTCTCGACAGATTCTTAACCGACACTGTACCATTCGTCTCGCAATTTTTTTGAAAACCGCATGTTTCAGGATGCGTGAAACGTTGCGTTCGATAAACAAGATATAACATGTGTTTGTCTTTCGTTCGGATCAGTTGTATTATGCTTATATATAATATGAGTATGCAAAAGTTTAACAAACTACGATAAATGCTTTATTATGTTACATTAACGCGTGAAAATATTCCGCTGTTATATTTTTAAAAGATAGGGACTTAATTTCCACGGTTAATATAGTATTACAGCGTTTTTATTATTTCTCCACATTTTTACAAACTTGGCAATTTCACATTATGACCTTTTCCTACATACAATAGGTAGTTATGGTAATTTATGAGTTTATATTATTACATTTATTATTGTACAACCATAATTACAGCGATAAAATCTCGGTTTAGATTTCACGCTAACTGTTGTTTTGTTAGGGTGACTTTTCCTTTAATAATTTTGCATTTCCTTTAATGTTCGAATAACTTTGCATAAACACAAACGCTCATTGTAATGTATATGATACGTGACGTCGTGTCAAATTATTCGTTTAATTTATCATCGTATGTTTTGTGCGATAACTTCTCTGCTACGTATTATTCATCAAATTATTTTATATTACATTTCAAACAATTTTATTGTAGTTATAATTATTATTTTATTATTTGTTTTAATATCGTTCGCCAATAACAGATCATAACATTATTGATTTTGTTTTGCATCACGTGTAAGCTATTTTGCTGTGAGACTTTAGTTATCTATGCAAACGAGATGGATTACATTCAGTGAATTAGGGACAGCGATGTTTCGCGGGACTTAATTAGTAGAAGATAATCAATAGTACAATATAAAGAATTGCGAAAGTTTGTGCAAACTCGTACTCCTGCCATATGATCAAGCAAACGCATAATAAGTGATCATTAATTAAACGAATTTCACAGAAGAGAAATTAATGTTGCAAGCAGCGTCAATTACAGAACACAAATCAAGAAGAAATTATAACGAATTAAATTGCGATTAGTGTAGAAACCTGTTGAATTGTGCGATGCTTGTAAGATATTTGCAGTGAACTAGACGGTAGAAAACAGTTTCTGAATGTTTGTATTATCTTTAATGATTCATGTGCGTAAGTTTAGATGAAGTACCTCAAGTATCTGCCTACTTAGTGTCTTCTAGAAAAGTACTTAATACAGTGGTAAACCGTTGCATTTTTCCTAAAGACCGTACATAGTTCGTTGCTTATCTACTCTTGAAAATCGATAGTTTCTTTTTTAACTTAAATATTACGTAGATATACATGAATCTATGTTTTTTTTATCACTACTGTCTAATGTACTGTCATCAAATAATTTGTTTATAATAATTTATAATTTTCAGTTTTAGATATCTTTTAATGGAAGTAGCAGCAAACCGAACTGAGTACTGAACGAATAACGATAAACGTAAAATGTGTAAGATTTTTCATAATGCACTTTTTCATAATACAAATTAACGACATTTACAAAATTCGTTTAATATTTATTCTCTAGTATATTGGTTAATATTTTTCATGAGATATTAAAAAGTATCTTCATTGTCGCTATGTTCGGTATAACGCCTTTCCCAAAATATTCTTCTATAAATTCGCAGATAGTATTAATACTATAGAATTATAAACACGATTATTGCGTTAGCATGGATAGTTATGAAAATTGGATACAGTGGAGAGAATATTTTTATATTAATATTTAAATAATAAGAAACAATTCACAAACCACGAGATTGTTGTTATATAATAAATTTTTTACTATAAAACAATATTATGAAACGTAATACAAATGGAAGGTTATTAGATCTGCAACAAAAAATTTATTTGATTAAACCAAATAATATTTTGACCTTTTTTGTACATACATACTATCGACATATACATATACATATGTACTGTTATATTTACGTTGATCTCGTTTACCAGTATATGGTAAAGTGAAGACTAATTAAATATTCAAGATCATAGACAGACATCTATACTCGTTCAAGAGAACGTCTTATTGCACTTAAAAGTATTCGTATCGATATTTCAGCTAGCAACTTAAGAAAAGTTTTCATCATTGAGATTTAAAAATTCAATTATTTGTTTAAATGTATTTAGAAATATACAAAGGAATTTATGTGATTTTTTCTTTTAAAAATAGTATATTAATATCTGAAAATGAAATTATAACGTAGGTAAATATCATAGGAGATAAAAGAGAATAAAAAAGAATAAACTATTAACATAGTATATATAATATACCAAATTATTTTATATTTATGATTGTTTAATGAATATTTATTTATAACAATATTGGACGGTCGATACTTTATTAACTTAAATTTTCTTTTGCTATTTTTGCTTATGAAATATCAACCGTGTTTCGCATCGATTTCCTTGCTCCTCTGTTTAATACATTTATGACCGAGTAGATGGAGTAATGTGTTCTACGAAACAGTTTTCGTCTTTTATAGAAATTGTTTTTATCAATATTTAAGCAACCAAACTGGTTTCTATTAAAATGCTTATATTACTAATTGATAATAAATTAATTATTCTGCATGAAGACTGTGATACGTTTTTTTACATTTTTACTTTCATAAAGGGAATTTTTCTAGAATTTTATAAATATAATAACAAGTAAAATAAATGAAAAATTTGCAGTTTGCCAACTCCTGCAATTCGTTTAACTGAATTTTATAAATCGAGTTACGTTATGAATTGTCAACTTATCTTACTGTGATAATACGCACGATATCGTAAAGAATTGTTCAATCTTGTTCTTCTTACGTACAAAATAGTATAAGTAATGCAGTTTTTCATATCTATTAGATGTTGATAAACAATCATTTGTTCATAATCAATGAGTAACGTACTTCTCCATATTTTCTTTCATTGCTTATCATCTCCTAAGTTTTCTATTTCTCTATCATAAACTTTTTATTCAATCGGTGAAAAGAAACTAAATGTATATTCTTGCGATATAAAAATTCGAAAGATACATTTTAACTTTTGACTTGATCGGTTTTCACCGTATTCGATGACAACATCTGCCTTTGTTTGCCTTACGTCAGGGGACGGATAAGGATGAAAAAGCGCCATATGTTGCGTAGATTAATCTTCCTCGCTCGTGTATGGATTAAATAGCAAAATTATGAGTAATGTTAGCACTATCTTTAAAAAGTTCATATGTATGTATGTAAAAGCTAATATTTAGCTGCTTTTTTACATCGCTTTTTCTTTTGATATACATATATGCTTAGAATCGTATTCATATCGATTACATTTTGACTATTTTTTCTTTTTTGGGGGGGAAGTTTCCTCTCGCTTTGGCAATCAATTAGTACACGTCTCACGATAACTCTCATATCGTGTGTATCATCTTTCATTGATAAAGAATATTATCACTTGGATAATTTTAATTCAGTCTCGTAAAGAATGACAGAAAGCCGTCGCGAATGTCGAATATCACGATACGATCTGGCAAACTGGTCGAAAAATAAATTTCCGATCCGTTTGCCGTCCCCTATTCCCGCATCTATCGAACAGTCATCATCTGATTTACAATTTTATCGATCGAGAAAAAACAGTCTCGCAACGTTTCAGTCGTCAGCTGCTCGTTCTACACGCCCCTTGCATAAATTGAAGAATCCTTTCACAGTCGGCGAGGGTCCCACGGAATCGGTTGATCCCGCAGAAACGATAAATTCCGCTTAGCGACTTGCGACAAAGTCCTAATTTCTCTGCAGGACATCGTCACCCATGCGTCACTCTTCATTTCACAAATTCACGGTAGCAAAGCAATAAGCTGGCCACCCATGGCTTCTCAATTGATCTGGACAATGCGGGACGCGATCGAATTTGTTTAATTTTTTCCTTTTCTTCCTTCTATTTTCCTCTCTTGTAGTTAGTGTCTCATTCTTGTTTATATCTTTTCGGAAACAATTCGTTTATCCTGCGTTAACCCACTGTCACCGGATTTCATTCGTAACAAGAAATAGAGACTAAACAGTTTAATAGAAACAAATATTGAATAACTACTAATAAATCGACCGCTAGTGGTGTGATTATGTAATAACAAGATATTGATTGCATCGACAATGAAATGATGAGATATAATTAGCCGAGAAAATTTGCCATGCACATAATTAGTAATTAGTAATTTTCGGATAATAATAAATATGTTAATAACCTATACTTGTATCAAACAGCAGTAGTTTCTAAAGCTAAAAATGGAAATTTCAAGTTTTTCTTTATAAACTACAGCAACTCGGTTTATTCTCTTTTGCTATGAGTATAGAGCGATATTCCGAAACGTATTATTGCATTAACCACGACGGCATTAGTTACGATTTCTAGATATCCCAGAATGAATCTCTAACGATTAATTTGATCTTCCTAACGAGCGGTTTCTCGTCTTTGTATACTACAAATCGGATTATTAATCATAATTGATCGCCATTTGTGTATAGATATTTATATATGTACATATATACTATACAGATTACTATTATTTCAGATACTTGGAAAATATGGGATATCGAAGAGGATTTTTTTAAAGCTTATTTCGAATGGAATATTTATTGAATTATCCTCTTATTGAATTACATAGGGTGTTTGACAACGGTTACTGTTAATCAATACTACAATGGTAGCTTCCAATTGCTTCAATTACCTTTACTGAAATTGTAGATTGATCATTACGTGTTCCACATTTATACTAACGGCACTTAATCGTTCTACGTTCAAATACGTTTGAGTTTGCATAACAATCGTGTTTTTCTTGGCAAAGTAGGCCATTATGCAACACGTAAACATTTAAAAAATTCACTCGGATAAGAATCTCGTTAAAAATTTGTTAAAGTAATCAATTTGGATCTTGTTATTTCTGAAACTTCAACTTCTTATAATCACTAAAATATGGTTTGTAGACGTTTTAACGCTTCGTATTATATTTTATACATTTATATATTTATATATTTTAAGTTATTTTTTTTACGTTTAATAACCCTTTGTAGCGCGAACGCGTCGATCGGCCGTATTCAATTCGTAATGAGAATCGATGATTTCTCCATGAGAAAGCCCCCCTTTAAAACCGACTTCGGAAAAAAAGGAATATATCTCAATTCGATACGTATATTTCTTTTTATATATTTCTTCGAATTCTCCGAGGTGTCTTGACCAGTAAAGCAGATTCCGTTTGCATCTCGTCGGACATGTTCTTTCAGTCCATGTTATCATGGACATCATCATTATCGTCGGACATGTTCGTCCAGTTATAACATTTCTTGCATTCGTTTTTTTGTAAACTACTTTTTTGCAAAAATGTATGCAATTTTTATGTATGTTCATCGATTATTCATTATTGGATTGAGTTATCGGGATGAAACTTCTTGCATCTTGTAGGGATACTCCACCGATCAGTCCCGATTGTAAAATATTTCACCGATTACATTGCGTTGTGTCTTTACAAAAGTTTCTTTACAAAATTGCCTCTGGAAGCGCACATCGTGCGCTTCTGTACATAGGCTGGTTGCTCAAAGCTGATTTGACCCGTGTCGTGTCGCTTCAAACAAATTCGTGTCGTTTCATTACATATCCTCGTAATATTTGCACATCTGCAAGTGCACATTCGTCATGCGAGTTATTGAGAATTTATGTTTGGTGCTACATCAGATATGATTAGGCCGTCTAAACTTTTCACATGACCAACAGCGACGTAGATTTCACTCTTTGCAAATATTTTTCGCTAAGATCAATTACAACCCTATTTAATACAGTTGCTTGTAATTTATATACTGCTAAGTTTAGGATAATCATCTTTTTGCATATCATATTAATAGTGAATTCGCAGAATGAAAATTGGTGCTATAAATTAATCTCTGCTGCACACCGCTGTAGTTGTATAAAACATCAATACTCTTTTATTAAGGATAGTAGCATGATGTCACCAACCATAGGTCATAGCAGTGGCTTTCTCAATGGATAAGGAGAAAACCGAATTCAAAGTTTTCCCGAATATTTGACGGATCCTAACGTTAGTTAAAGAAGCTACGTCGATAAAAGACAATTTTATTATCACGTCGATTATAGGATTATATCAGCGTTTAACACGTCCAACAAGCAATTTTAGAATGGACGATTTGCCACTGCCAGCTCTTCTGATAATGAGAAACAACATTTTTTCCGTATTTCCATAATCCCGTTTTTAATATCTTTTTCAATTACTGCAGAAACTGATTTGAGTGGATCTTTCTATTGAATATTAAGACTTCGAATGCTATTAAAGAACACACTTCCGGCATTGCAACTATCTCTTACTGTTAGTCGTTATATAAATCTACTGGGTCATCGTATATTGTTTCATCGGCATAAATCATAATAGGATCTTTTGAACGTTCATTGTCAATTCCTTTTTCATCTGCTGCATTCGAAATAGCAGTCTAAGCGAGCGCTATTATAATAACTTGCTCCGCATGAGCAAATCGTTCGACGGTTTGCGCTTCTTAATATAAGCTTTAACTCGTATTTACGTCGCAGGAAACATTGGAACGAATGTTACTTACGAAGCGGAACTATTAAGTTATAAAAATATCTTTCTTTATCACGGTTCAAAGCCTAATATCGATGGCGAAGTTCAGCTGGTTTAATCGTTATTCGCATGCAGAGCTGGGCAGCCTATACAGCTGCTTGTTCGTTAATAAGAATTAAGAATTGAGACATGTAATAAATAGATAGAAACAAATTACCATCTTGTTAATACCAATGAAAACCATTTTATGTTGGACCTGTGATATTGATCGTTACGATAAAAAATGAGAAATAAAAATTTTTTCCAAAAGGTATTAGCGACTTCGAAATGCGCTGAAAAGTGGAAAATAACTTTCTTTGTATTTATACAAATGAGATGCGCTAAAAAGCATGAATGATATTTTATTTAAATTTTATTTACATATATGTGCAATAACGTTTAAGATTACTCATTTACTTACTAAACAGCATATTTAATATACTGCAATCTTTTCAAAGGCGACGCAAAATTAAAAATACTATTAATCTATAGCCTATTTCCACTCCTAATTGCATAACATCAGTAATTGTAACAATTGTATCTTGAACAAGGGGCATGTTTGGAACATATAATTCTATTAACTTGCACATTATTAATATATATATATTAAGCGTAATTTCTATCAGTACGGATACAAATGATGTTTCTCAATTTAGCCAAGACTAAAAAATGTTCTATGTAACTTTGTACTATAATATATTGCGATTTAATAAAATTAAATATAAACTTGTTGAAATTTGAATAATATAAATGTAAATAAGTTGAAATTTTTTAGGATGGCGCTGAAGTATTCTATTGGAAGCATTTTACGGCATTTTCCACGGCTTTCGAGAAGGTTACAGTAAATTGAATGTGCTATTTGGTAAATCAATGAGTAATGTTAACCGTTTTTGCATATATATGTAAGTAAAATATAGATGAAATAGAAACTATGTCATTCTTTTTCGCGCACCTCATTTATATAAATACGAAGAAAATTATTCTTCATTTTGCAGCGCATTTCAAAGTCGATGATATCTTTCTGGAAAATTTTTTTTGTGTTTATACCCTTTTTTGTACTTATATTAAAAAGTATATACTTTTTTGTATTTATTGTGTTTGGAAATGTAGAACCCATCAGTCCTCGTTTTATTGTACATTCCAAGTGTACACAGCGGGTCTGAAATGGGATATTTTAAGGGTTTCGATGAACTAATATCTCTGGGTGACGCGCCAAATCGTCAGGGGGTAAATGAAAGTGAAGACTTAATTGAAACGTCTCTGTATATGTCATCACAACTAAAGTTAGTTGCGTCGTCCGTTTAAGCAAGTTACGAAGCCAAGTATTCCTGCCGCGCCGTAGGAATGTCAAGAAAGCCAATTCAATTAGCCGAGTGAAAAAAACCTCTCATTAACTTCCCGATAGCTCGATATCCGGTGTACTCTCACATTCAAATAAAAAGTCTAATTTAGCTTTCTTCCATTTTATGTTCGAAACTTACAAATTGCTCGCTTTCGTAATAAACGTTTTCTCAACCCATCGCAGTTGTAATTTATAAAATTTTTTTAAATTTTATCTGTTTTTCATATCTTTCTTAAGATATTCTGCGTACAAAATTTCCTAGTTATATCTATAGTTATCAAGTAATTATTCGATCATGCATGAATTTTAATTTGCATGAAGTATAGTAAAACAGACGTGTGTTAAAAGAAGAAACATTTCATTTGTATATTTTATTCGAATATTTTCTCTTTGTAATCATATAAAATCATTATTTCTTTGTAATTCAATATTAGTTCATTATGTACGGAATGTTAAATAAAACACGTTAATGATTTCAGCCTTTGAGAATTATGTATGGGACGACTGATTATTCATTTTTTCGTTTCCATTGTGTACATTCTATCTAAAAAATAATTAATTAATTATGAAACTAATGAATACATTTCAGGGAAAGAGCACATATACCATATATAGCGGAAATTTCCGTCGAAAACATACACAAAATTAAGAAAATGATATGCGGTCAAAATTTCTACTAACGAAGTTCTGGGTATATGTATACATACGTAGAATGAAATTCTCAAGGTTCTACCATTTAAAATGTAAACGGGACTAACTTTTTTTATTCCGCGTTATAACATAGATGCTTTTCTGAATATTTGCGACATATTACGACAATCGTTCTCGCAGTAAAATCAGATAAACGGTTGTCAATTTACAGCTATATCACGAGCTGTCTTCGGTACGAGTAAGGAAGAAATAATTGGACATAAATCCATCTGCAGCGATTCGACGTGGTCATTACGCGAGCAAAAGCGTTGCCCGACTCGAGTGCAATGCAAATACAGGCCACGTACGCAACCGCATCTACTAAATATTACCTGGCCCATGCCTGAAATATGCCAGTGATGATAAATAGGACACGATAAGTGGCGAGTTACTCGTAGGCGATAGTGGACATATTCGTTAGGGAGGTCACGGAAATTCGAGCACTCGATATGTGCTTCGAGCAGACGTACGCCACGCCACGATAAAATAATGACGTGTTCCTTTTGTTTGAGCTACTGATATTATATGCTTGAAGGGTTTTCTTGTCACGGATTCTAATTCGATATCGGATAGCCGAGTATCCTAGAAAACAGCAGGAACTCTTCTATCCCTTTTGTAAAGAACTCGTTGCTTTTGTAATATTTTATAATGTACCAGAGATTCGATTTTCATGAAACAATTTTTTGGTCTGAAAAAAGTTTTAGAGATCGGAGTAGCAGTAATTATAGGGAATAATCATTTTGATAATCGCTTTAATGTACCTGTAAAAATTATTGCATTTTTCCTACTATATTTTATGGACATGGAGGGAAAGAGATTGTAAAACAATTCTTAAATGAAATAACAGAAAATGTTCCAAAAAGTGGATTGCAAGGAACGAGAACTATCAAGGATAGGATTGAAAGAATCGCTAATGATCATAAGTAGCTTAAAGAATAATTGTCCCGCTGTTCACGTTGCACGGTGTCATCGATCACACGGGAAATCCGTAAAAAAGAAATATTCCAATTTTCTAAACATCAAAGGACGTATTTCTTTCTCTTCACGCTCAAAAGATGGTTTTCTGGGCAGAAAGATCGATGAAGTTTATTTTTTTATCTTTTCGCTACCGATTGAAAACTACGAATGTTCTGTTACTTCTTCCTTTTTACTGTCGTCCTCTGACGTAACAAAAATTGAACATGTTCCACGATCACATCGTTTGACGTTTTCCACCGAAAAAATGTATGACAAATTAGACAGAAAATCCGAATCTTTGCACATCTAATGCGCAAATGAAACTAAGTATGTAATAATAAATATAATAAGAAGTATTCTTATTCAGTGCTGAAATTGCTTAAAATAATAATAATAATAATAACCGACGAAAAAAATTGTATCGTTCCAATTAAAATTTTTATTATATCCTTTGATATATGGGTTATTTATTATAAAACTCAAACGGGATAACAATTCTGAAAGTTTGAATAATTTTCTAATGATTTTCCCTTCCTGAATGTTGTAATATTGTATAAATGAAGGGTATACGTTTAAAAATTGGCGACAGTGTCGTTAAAAAATGATCATTTTGCGGTCCTTTGATCTCAATTGGTACGCGAATAACGCTCTCATTTTCTCGTATCATCGAATATTGAACTAGCTTGAGCCTCGATTTATGGGGAACCTCCAATCATAGCAGTGAATGGTTAAAAACCACAAAGCGCCCCAACGAGACTGCCTTATCTTCCTCGTCAGATCTCAGCAACCTTTTCAGAGGCTCGTTTTCTCAATTCGTTTTTCTTTCTCCCTTCCTTCGTGCATCCACGTGCCAAAGGAAGAGGAGAAACACTAGTTTACTTTTCTTTTATCTTTCGAAACGGAGCAAAATGTCTCTGTGCTGACAAGTATGGCACACAATTTATGCATATAATTTATGATTAATATACATATGTAGTATTTCAAGGACGCATCACTCTTTGAATAATCGTAACACAGTTATTCTGGTTGTTTCAAAATAGGAAGTTGCACGATTTCTTAATTTTTTGAGTAGATAATCGACATTTTTATCTGTATTTTGACGCTGGTAGCAAACATTTAATTATGCAGACATAGAACTATACATTTGCATAAATATTCGCGTTCTATCTAATAGTTGTAAGGAAAATTTCTTTTAGAAGTGATTCCATAATATTTTTTTTTTTATATTTCCTCGTTTATCCCTCCATCGAGGCACGCTATCGAAATGTCGTGTTTGTGGTATTGCTGGAACATCTGCATTATCGCCGGTAACATCTTGCTCGTCGAGGTCCGGCTGTTCGTTAAATCAGAATGCATTGTACCGACAAGACAAGGTTCGATATAGGAGGATTGCTTTGCGATAACGTCAACCATTTTTAGTTCCCCATTTTCTGAGTATACCGTCCATCTTCGTGTCGATTCTTCTTATCGAACGATCATGGAGATTGTAATTTATTTATATATTACTCACCATCCAGAGATAGTATTTTCATCATTCTTTCATAAAGAACATTCTTTTTTACAATATATTTTCGCATTGAATGAAAATCGTTAGGTACAGTGCCTCGTAGTTTTTCACGAGTTAAGGTCACATTGTACGATATCGCAGATGTCGAGGGCTCTATAGGTTCCCAAGTCTATTATTTTTTTTTTTTTTGCATCAGATAGACGTTTGTACCAAAGTTTATCAGAATGTTTCCGATCTTACGGATCGAAATACGTTGCTTAAATGAAGTTAATCTCTGTTCGTTTGTAAATAACCCTACAACAGTCGTAAATAATGTAATAAAATTCTAGCTACGTGTTAAATTAAACGAACTGTGTGTTCTCGGTTATCGTTAATCGCGTCGGGCGTGATATCTATCGACGATTCGTTCCCATCGAGTAAGAACATAGTTTCCAGCGTACAATTTTGTCTGGACGGATGTGAATGCTGTTTAACGTTACATTTAACAGGATTATTACTTAATAACGTGTATTCTACATACCGTACAACTTCGAAATATATAAATATGCATTGGCTTACAGCTTATGAGGGTCGAATTCACGTGCTCGTTCATCCGAGTTGGAGTTGTATCGTTATGCTAACGAGTATGGTCGTGTTTCACTGATGTACATGCTTCTTTTGCGCGCGCGCGCGTCCTTGTGCGTGTGTTCGTATATGTGCAAGTCGATATAGAATCATAAAAAGGAAAAAGGGAGACATTTTGTGACATTGGAGTTTATCAGTAACGAGCATTGTCTTGAATAGCCAAAATATTATTCGAATAATATGCCTAAGTACATTCTTACTACTGGGATCTTCCACTGAGTTTCGCGAAATGAATTTCACATTACTTAATTTTTGGATTTTGTCATGTACGAATGTTAAATTAAGACCATAATTCAAATTAATGCTGAAGTAATATCATAACCGTTATGTCAAAAATGAATCGTTCTATGTGAGTTACTAAAGAACTTTGGAAATTGCATACACGGATAACGTTGTGCAACGAACTGCACGGTAAAGCATTGTTTGTCGAGCCATTAGACAGGCGCGTGCAGCTACTATTTTTGTAGTTTAATTTACTGTGCAACTTTTACGGTATACTCGTTTTACGCTTCTTCTCCACGTCGTTTTTTTACGCGACTGTATCATTATTTTAAATTTACAGTTGGTAATTTTGACATTTATCGTTGCAAATCATAAAACCATTAATCGCGCGATGCGAAAAAATCGAACCATGATTAATATAGGTATACATTGTAATGCTTAAAAGCATCAACAAATGATTACGTGTCATTTACTTTGTCAGTGAAGGCAGACGATAATTTTCGTTGTTCAAGAATCAAGTTCGTTATGATCAAGAATCATGAACGTGTATTCCATTTATTTATAAAAATTGTAATTTCACTCGGTTTGAGGTAACGAATGCTACAACGATGTTTAAGTAACATCTTTAATCGTAATAAATATTCTCAAGTATTGTGACTTGTTTCAAAATGCACATATACATGTTGCGTTTTAGTCGTAAGGGTTTTAAAACAAATTTAGCCTCACCGAATTTGTTGTTTCTTAATTATTACTCGCTGTACATAATGTTGTAAATTAAATCGTTTTTGTAATTAGCCAAATTTACAGTAGACAATATTTATCAATTACTTATTCATCGAAATACGTAATTTCAGAGTATCGTTATATTGTTGTATTAATTATTTATTAAAGAGCGATGTGCACGGCTCGTAATTATAGTGCTGTAACTGATTATCGCAAAATTTAATAGTAATTTATCACGAAAGTAATAAGGATACTAGGATATAATCAAAAGATACATAAACCATTAGGCGAAATTTATTTTATTTTATTAATTTCTATTGAAAGATAGGAGTTGGAAAAGAAATTGTTTTGGGATTAGCTATCGTTAAAAAATAAAACGTTAGAACAGCGAAAATATGAACAGCGACGGTTTAAAAGAATTTTAATTCTCGGCAGGATAAATTATAAGAGCGAAGGTAGGAATAACATTCCTCGAAAAAAGAATTTGTACGAGTATGGCACACCGGCATTGTCGAGTAAGAATAGAAGCCATGGATCAACGGAAGACAGTGTGCCAATAAAAAAGTAAATTCAAATGAAATATGTAGCGCGAATGAATATTTCTCGATGGGTCGATCGATGCTCGCAGACCTTGTCATAAGATTTGCATAATTTCCAAATCTGTTGTGCGCAATGACGATGAAAAAAACTGGAATCGACGTTGGTACACGCGCCTTCACGGTGTTTCATATATGCGCGTGAAGGGGTGGCGATCGCGTAGAAGATTTTCAAGCCCGACTGCTCCACGTCTGTGCCGAAAGGAAGAAGGGGTGGACGTCGGTAACCGGGAAGATATTGCGGTTTAAACGGCTGGAAAATTGTCCAAACTGCCATGATGCATAATTTCGACGTGACTTAGCGGCACTTGACTTGATGCTTTGTCCCTGTTTAATGCGACAGGCGTGTTGTAGTGTCTGTGTGTAGTGTCGATAAAGCAGGCAGGATTGCTGCTGTCGTGGGAGGGTATTTTATTTGCAAAGACAATGTCAACTCCGCTTATGAACGTTTCGTTGCGATATTAACGAATTAATTCACACGTTTAGGCAGGGTAATCGATCGTTAATTATTGCCACATACAGCTCGCGCTCTGTACGCTAGTATGTAAACTCTTTTCACTTACAATTAGATCTGTGTATATAACGAACGATTGTTTATAGAAGCAACGTGTACCGATAGTATCGAGGAGATAAAGTATCGTAGCATATGATGCGCTTCCACCTACTCTTTACACGATAAATGGATGGTAAATTATAGTTTAAAAATAGGGTGTATTTAATTTGTTGTTTCTTCGATTCTTAACAACGATTTTTAATTAGAATCGAGAAACCTCGGTATCGCTTCCCTTAATCAAGAGAACTCGATCTGCGACATTTTAGGAGCTTCTTTTTTATACTTTAATCACGAGCAGAGTTCGTATTGCCTACTATCTGCCGTGTACTTTCTTTTCGCAGCCTGTCTCGTATTAACGACATTCTGTTCTTAAATTGATCGATTGCAATTTATCGACAAAAATTGAGCACAGTTTTCGGTGGTAGTTTTCAATTTTTATTCCTACCCGTAGCTCATCGTAAAAATACAATATATTAAATTCTTGAGCAGGTTTTCACGGACGTTGCGCGGAAAACCGATACGATTCTTTATACGATGTTTGATCTCGTGATCTCCGCGTGCCGATCCTATAATTTTATTGGATCCCCATTTTACGACTATGTGTAACTGTTTGACACGGGCGAGATTGTTACCCCGGATACGAGATTGACACGTTTTACTGTCTCACGTGCAAATATAAGCGATATACGTTTAAGTCGCGTCAAGCATAATCCACTTTTCGATTTCGTCCCACGTACGCTTTCGTTTGTTTCTCCCATTTTTTTTTCTTTTCGATTCCGCGATCGTCGCAACTTTCGACGAGTTTATTTTCATGGAATATCAAACTTCATGGAGAATACAGTCGGATCATTTTTTGCGGTTTTTTTAACGGACCGATTTGCCATTTAGTTTTTTAACCGTACGTTCGAACTAACTGTTTGATTGAAGATTTGAATATTTTCATACATATAAAATATAGAATCATACGTGGAACAACGGTTCGATCCCCAATTAAATATAAATATCACATTATATCAATATCGATATCATAAATATAAATATTATAGTAAAATGAACTGTACGATATATTACCATCATATTAGATATATGTAATAATATTATTCTGTATATTTAAAATCTAAGTGATGTTAAAAATCTTTGATATGAAAGCCATGTTATAGAGAAAAAATATAATAATATCTATAATTAAACACGCCAACGAGCAAAACGTTGAACATTAGTAATTTAAATTGAGGAACTATAGAGTGAAAATGACTATAGATTTTCTAATAATGCAAGAACTGTCATGTTATAGGGAAGACAATTCGCTCATTGTCAATTATAATCTCATTTATAGTTCCATCGGTTTGCTTTACTTGGACGGTCTCTGTGGGCTGCCAAAAACAGCAGGGTCGCCGGTGAATGGATTCGAAAACGCGGAAACAGAAACGCAAATCAGCCCCTTTGCAACGATGAACCGGAGAACGCTTAGATTTTATGCGGCCGGACCATTCGGCAGTCGACAGACGGGTTGCAAATTCTTGGTTCTAACGAAAATTAGCAATAATTGACCAGAAAATGAACGTTTGTGGCGGATTAAAAGGGGGCATACCGCAAAACAAGCACACGGCTTTGGCCGCGTATGCCTGGCGTTCCTGCGGTATCATAAAACCAGTCCACAGTCTGTAATTTGTAATGAATACGGCTCTAACTAGCCCTCACCCCCTTTCATTGGCTGACAAATCACGCTTCCGTGGTAGAGAGACGGGCGCCTGTATACCTGGACACGTAACTGTGTGAGAATTTGTACATTGGACCTCTTCCTGCATAAAGTGCCTAAATCATGCGACAGGACGCTACGTGATACGTCCGTTCATTCGGTATTCAAATGATACATGATTTTGATCCGATAATCGGATTATCAACGTTATGATATATAATTTGGCTGCTGGCCGTCTTCTCGCTATCTAACGTGCTCTTTGCGTGGCTCTGGTTTTCGAAAAGAGCCAAATGATTTAATGACCTATCGGATTGGATCATCCGGAGGAAGACGAGAGGAAATTATTTCAACGATTTGTTGCTACAACTGTTAACACTTTTTAATCGTGATAATTAACCAAATGTTGGAAGTAGGATCTACGTTTATTCATTTATTCTTGCATGGTCATTTTTTGTCATGCGATTAACTAGCTGCGATTAAACGTAGTGTCACTCTTCGTGAATAACACCTTAGGCAAGGTATAAATACGTGTTCGTCCTACTAGATGAACCCTACTATTTTCCCGTATATATCATGTGACAAGTAGGTATACACGTCCATTAAAAGCACTCATTCGTCGGATATTCAATCATACGACACACGATCGTAATCTTGGCCTACGTTATTATTATTCCCCGAAAATAGAGTGTTACTCGATAGTCACGATCCACCGTGTCATGTGTCACTTTTCGTTTATTATTCGTGATAGGAGACAAGATTACGTTCGTCTTGCTAGAAATTCTGTCGAAGGATGAGAAAACCGAAACACATCCGAGCCCTGAAATCTAGCTATAGCGCCTGTTAGATTCTTTTATATATTATCGATGATCCGAAATGAAATTCTTTTACGTTTTCGTTCTAACATATTCCTATCTTTTTTCAGTGTATCCTCTTTTATATCTAAATATATAGTTTCGTCCTCTTGAACAAGTTGAATTATTAGTTTAGTAAAATTATTAATGTACTTACACTTTAATTAAATAATTTTATTCGTCGATGTATGCGTTTAAAAGTAAGTCTGTCTATTCGCGTCGAGTCCAACGCATATCGGTTACCGTTCGCATTTCTCTACCGCACGTATATTTTAAGAGATAAACGAGTCCAGTGAATACTCAGCGCTGCTAATCCATTCTAAACAAGTTTTACGAGGACACTTTGTGTCAGAGGGTTACACTCCCTTCTTATTCCTCGCAAGAAAATTTCTCCCGTTGTGAAAATTCACTTCCACCTCGCCCTCTTGCCAGTAAGTAGAAAGAGGAAGAGGGTGCAACGAATCCTTTTATCTTTCTCTTCGTCGATGTACGATCGTAGAAAGGGAGGGAGGCTCGAAAACGCGCGCGCACCTCACCTCTTCTTTCCAACCCCCTCTCTAGAACCGATATCGTCTATCCACCTATCCCCATCCGGCGCAATCAAAGATTTACAGGAATAAATAGTAAATAGAACCTGGAGGGAAGTACTAGAACCAATTATTACTCTCCTTCCTTTTTCTTTTGCTTGCTCTTTTTCTTCATCCTTCTCCATCTCTACGTGTATTTTAACATTATGTTGTACTCAAATTGTTCTCGGTTCCCTACGAAATGTTTCGTTACTATTAGATTTCCTCTGCGATGAAGTATTAATAGTTTGAATTAAAAGGCAAGCGAAACTAGTAATTACCAACTTTTCCACTGCGATTGTTATTTCAAAAATAAAGCGAGTCTTTCATATAATTGATATAATTGATATAATTATTGCATAGTCCTGTAATTCAACTTTATAACTGCTGCTTTATGTTAATATACTTTTATTTATTCTTAGTTTTTGTTTCAGTTAGCAGTTTTCAGTTTTCAGTCTACGGTTCTAAATTTATTTATAGTCTGTTTCGTTATATTTCGTCGATATTTTTCATGTATATTGAACAAACTTATGTCCGTTTACCATCTTAAATAAACAAAAACAATTGCTTTATTGTACGAATTTTCATTGGAACGCGATATCCTAAGGATATACCCTAAGGACATAGCGATCGTTCGACGCGAGGAAAAAACGAACTGCAACGAGCGATGGCTAATAATCGTGAACGATCGCATGGACCGCACGGGAAGGACGTATCGTATGTTTCTCGAGCGAATTTCTCGACGAGTTCTAACCAAGGAAGTAGACCCTCTCGACCATTCTTCCGACGACGTTACGAGAGAAGTAAGAAGAGGAGGGATCGAAACTCCCGCGCGCGCACCCTTTCCTTTACCTCTCAAAGTTTCCCTTCCTTCTTCTCTCTGGATGGAGCCGATATACCGAACATATAGGTGTCTCGTCACCGTATCACCTATCCACCCTACCCTTTAGTCGGAGTCGGAGGGTGCTTCTGAATAGTGTTGGTGGCTTCAGGAGGGAGACGAAGGAAGGTGGAAAACGCCTGAGCTGTTAGTGGGGTCTTTTGGTTGAAAAAGGGGGCGCGCATGCGTCCCTCGAAATCAAGTCAGAGCCACTCCCGATCGCCAATGACCGTCCAACACGATCCTCCAAGTGATCCTACCACCGCTTCAGTCTAACGTCCGCATCCGCACAGTCAACAACCCCTTATCACGAGCTTCTCTTGGATGCAGTTTCGACGTTGCGCGTGTTAGAGTCCCTCCCTATTCGGAAAACTTTCATTACCCGTATGTACTTTCATCATTTGATATAGAATTCGATAGAGTGCCTTACCATTAGTTTCCTAACACGATGGACAAAATTCTCTTTCCGTTACTCTATTCTCAACCGTGATCCTTAACGATTCGTAACGATTTCATCTGTTCGAGACAAGAAAGATTCAAGTATCTTCACCGACTCGTCTCTTAATGTTTTTACAAAACCTACTAATTACAAGTAGACTCTCGCAGTGATTTTTCTTCGTTAGCCATACACTACTCATTTTGGTACTAGTATAGTGTTTTGTGTCAAAGTTTTGGATAATTCGTCGGGATTATGTTCGTTAGGTTATCCTAATCTCTCTAAACTAGTGTTCGCATAATATTTGTACTATACATATATGTAAATTTATTCTTCCGAGGAAATAAATCTATCTTCATTTCTTGAAACAAGATTCTCCGATAACCGATTGCAACTATAAGATATATTCTTCGCTAGGTTTTCAATTTTTACGAAGTCCCATTTCTACCCTCTTAAACGAAAAACTCGCTTCGAGCTTCGCTCGAAGTTTGATTTCGTAATTTCTTTTCTGATATACAAGCTTCAAAGCCGATCCACACTTCGTATTTAGAAAGACTTGAAAGTTAAGTGAATTGATTTGGAGATTAGTCGACAACGAATCTTAGCATAGTTCTTCGTCTCGTTTATTCTCCATTTGTCGATAGAAGATTTTATCAAGTTGCAGTTATTCTCGATGGACGAGTCGAGATACACGAGGTTCTCTGTTTCAGTCGTCTCCTAGAACCGATTCGATTCTACTATCTCATTCATTTTTAATTGGACGTTGCTGTCGACAATGGCACCTGTTCCTGTTTCATGCGGGTACGCACATGACACGTCACGTGGGGGCCGCCAGAGTTGTCGACTCGTGCCTCGGTGTTGCACGTGACATCTCGACTTTCTGACGAACACCACAGAGAAAAGTGGGGTCATCGTGCTTTAAGCTGTGAAACGAAGAGGCGGTGTGACCCGTTTCGTAACGAGCGGCAACGCGATCGACCGGCCGAGCAAGTAATCGCGACGATTCTCCGCCAATCTTCGCCTGATACGGCCCGACCATTACGGTAAGTCACTACTTAAATCTATTCTCACATAGTCTGTGTCTTACTACCTCAGCCTTTACAAGGCTGTTTTAGCCTGCCTCTTTAAAATTAATCGAAATAATTCGAATATTGCTACAGTAGTATGTAGGATAATCATTTGAGAAAAATTTGTCATAACGTAGATAAAATTGTGTATTTTTTTTATCGAATTTTGGTATTTCAATATCGAAAAACAAAGGAACCGGAGAATCTTTTGAAAGACGAGAGACGACAGTGCGAAGCTTGAATAGAAGGTGCGTCATTAATCAGTTTAGAAGTTGTTATTAATACCGTTTCAATTGTTGAGAACTCGAGTAGTCTATCATGACGCGCAACTACTAAATTCCGTTGGACGATTAAACAGCGTACAACTCGTCAAGTTATTATCTTACTTTCAAAGTATCATATTATATCATTTTCCATGCAATTGAAGATTAAATTGCTGGTCGATGTAGCTGCGTAACGTTCGTAGCGTGCGATGTATTTAATCTGCTCGTTAATTCGAGCCTCGTAACATAGCGATCGAAACATCCCAGGGTGAATTTATAAATCTATACGCAAATTTTAATTTAAAATTGCTCCCTCCGAAATTAGAAGTGTCCTCTTATGTAATTTTAGAATCGCGCTGTGAATAGCACATTGTACATTTCGAAAAATCTCACGAGATTCCTGAAATTGATTTCTCTGCCTTATGTTTTTCATTATTTTGTAACGCCAAGTGTCTAGATGACGTTGATCATTCTCTGGAAATTAATCGATTTTCCTCTTACCTCTTTAATGTTTCGAGATTACTTCTTAAGGGAAAAATAAATAATTTTTAAGTTGCACGAAATTCTCTTTACGATGGACGTTGATTTTTCAAAAATTCAGAGATGTCTATTCTTATCGAAAGAACGAAATTGACGCAAATGTCTCGAAATCGTTGAATTTCAGTTCGCTATAGGATTTCGTTGATTCTTGTCCGCCGTTTCATCTCCGAAGCTCCCCTAGTTTCTTTAGCCAAGTCCCCGGTCCTCGAATCATATTTACGCGAGCGTTTTCAATTGCGTTTGCACGGTAATTTCACATCGGCGGAAACGAGCACGGCGTCGAAGGCGACGAGTTGCAAGGTCAAGAAGTCGTCTCGAAACCCCGATGGGATGTTCCTTCACTTTCCAACGATTTTACCCTGCGCCATTCACCAATAGAGGGGAAACTTCTTCCTTACTCATTTAATGATCTACCAGAGGAACCGAACGAAAAGTTGCCAAAGTGTGTCGTTTTCAACGTTATGCACGTTCCAGTCGCCTTTCTTACAGTTTCTTTTTCTTTTGCGTTTCTTCGACGAACTTGAACGTTGGTTCTTTTTTTTCTCTAAAGAAAACAGACAGTTGCTTCTATGTAAGGAGCTTCTACACGAGTGATGAATATCTGTTTCTACGTTGTTCTAACACGTTTGTTTCATTTTTGCCTTATAAATTATTTTTATCTTTTAAATATTCCAATATAAAGTGTTTCGGAATTATAGTTCAGGGCGATATGATTTATCCCTGTATAATATTGCTGAACGCATTACCAGTCTCTTTAGTCATTAGTGATCGTATAGTAGATAGTCATTGTTCATATATAATACAGTATGTTTTTGCTAATTTTCTCACTTTTCATCGAATTTTATCATAAGTTGTGTGAAAAATTCAATTCCAACTGAATTTGGTAGAATAACGGATATCATTGTACCGTACGGTAAAATCCTTCAATATCTTTGAAATATTATTCAGCCTACGCCTCTGAAACACCTTACATGGTACAAATTTAAAGGAAAGTTTCTTGTAAATGGTATAAAACCGACTATTGATATTAGAAAGTGGAGTAAATTGGAGCGAAGTAATTGTTATTTAACTCTCATAGAAATTGAACCATTCTATTTTGCGGTTTCCATTACAGGGAACGTCTCTAAAAAAAGTTTCTTCGGAACACCATGTGCGTGATGTCTTCTGAAATAAGAACCTCTTTATAAGAGACATTTTATTTTGTCGCGTGTCATTTGATGCTCGGAGCCATTAGCCGTGCCCGGTGGTTTTAACTTGTAGGACGAAGGTAGGTTTACCTTTCCTCTCAACGTACCTGATTGTAAACTTAACTTTCTTGAGTGCTTCGCTTCCTGAATAGCTTGGATATCTTCCTTCTTCCGCCTTCATTAACGTACCGCGATATATTCCTGCGGTTCAGTCTTTCAGTTAAAATGAGATCCTTGGTAAACTCGTACCAGCAATAATTAGTAGTCCGCTACAATTGAAGGTATTAATAACTGGCTAAAAGACGGAATTGATTTTTAGTATTACACCGCAGAAAGTTTGCCGCATTTACAGAATTTTAAACGATCTTTTCTGAAATAGGTAAAGACTCTTTTCCCTCTTATATCATGTATTACTTCTTTGTACACCTTTCATTTTGATTTTATTGATACGAGTTTCATATTTTTATCTTTGGTAGTAGAAACGTTAGCTCGTAAGAAAATCTAAAAAAAAAACCAAAGAAAGTTGGCGAGGACTTTTCACCTCCAGTTAAAATCGAACCACCTTTCAAGCATAACAAATCTCGAAAGGACGCTAGAGTTTCCAATCTTTGTTGATCCTAGTGCAATAGTTATGTATTAATAATAAGCAGTATGGTCTGACATTTTTATCGCAAAATGTCTGTTTACCCGTTTCAAGGAAATTAATCCCTGAAGGTCAGTTGGATGAGCTTGCAACGAGTGTGTCACACGTAAATCCTGATAATCGGTGTTTGCTATTTCCGTCAATCTTTTGACTGTGGAAGATTAAAGAAAATCGATAGATATCAAGCTTGAAGGGTGGGAAAGTTGCAGGTGTGGTGGTGAACAGGGTAAGCCTCGATATAATTTCTGGCAGTAAAATCATAGGAAATGAAAAGAAATCGGAGAAAAAGGAACAGATATATGTAATTAGAAATAGAAAAACTGAAATATCGTTCGAGCTCCACGCAGAACCAAATAACGACAGGAAAATTGATCGACGTCTCCATATCTGCATGATTTTTTAAAAGTTTTTTTTAATCTTTTAGGAAGACACAAAATGACTTTTATATATTCTGCTTGCGAAAATATGTATGATTTGTTGTGATCGACACTGCAAGCACAATATCTGCGCAATGTAGTTACTCCATACTATTTGCGTTCATGGTCCGCATCGATAACATTCATGGAACGTGTACTGTTCATACAGTGTGTATACACAGTCATAGAATGGACCAGGTAAAACATTATTCTACATATAAAAATAAGTCGAAACTGTTTTCTATTCTACGTAAAAAAATAAGTCGAAAGTGTCGTTCTTGAGAAAATCAATTTTGAAATATAAGTCGTCGACCGAATGCGCGTGTCTATCCAAATTTTGAAATTTCGGTTTCTCGAATTCCTCTTAAAAAAATCTTTGATTCTCCGTTTTCGGCATATTTTCCCATAAAAAACATTTTCTACCTGATAATGGTAAAGTTGAAGAACTAGAAGAATTGAAAATAGAGGAAACTTTTATCAGGTAAAAATAACAAATCGTTCACGGACACCGGCGTCGTTATCGTGGTATCAAGCGGCACTTAATCGACGCTAAGTCGATGTTCCTGCATCCAGTTGGTTATTTATCTGGACTGCGTCGGGTTAATGAAAGTGCAGCGAACGATAGCGTATTGGCCACGCGGTAGCGAGTGCAGTTTCATCGAGCGTGCAGTGCAACGAAAATATCAAAAAGCCCTTCGAACTTATCGACGTAGGCGTGAAGCAATTTCACAGCAGGGAGCAGAAAGCAGCTTTAGCAACAAAGCTCCGCTCGTGGAAGAGTGCGATATTATTTAATGCTTGGCCAGTCGCACGGAAGCGTTATACGTGCTATACGGGCGCACATACCCGTGTGAAAATTCCCTTCTTGCTAACACCTACTACGCATTGATTCACCGAGAGCCGCTATGTAACAGCCAACAATTTCTTCGAAACATCTCCTTTCATAGAATTTACTGTCGTTAATGAAACTTTGGTTTTGTAATCGAATATACTGGCTTGTACCGGAGTGAATACCGGCGAATCGATCTATCCTATAGTAATCGATACAGTGGAACTTCTATTCGAGCTTGTAACCACAGAGAAAAATGTGCATTGGAAAATAAAAGGGAAAGAGGAAAATTGATCTCTGCGTTTGGGGTTTGGGGTTTGGGGTTTGTCAAAAATCAACTGCTGCCGGTAGCAATGACTATGAAAAATGGATATCAGGGCCTTATTCGCGACTCATCTTATTGATATTTCGATATTTCGGATGAATAATAATATAATCGTAAAACTTACATGAATTTTTATCGTATCGAAGAAAGAAGAATAACATATCTTTGTCGTATTGTACTTGTACGTGAAAGATTAATCATGTTTTCAATCACACAGAGAATCTACTACTGCTGGTATATTTCACCGGTATAGTGTATTTATGAACTCGCGGTAAAGTATACGTGGATCGTTGAATAAACATTTCGATGAATTAACAACGGGGATTGCGCTGGAATTTACCTGGTTCGTTAAAAAATTAATTGTCGGAACACGGCAGATAGAGAGTGCGAATGGAAACTCTCCGAGTAATATCGTAATTGTTATCATCGACGCAAAAAGCATTCGTGTCGAAAGCTCTCGGGCAAGGACCACGCGACTACGATTGATATTAGTAATTAGATTTCGTTTAGTTAACTTTTTTCGATCGATTTTATATCCGTCTCCGCGCCTCTGAAGAATATACTCGATTTCATAAAAAATTTATTCGCAATCAACTTTGTCGCCTGCACTTGCTTGAAATTACAAAATGAATTTTTATTAAGATATTTGCATCTGAATGTTGGCACGCGTACGTGATACGTAGATAACATTTTTTGATCGTACTTTATATTGTTCCGAGATCGAATCTGTCATTCGATCGAACGATCTCTTCTTTTTTCCCCCGTTCGATCGACCAATGATCAACGCGACGCAACGCGACGCGACGCGACGTCGTGTCCATGTCGCACCGAAAGCATCGAGTATCGAGGGATGAAAATGGTTTCCGTCAGAACTAAATATGCACACGACGAATAAACATCGGCGTCGGTACGTGCAATATTTTTTATTTCAATTTATACGTAATCTAGTGCAGAGGATAGAGACCGTTGCCAAGAGTAATGAAGTATATATTTTCCGTGGGAATGACGGTACACGGTAGCAAGTTCATTGATCAAATCCGACGTACTTGATTAGTATGGCACGTGAAGCTATTCCAATGGGGAATTATTATGTTTGTCACACGTCACGTCGCAAACATTTCTTTTCTCGTTAGAGACAAAGTAAAATCTTTCACGACGAGTGTCATGGTTCCTCGACATCTTAACATCCCGATATATCTGATCTGAAAATACGAAAATTAGAGGGTGAGGTGCGTTCGTGCATCTTCTTACGATAGGATAGTCGGCAGATTTGATGACCATTTCCTTTGAATCTTCCACGACGCTTCTTCTATGTCTCTGTTCTTGTCTAGCTATCTCATTCTTTGGCGTTACGTGTGTTCACGTTCACGTTGCGAGTAAGAACAACACGTGCCACTCAGAGGAGCTCTTGTAACATCATGTTTGCTGTGTAGTCGAGTACGTACGCAGGTACATCCCGTGTACATGGGTTATATCGATCCCGAGGGAATATACTGTGCCGCGTATATGTATTTATCACTTTAACAATTAGTTTAATTGTTTGTACAACTGGGTAACGCTCGTTCACAGAGTACCGCCGTATATAGTTCGCCTTACGATATAACATAACGAAATGAGGATGAAAATTCTGCTAATACACGTACAGAGTTCATTAATTTGCTGAAAGTGCTACACATACCATGTGGAAACGTTTCCTTGAACGAACAATAACGAGGTTCTTTCACGATTAGTATTTTTCTCGTCTCTTTTTATACGATCTTTGAAAAGGATTCTCACGTTGCTATTAAGAGGCATAAAGCGTTCAATCTTTTTCCAAAAGTGGTAAAAATTTTTAATAAGTTCAGGCAATTAGCGAATCCTGAATTTGGAAAAACTTGAAAAATAAATCTGTCGGAATCACACAGTAGAATTGGCAGTTAGGATTGATATTAGCATTTTTTCTTTTAAGATAGTCTAAATCGCGAATGCATGAAAGTATTGTCGAAGATTTTTTGTTAACAGTTCCTTGAATTTTATCTACACTCTGTATAAACCTACTGCATGCAGATGTGCAATGCGAGGACGTTACCTCGTTCTTGACATAGGGATTCGACTCGTAATCCTATAATCCTTGTTTGCAGTCTGATCTTGCCCTTGTGGGTTCCCGATACATCAATCGCTATCGCGAAAGAAACTTTGTTCAAACACTAATTAAGATTCGAACGTTTTTCTGATCATCGATAACAAAATTATGAAGATCTAAGGTAATTGATCGTAGTCCAAGTGGAAAATCTTTAATTAGATAAAAGATGCAATTTAGATTGCATAATGTACAGGTATAAAAAATGTAACATACAAATGTATAATATATCTCAGATTCGAATCGAGACTTACCGTTTTTCCGATTATCTCGATACTTTTAATACGTCATATTTGATTTCGATATGATTACGAGCGATTATAGACAATATTGTGGGATATTTTTGAGAAGCGTAGTGTTTTTTGTGTAAATTGTTGATCATTTCCAAGTGTTAGATCTCTGATAGGACGATAACGATTCAGAAAAGGTAACTGATAATAACGATTCGTGGAAACAAAACTTTCCCCGAAAGAGTTAGTTGTCCCGTGAAAAAACATTCAGTTTCGACGAATTGAACATTCTTTCCGTGGAAAATATTTTGTTTATGCTTTACATAAAAATATGTGCATATTTTTTAATCTACGGCTACAGGATTGTATTTAACAAAGATACATTTCACATCGATCGAGCGTTACGAAATAAAGAAACATTTATCGAGTTTATACGACCCGCAAAACGAATCTCAAGCCTGCAAGGTTTCCAGCGTGGTGAAATATTTTTCGTACAAAGTATTTTCGATAAGAAATGGAATCGACTTTTCTGAGACTTTGCGGCGTGGATAACTGCATTTATCGTGACAATTGCTACCCCGATTATTTCTGGGCTATGTTTAAAGAATGGTCAAATGTTTTCACGCACACCGGGCTAACAAAGTTATATCACGACCAAGTTGAGCTTCTTTAACGAGTTCATTCTGGGAACGAATTAATAGGTGTTATCCCCTTGATAGAATTTAAGTAACGAGATTAAAACTAAAGGACCCTTTTCTCGTCAAGAAATTTTGTCTGTTGCCAGTCGACAACGTATTAAAATACGACGTCCTCTCCGTGAGGAAAGGTTCTTATTATCATCCGAGCGATTATCCGAAAAAGCGAACCGCCAACGATGTCAAAGAATAATAATATTTACATTAATTTAGACGGTGAAACATTTTCAATTAGCCGGGCGTAGCATTTTCATCGTGTCGCTCGCCATCTCCATTCGTTGTTGTATTATCGGATTGAGAAAATGCTTGACACGTTCTTGTTGAGATAGAAAATTGAAATATATCCATTTATTTGTTTAACGCGTAACCGTTGCTTATTTATACGGCGAAGGTGTGGAATTACAGTTTCCTGCCAGAGAATCTGTTGTTAATTCGATCGGTTGGAACGATCGACGACAATTAAAATAGGATGTCATCACCGTGATGCTTTCGCGATACGATTATGTAATTTGAAAATTTTATAATTTGTATAATTATATAGGATCGATTGACAGTAGAAAACATATAACTTATGCTCGATTTAAAAGGAAAAAGAAAGTGTTCGATAAAGGAAGAAATAGATGGTTAAAGGTGACGATTATCCTATAAAGAATAGAACTGGTAGAACTAGTGATCGTTGGTGGTTAAGATGAAAACCGAGGAAAGGGGTGAGCAACAGACGAGAGGTGCGGCGTGGCCGTTTTCCAAGTAACTCGGAATTAGGATTAAAGGTGGCCAAAAATTAAATCCTTATCTCGGCAGAGCCGACAAGCAAGGCGGAGCGAAAGGGGTGTGAGCGGTTAAGGGAAGAAGAAGGAGTTCTTAGAGAGGTTGCTCTCGCCGTCTCTGCACGGTTGGTCCTTGAGAGGGCGACACTTAATCTGTGACGCCAGCGCTGCAATTTCTTCCCATTAGCGGGCTCCTTCGCGATTAAACATTTGCATAATCTCGGGACGCTTGTTATAATTCGGAGACATAATATACATATATTTAAGAGCGCCGCGCGGATCAGCAATACGCCAGCGTTTCTGCACCTTTCGAAAATTTTCTTTTCCATCTCGTACAAATCGTCTTGCCTCCAAAAGCTTTATATCCTGGATAGAGCGCGACGTTACACAAGTTGTAACCTCTTTTATCGTTATTACGTATTAATTCGACTGAAATTCAGTAGAATTACGCGCAATTGTACGCGAATTCCGTTTGCTTGAGATATATATATTGATATATCTGACGTTTCAAGCTAATTTAACGAAGGTAAAATTTCCATGTAAATTATAGTAACGTCATACTACCTTTCTCTTTGTTCGGCAAACAATACACGTGACCATTAACAAAGATAAAGAAATTGTTTGCGTGATAAAACGTAGAAAAACAAATCTGACGATTTGATAATCGCGCTGGCAGTGGCTGGCTAGTTTTTCACCGGAGACTGAGCTCGTTTAATGCAGATTACAGACGAATGCTAATGAAGGCTAATGAGATTTATAGGAGGGCTGTACGCAAATAATGCTGTTGCGTAATGTACGCGCGCAATGTAACAGTTATATAACCTTTTGATTACGAGGAGTATCAATAATTTCCAACGATACCTAGCGTTGCGCGTTTCCGCAGACATTTATAATTTGGTCTTCCATTTAGAAAATATTTCCAATTAAATTGCATTCATTTTTCGATCTCTTTTCGATGTCTATAAATTTGTATTTATGCTTTGTATTGTAGCGCATTATGAAAATATATCAGTAGAAAACGACATTAGGGCGAGAGACGATTTCACGTTTTAACGTTGCCTTACGCAGTTGAGAAAAGAAAACCGTTTTAAATGATAAGAATGGTTTGAGAACCTCTGTTTGCTCACCTTCCTATGAAATTGGCGAGGTCCACTTTGACGCGTCGATGAGCTTCTATACCTCGTAGTGCTCTCAAAACTTCTCTTACCCTCCCGTGCTTTCCTGCGGTTGCCCTTGGCATATGTTGTATGCCATGCCACGCACATGGATTCACGTTTGAATTCTCCGTAGAATATGATATAACTCGGACAATTTATCGTTCAAGTGTGCATGTACTGTTGATAGAGCTAGCGGTGCTTCATGCGGTATATTTATCATTAGCCCAGATTTTCGTATTTCGTTTCGATCATCGGATATGTACTTTTATACATTCATCCGTACAAGTGAACAAAAATTTCCATCGAAATAAACATCGTTATATGTTCATAAAAATAATTCGTAATTATTCAACATATGCAACTGGCTTCTTTTTTAATTTTTATTAAAATCAAAAATGATCGTACGTTCTGTCTTAATCTTAAGGGGAAAGATAAATTAGGAAAATATATTTTATCGATAACGTGGATACTTAAGATAATCAGCGACTTAACGCAGCGACTGCAAAGCTCGCAGGAAACCACCTTCCCGGAATTTAGTTTGATATACAGCGATTCTTATGTTAGCTTGTGTAGCGTAATAGTAAGTTCCTTAATCATAGAAACAGTTACGGCGTATTACCCCAGAAGTGTACATCGTTGTTTGCTATTCATTAGCCAGGATTATATCGGGGTGACCGATGGATGTTCACAGTTCTGCCTTTATGAGATTATTTCAATTTCTCTGATAGCATCGTCGATTCCAGTGGCTCTCTCTTTGTCGATGAGAGACTCGCTGTCATACTAGCGATATTACAGCTGTCGTCCCTATAAATTACATAATTAGGTACGACAGAATTCTCAACTGTATCGTGCGACTTTCTTTTCCTTTCTTCTCTTTAGTTTTTGCATTTTCTCGCCTTCCGACTTTGTATATTCCATACACATCGATGTAACAATTAACCATTAAAATAATCGGTTAAAACGTAATATTATAAAAATATCTCAACTTCTTTACCTGAATGTTGAAAGCGGGTGATCTCGTGTCTATTAGTATCTTTTGAAATTTCTAGTTTCCAAGCTACCGGGCCCGGGTAGTAGAGTTTCGGCTTAGCATTCTTCCTACTAAGCATCGTCCACCATAAATCGTCTTTGAACGATAGTCTGAAAGGTCTTCCGGTGATAAGAGAGCTCGCACAGGACACAAGGCAAAGAATTAAGGTGTATGTTGGTTGGCATAGCAGGAAGGAAAACTCGTGCTCGAGCTACCGATGCCTAAGAAGCATAAAATCCGAAAATCCGTGAGATCCGTGCGATTTCGCTCCCTCGGTATCGTCACTGTCTCTCTTCCTTCTTCCATTTTTCCTACGTTCGTTCCCCAACTTCTTTCCACCAATACCAAGACCATCTTCCTCCCGAAACCAACGGTGATCTTTAACGCGGTCTGGTTTCCTGAACATTCGTGCGAAATCTCCGTTAAGCCAAGAGCAAGCTAGGCTTTACAATGGACGTTGGACGTTGAACGTCTATCCACGTGGTGTGTTCCACCAGCCCGGCTAAACGACCATTCGATTGTCCTCTCCTATCGTCTAATTTCTCCATGAGCGAAGAAACTTGAGCGTTATTTCATGGCCAAGAAGTATCGCCGAGCTCAGAAGTGGCTCGGTTCATTTCGATGATTGAATCGAATCGCACCGTTCATTAGTTCAATGAGCCTCTGTTTTGTGATGCCATAAAATCAAGTTTATAGTTCTGTTCCATATGTAGTTGATTCTAGGGCGTCTCTGAATAAAGCTACGTCTCTCTTAATAGACATTAACAGGCTAAAATTGTTAAATCTACGAAAACGAAGGGTTTTAAAATTCTCCTTCTTGCAATTGCTAGAAACATTATGAAAAGAGAAATATCCAGAATTGGTTAATAGGAACGATTTCGTTTGTCAACGAGATTTGACTCGCTTTTCTTAGTTTATGGATTAAACGAAATATGAAACGCTTGTCCTTTCAATTTTACGCGAAAGATTCATTTTCCGCGAAGCTATAAACTTTTCTTAGAGAAACTGTAGGTCGATCGGTGGGAGAACCTTGGAAGAAGGTAGCAGGGTTAAATACAAGTTCGCGAAAGTTAATTCGCTGGAGCGTTCGAACCCGACATTTGGATGATCGATGCGCTCCAATCCATAAGCAACTTCCGGCGTGGATCGAAATTCATCCAATTATTGGCGAATTCGATGGACTATAACTAAGCGTCGAAGAAAGCACGGAGAAGGAAGTGCGAGTATAATTGAGGAACGAGGAAGTCGTGATAGAAGAAACAACCCTCTTTTCTATTCTGCGATGAGACACTGGTGCTCTGGTAAGTCAAGCTAGGAACAAGAAAGGAAGCCCGAAATCCAAGTAAATCTGTTCCAATTCCCCCAGTTCCATGCCCTGAACGTTCCGTAGCCACGTTCACGCTTGTCCCTTACTTATTTCTTGCACCGTACACGGCCCCACGGGGGTAGTGCCTTACTTATTCCCTTAAGCTCGTTTCCGTCGTGCTCGGATTCCCCCAGATACGACATCGTTCGCGTCATTCTCCAACGGTTTTCATTAACCCTTTCCAGCGTTAAACCGTTGTTTGTATAAGTCTGCGTAAAGTCTGCTTCGAATGTATGCTACAATTTCGGTGCTTCGCTCGCGGAATGCATCACGTTTTAAATGTTCTCGAGGGATAGTTGTCACGCGGGATGAGCCTCTGTGTCAACCGGAGTGTTAAACGCGACAAATTCGTCGTTTTACGCCAAGCAGCCAATGAATATAGTTTTCGTGTTCGTAAACTCGAATTTAAATCCTCGATTCTTTAGAGATTCTAATAATACGCCAACTGTTATTCCGTTGCTTTTAGAAATCCGTTTACAAGTGTCTAACTTCCGTACTTGTATCTGGCGCATATCCGTATAATGCTATTTATGTGGGCTGCACATTTCTTCTTGCAGTTAGTTCAGGTCGAATTTAAGCGAATTATGAACTGTGTAAAGCCAGTCTTAAGTTCGTCTAGTTTGTTTGCAATTATTACATCGGTATCGTGTCGAGGCGCAAGTTTTGTACGGTTAGAATTCACCGTGGAACACAGGGGAAAGTGTTCGCGCCCGAAGCGTAAACTGCCCGCGTAAGATTATTAATGCGGCGAGTTTGTGGCGACCTTGATACCACGCGAATATAATGGTAGATGATGATCAAGGATGCGTTCTAAACGCGTGCAATACTAACTTATTTCAACGCGATAAGTAATAAGAATAAAATGCTACTACGATACCCTCAGAATTGAAAGCGCGTTTGCTGCCCAGGCAGAAGTAATTTTTTGTTAAAACAGGTTTAACTTTATCAGATAGAGTACGGATACTTCTATTCTAGCGAATAGTTTACCTTTAGAGTTAATTTTTCTAGATATCTCATAAACCGATGGCCCGTATGGAATTAAAAATTGCGACCAGAACGAATGGAATTTTCTTATAAATAGATTTTAGTTTCGTTCAAGATCCGATGTTTCGCATCTGTCGAGAAAGGGAATTTCTTGCGCGACTAATCGCTTAATTTGTTAAGTTGATTTTAATTTACCTTCCTCTCGAAGAAATCTCGTTTTCCCGCGCTTTTATCAGTTCTTAATGTTTTCTAACCATTCGTTTGCTCGTCGTGAGAATATCAGTTAATTACTAAAGTTTTAAACCGAAGCGAATCGTCCAACGTTCTTTCCATTGTCGATTATTAATCGTTCCCAACTACTTAAGAATCGGCTCTTTATTTTATTCTTTCGAACAACAAAGACAATTGACGCTAAAATCACGAGCGAAAGTTGCAAAAAGTTCTAACATTTTGTTACTGTTCTTACCACCTCTCAAATACAGATAAGTAAGGGTATGCGCTTTATATAATTTTTCAAAACGTAGTTCAGATTCTTACTAGACATCCGAAATGAACTATAATTTACACAACGTGATGTTTTACTAGCCTAGTACAAAAATAGAAAAAAGTCACAATCGAGGAAATTTCAGCGTAGGTGCACAACTTGGCCATGATGCAGCGAAATTGCATACCATGCTCTCTGCAAACGTAGGTACGACAAAATTATACTCTATGGAAAAATGGGTTGAATAAAATATGAACAATTTATGTTTATATTTATACTTTATTAGAAAGAATAACGAAATAATTCTGTCTAATGGAAAACGGTTAATGAAACAAAAATTAGAAATTTTCGGTATTTATCGTGTTCAACACGAAACAGTCTTTTCATTTTTAATCTCGTATCGTAATAAATTTATGCGATCAAGCGAAGTAACGATATTCCTTTGAGACAAATAATAATTAATCGTAGACGATAAAACAAAAAATTATTACTTGCGATTTTGAATATAACATAATACCTATCGAGCAAGATCGACCATGTTGGTTTTAATAAAAATATTCGCTGTTCACCAGCACGTTGCAATTTTTGGTTAAAACGTTGTGAGCCAAATCTTTTTCCCTTTTCAAGTTTTACGCTAACTTTATTTAGCGATTCTATAATTAATTCCGAGCTTATGAATTTCTTACGGGAGGCGAATTTAAAAAGACTGACGAAATTACACGCTAGTATTACTTTACTTTTAATACCATCGTGAAATATGTTCTTCCCCACGAATGAATTCTTTACGATTAGCAGCAGCAGGTTATTTTCTTTCAACGAATTAACCTGTTTCGTTTCAAGGTTCGTGAACGTATGTGTGTTGCGAGAACGAAAATCTTGTTTGCACGGCACATGGCATCATCTAGTTGTCCTACCGATGTTTCTCTTCTCTTATTGTTAATCTTCTTAATGCATGTTCCGTCGCGTCGCGTCGGGAAACTGGCACACAATACTAGGTCCCATTTTGGTGTATATTATTTATGGTGGTCCACGCAGTGCGATGCTGCTGCACCTATACCTAGGTCAAACATCTGCGCGCTCAATGCCTCCCTCGTAGATAGGTATGTGTTTATTAAATTCAGAATTAGACGAGCTGGCTGACATCTCGGATTCCAGGGTTCCGTGGAAACGGCGAATCAGCATTGTCCTTCGGTCTGGTTGACCCCAGACCAAGTTTCATGCTGCTGGCGCCGTTGCTTCCCGCATATTGCACGTGTACGTGCACTTATGTGCCCGATGAGCACATAAAGATTCGTCTCTGTATATATGTGTCAGTGGCCACTCTCGTTCGAGATACGGAACTCTCTCTCTCTCTCTCTCTCTCTCTTTCTTTCTCTGTATATTCGTCACTGGCATGAAGACTCTCCCTTTAAAACACCCGAGAATTGCCTATTTATAAAATCACTTCCGTTGCTCGTTTTCATCGTTACTTCATTCGGACAAAGGAGAAAACGAACTGAAAATAGCAAAATTTTTCACTTGGTTGAAGCCTTTTGGCTCGAGTATCGAGTCATAATATTCGCCTTTGTTGGGAAATGAGATTATTTCAGTTGTTGTATTGCAGCGTTAAAAAGGAACGGTGCTTCCCTCCAATAAATTTTTTAAACAGTTTCGCCAAGGAAATTTTGATGTAGCGGTAATTAACGTAGATGAACTCTATTCCAGGAAATGTACTTTGTACGGCTGTCCGCTTTGTCCGACGCGAATATCAAAGTTTTTCGTTCTTCCTAAACGCACCGTGGGGAACCAACGAAAAAGCAACGTAAAAGAGCGGCGAATAGAGCAGAAGAAGAAAAACAGTTGGATGCCTTCAGACCGCGTATCTCCATATTCAAATGTTCGAAACAGCACGAATCAAAGCACGTATCGGTATACAATTTTTTTCGTCGTTTTACCCTAACGCTTCTCATCAAAATTGTAAATCCGACAGTTTTCAGCAACTGCGTTTATTCGAGGTAATTTTTAGTAACATTATAATATATTCATAGAAACACTGGGACTCGATGTTTGACGTTGGAAAGTTACAGTAAAAAGCAATCGTTACGAGTCGCGAAATTTGATCTCTCAACCTCGAGGGAAATGCGGGAATGATGTGATTACATCTAGCTCCTATAGGAAGAATAATTGGAATTACGTTCTAATTAAGGATCTTGAGCGGTGACGGTCTCCAAGTTGTGTTGCGTGCCACTTTTTTTATGAGTTCGCCCCAGCGACCGGATTAACTTAACCCTTGCTTCCTTCTATCTGCCTGCAATCTGTTTCCTCGTAGCATCCCTTGGTGTTGCGTGGCCACGACGAAGGCAGGGTCTTCTTTCATCTCTGCTCCGCCAGCTTCGTCCTCGGCTTTCTTTGCCTTTTGACGCTGCCGGGGATGAAGTTCCGCTGTTGCTTATTTTCCTTCAGCTTCTCAAATTATATGTCCAACTTATTTTCTCGCCCGACTCGCCCCGGGGATTTCTGCGAATCTCTCAATGCCGAACATTCCATGACGTATCAGAAGGAAACTGGCTACCAGTCGAACGAGTGAGTAGAAGAAGGGACCAAAGGAGAGGGAAACGAGATCTCCTCAAAAGAGTGAGGACTTTATTAAACCCCAAAAGAACCGCGTCGTTCGATTCGATTTCCGAAGCACGCGATTCTGTTTGATGTGAACAACTCCCTTTGCGATCGTAACTTTCCACGATTAAAGTTAAAGGTGTGCCTGTCGTGGCGTTATGTACTACGTATGGTTCCTTAAGTACTACGCACGCTTTTGCTCAAGGTTCTACCTTACGGGTTGCGGGAAAGGCGCGAGAAGAAGTAATTGCCTCGCCGCCGAAGCTACTCTCGATATCGAGCTAGAAATGCAGAAACGCCTTTGGAAATCAAATCGAATTACTCTGTTCTTTTGGGACTTAATAAAGTCTCCGTTCCTTTGGAGCTACTTCTTCGAACCTTTTCGCGTCCACTCTATCGACGCTTGACGTTCTCTTCTAACGTTCGATTCGCACAACCAATGCAATTACAACCATGTTATCTCGAGTCCTCGTAAATTCCCACGAATTTTTCCTCTCTTTCCAATTTTTTTTCGTTTTTTCCCCTTATTTTCTTTGTTTCCTCTTTTGCTTGTGAAATCTTAGTAAAATATCGGTTTTCGAAGAAAATAAAAAATTTACTAGATAACATAGATTTACATTCACATCTACTGAATTGAAATCATAAACTCGATAAATCGTACGAGATATCGGCGAGGAATTAGACAGCTCGGATTCTTCCTGGAAAGGAAAAATTGTCTCCGATTTATCGCTTAACGTCATCCTACTGCGATTGATGTCTCAAAGACTAGCATTGGAGATGACCGATGAGTCGACCGATTGCTTGGCTTTCTCCATGATGGGATTAAATCGATGTAACTGCGGACGCGTGCATACGTCGTCATAGGAATGGGAAAATCGAAACCGTATCCATTTCTACTTAACGTTCTTCTTCTCTGGCGATAAACCGCGCCGGTGCATTTAATTCGCTTGGAAAACGTGCGATGCGACGCAGGAACGTCGTTTCCTTCTACCTCTGCCCTTCCGTTTCTTCGGTTTTTCTTTAATGGCCACTTTTCACGAGGCTCGTATAACATTAGAACCCTGTACGATGAAACGGAGACGCACGTCTTCGCGTCATAGCGGGTGTTTTCCTGAGAGCAACGTCGTTGCGGCCGTGAAACGCGTGACGTTTAAATGGAAGAAAGCGTTTGAATCGCACGAAATTGAATCATTTATCGTGTTAATCACATCGCGTTAACCATTTCTACATATCGACGTTCATCTCTAACTATCGTAACGTCCGTCGCGTCGGTTCATTCCACTCGTATGAAACGCTCGATGTTTCGTCAAATTATCGGTCAAATTGGACGGTTAGGGTCCAAAAGATAGGAAACGGCACAAGGAAAAGAAAGAGGCGAAAAGGAAGAAGAGTGAAAGCCTTGGTTTCTTTAACGGTGCCACTAACGGAACAGCACCAGCCACTGACATACGGTTTGGTGGCCTTTTTAATGCTGGCATTGCATTGCGTTTAACGTTTATGACAACCAGACTGACGGATATTTTATAATGCCTGCCACTAAAATTCACAGCGGCCGGGTTATACGACGTATTCTCGCTGTCTTCAAGGTGGCACCATACATCCTCCACTACCACACTGTCAACCTGCAGGTCGTCGTCGTCTCGAATTTTATTCGCTGGGAATATATGTATGTATGTATCGATATCAGAGGAATCTCGAGAACCTTGATTTTTTCTCCGGTTTCATAAATAATCGAATGATCGGGACCACTTCCACTGAAAGCACCGCATATAGGGACCATGCTCTAGCAATGAAATATTTCGTAATGTTTTAAGAAGCCACGAAATCAAACAGCAATTGCCTCCTTAATAAGGCAAAAGGGCACACGACACGATCATACGTTGTTAAAACGAAATTATCCAGATCGTAGATAAAAATTGTTTGGTCGAATTGCTAAAACATAGTTGAATGGATTAAGGACCAAACTATTTCGCGCAAACCATTTTGGATGATGGATTTTATTAGAAAAGTGATCCTCGACCTGCTTACTGTTTTCCTCCTTTCCTGCTTTACCAGCTTTTTCCAGTTACGCTCTTCACTTATTGCAATTCGAGCGAAGTAGAGAGTTACATGGCGACGACATTCTCTTTGTTCGGTGAATGGTAGGGAAAAAGGATGCGCTCTTATCAGACACGCGGATTGCTTGTACGGGAATCGATGCCGAAACGTGGATCACAAAGCTGTTTCCATACGACACAGCGTTTAACCGTATCGTCGTTTAGCTGATTGCAAAAGAATCGAATTGCGTATCGAATTCCCTGTCTAACGAATATCACTCAAATTGTCATATTGCCGGTTGAGATTGTCGGTTCGTTGTATAGGGTGATTTTGAAATCGTGCTGCTTCCGAAAAGAGGAAAGAAATTAAGTAAATAACAAAAGAAACAAGTAGATCGTTAGTACTTGAACGCTTGATCGACGAATGCGTAATATCGATTTTCTTGAAAACGAAGTTTCATACGAACAAATTTTATATTACGATATATCTTGCATCTACCATTGCCCGAGAAATCACCTTCTTTTCAGTTGTATCACGATTTCAGAATCACCCTGTATGCCTGGTACAGAACAAAGGAGATTTAATTAATAGAATTAACCTGAAATGGCTGCCGTCTCCCTGGCCGGTTTGCAATTTCAATTCCTCTTTGGTATGCCCCCTACTCCGGTGAAAGGTGACGCGCGCCATCGTCGTTCCTTACACTTAGATTAAATGCATTTTCTAAATTCCAAAACTCGCGACGGACTCGTAAATCACCCCTGACGATTACTCTGAGGATGAACAACTTGTTCTTACCGTCACAGTGCAGGTGAAACCAATGAGCAGGTGTATGCTCGAGTTTTACGCTTCGGAAGCTGTGCGAATCCGTTGCGCGTGATTTACGTTCGCATACATTTGATCGCTAATTTTTTGAATAATCGATAACTCGTCAGTTTAAGTTGTGGTTAAATTTTCGATAGAAGATTCTTCGATGATCGGATTTTAATTGAAAATTTAGTCAGACCGTGATAAGAGCGTTTTCAACGTTAAAACTATCGATGACTTTATCGACATAATTATAAAATTCCATTATGAGAAACCAATTTTTCTTAATACGATTATTCCTGTCGAAATTTTTCTCGGGACTTGATCGAATAAAATTTGTTTTTTCTATAGGTATCGTTTGAGATTCTTCTAAATGTCTCTCCATAGAATGAACGTGCGTTTGTAAGCGAAAGCATTGAACGACATTTAAAATCAATAACTGGAGGACGGTTGAGAAATTCGCGTATCCATGACTAGGAACGGTAATTAAACCTGTCATTGTGCCGAGACGTAGCCGTCGCGTAACCGACGGCTGTAGCTGTCGCTCTCTATGTTGACCGTTTAAAAATATTTTCTTCGATTTATTTTGCTCGCTTCTTCGTTTCGCTTTCACGTAGCAACGCTCATGTCACTTGCACGCAGCCTGATAAACGAGAGAACGCTGAGTCATTAACGCGGCAACCAAAAATTTTTTAATCTTAAAGCGATTCGCCTTAATATCAGGTAGATGTAAAAATTCCTTCGTGATTTTTTCAATTTTAGACACCAGGAGAGCTTGGTAGAGTCATCGTCGATCAGATATCAATAAAATTTCAGTATACCACATCAAAAGGGCGTAGAATATTATTTCTATGCTTTGATTGTTGAATCAAATTCGAAAAGAAAAATTGAAATGATTTTTTATCTCATCTGTTTTCTTTCAACCACATTACATATACCCTGGTGAAACGAACATCCACCTGTCCACCCTACCGCAGAGTATACACGTTTAACCGAATCTCATCCTTTCTTTATCAATTTATTTCTAAAAGAAACGTACTCCTATTTTATCTCGGTCGGTGTTTGTTCTTCGAGTCCCTTCCACATGCCCTTCCGACGAGCAGAAATAAGCCGTGACAAAATCGCTAAATTGAACGCTGCCGCAGTCGCGTACACGCGAAAGTGTAAGTACACGCATACGTATGTACATCAATAAATAAACCGTAGCTGTACCGTGGTTGGCGCGGAAGGCACGTGTGCACGAAGCTCGTTTCACAATATGGTTTCCAATATTGTCCAATATGTATGATTCACCCTGCTGTTTGCACGAATCTTACGCCGTCTCTACTTACGATCGGTCTGCATCCGTTTCACGTGTATGTCCTGCTACTGCGTGTTCTTGAAAGATGGGTTATTGCGCTCCGGAAACCAGCAACAAGATTCCGACGAGCCTAGTTCGTCTCTCGCGTCATTATCGTTGTCTTTTATTGGTTGTTTTAGTGACACTGTTCGATATTTTATCGAGGTCGTAACCATTCTCGGCTAAAATATTTTTCGGTTATAATCCCTTTATGTTTGCAGTCAAGAAATTCGATTGGGCTGGATTTTTGAGCTGAATGACAGTAACGAGAGTTTCCTTCCCACTTTTCTTTTTCATTTTTTATGCTTTGCATAAAAGATTGTGTTTGAATCATTTATCGATCAATTTATATTTAATCATTTCATTTGTGTAAATTCATGTTCTTATGAATCTCGTGATCGTACGTAGATAGGGATTTCTTTCATCTCCTAATTATTATAACGAACACTTTACTTTGAATATTTCATATATTTTTGCTTGCAACGTAGACGGAACAGTGGTGGTGATAATAATTTCATAGGTGAGAATCGGAAGGAAATCAATTGCCTTTGATCACATGGCGTTATGCAGATTTTTTTACAAACGTCTGACAGTCGAACGTCAGCCAATCTTCTTGAAAGTCACATTTAATATCGTACTCTTCTTGGAGTTTCGTACGAAAGAGAAACAAAGGTAATAACCTGGTAGTAGGCTACGACAAAGGATATTACGATCTGGTATCACGTTGGAAAAGAATATCCCCGCGAGCAACGGAGACGGTCCACGTCCGGAATGGTACACGCGACCAGTAGTTGGAAGAAATAATTAACAAGACTCGGACTGGCCTCCGTCCCACCGAAGGAGTAAAAAGGCGGTCGATTGAATCCATCTACGCGTGGGTGCAAAAGTGCCTTTATTTTCAATTTTCATAATAGCCGTATCGACCGGTGGCGGTAGACTAGCTCGAACACGAGAACGCGAAAGCCTCCCAACAGTGTCTGCGTATCCGTATGTATGTGTACCCTGTGCGCGTATATGGAGGAGGGACGATATAATCGAAAAGGGAACATGCAGCGTAGTAGTTTACTCCAAAGGAGGGCGGTTGTACAGAGAGGCGTAGAGAAGAGGAAGGGATAGATATCAATCATAGGGGTTCAAACCTGTCAAGCCCTCACCATACTGACTCTGGCCTCTATGATAAAGACACCCGAATCGAATGAAACAATGATACAGAGGCTGTCCTCTTTACTCAACGAGGAATAATCTTCTAGGTCTTCATCGGGCTCGCCCATACTTATTTGAGTAATTTGTAACCGAACAGTTTGAAAATATTTAGGAATGGATCGCTTTTCTCAGCGCGACGTGACACGACGGTGAAGAATTAGTTATCGTTAGGGCTAGCGAATTTGTTGGCAAAAAAATTTATACTGACATATTTAATGGTTAATCGCGTAGCGTTAACATTTTTCGAAAATGAAAGTTGAACCGTCTACTCCATCGATAGTCCTCGTTTAATATTTTCACTGACGACGTAGCGACTATGATACAAGATATTATCCTTCTAAAAATACTTGGTGTTTTGCTTGTAATACGTATTTCTCCGGCAAAAGGAATGTTTCCACGAGGCAAAACATCAGCAAGGTTTTCGTCTGCTTGCTCGGTTAAGAACTTCGGACGGCCCAGAAGCAAGTGAAAGAGCTGGGACGGAGGTAGAATGGAAAACAATAACTTTTTCATTTACCGGGCAAGATATTACCGCGATATGAGCGAGGCTGCACGATAAAACTAAGGCAGCGTCGCACGACGATGGCGACGACGACGACGACGACGTCTACGACCACGGCGTCGCATTCCGAGTTTTACTTCCTCCTTTTGCGAACGAGGAAACTCACGATCGAGTATATTATTACATGCTTATATATCGTTCTCGTATCAAGATTTCTGTTCTCTTGCTGTTGCAGAAATCCTTTCGACGTGTAGCTGAAGAACAAGATCGAAGACAGGTTCGCATCGACGATAGCCTGGTGAGAATGCGTTTTCAATGTGCTGCTCGTCGGTGAGTTCTCTGAAAATATCTACGTAAAATATTTCTTGATCACGGTAATGGATAGAAAATAACCTACTGCGTATTGCCACTCGCGAAATATTTATTACTCGAGATTTGATTCTGTTTTACTGTCAGGCCTCCCTTTCGCTCCTTACGAGATAATAACTCTAGGTTACATGGGGATACGTTTCTCGAAACATTTACAAATATATCTTAGTTTTTATGATTGTTACATAATTTACATCGATATATCTTCCTCTTTTCAAGTTCTTTATTTGTAGGTTGTAGATATGTCATAGATATTAAAATTCATATTAGTATAACATAATGATATTGTAACAAGTAGTATAATGGTTCAAAGATCTCTTATACAGTATTAATAACACTATGAAACGTAATCCATGTTACCTGCAATCGAAGCAATTTCGATATCGAATATGGACATTGTTACAATATAGAGATAAGAATCGCGTACATTCTATCTTATCAAAATATGATGAAAATATACATGTATAATACTTTCGGGAAATTTACCATAATACTTAATATACAATGACGGCTAAAAGAAGTTTAAAACTATTACTCGTCCGTACTAAAAATAAATAAAAATAAATTTTGTACTAACAATGAATATTTTTCACTATGTTACCCACGAATATCTATTCTAAAGTATACATATAGTACATCTGTTTATCGTTCGTATCGAATATAATTCCATTTTGTAAAGTTAATGTGTAAGATTGCAGCTTTTGAATCGTTTATTTTTTAAATTTGTCAATGTAGATTTTAAATGATTAATAATCGAAACCTTTCGTAGCTAGGGCGATAATTTCTAGTGAATTATTTCGATCGAGATATGAACGATTCCTCTGTGTATATACTCGTCCCGAAAGAAACATCTGACTTTGATATCACCCTGTTTTTGACCCACCCCGTATATCGTCGTTGTGTAAATGCGCAATATCCAGGGCTGGCTGTCTGCTATCAATGTCTTCGCACGATTTATCGTGACTTTACACGCGAACCCTTCGCGAACGCCCACTGCCATTCCGCCGGAAAAACTTTCTCAATTCGTGTTAGTTTCGCTTATCAGGCAGCGCGAATTTGCTCAGCTATTAATCCTACTTTCGATCTCTTTTTCTCTCCTCTTTATATCCGCTGTGGATATCGAACAATATACCTACCTTTTATCCGCCAATTTTGTTACTCTGCATTAGTATTTTAATTTAATTTTGTCGTTTACTATACTCTACTTACGCAATCCACCGTATACTGATATAATTATCGTAAAAACAACACCGTTTTATTGTTATTGTGTTTTATTGTGGAGATCTTTTTATTGTTAAATTTGCGATTAAATTGCAAAGACAGACAATATCTTCGAACACCTTTGAGCGATATCGTCTTATCGTTTTAATATCGATATAAGATAAAATCTGATCTATCGTTATAAAAAGGTATGTTTTCTTCGCAAAAGTTGGTGATCGGTACGAATATTTCACGAAAGTGGTAATTTTTACGCTTTACGCTGCCATAAAGTGTAATTAACAGTACCATTCCAAGCAGCAAATTACTTTTTTATCAACTTTTATAACCAATGAAATTTGTGTCTATCTATGAATTCTTGTTATTAGTATCTATATATACTTTTGATATATCATCGAAAATGGAACGAATATTTCAAAACGTTTTTTATAATTCATTAATTATATAATACGTGTGTATTATACACTTGATATATCATTTTCCGTTGTTTTCGTGTTTCAAAGGATTAAATCTGACGCTTTCATTTTCCTGGTAAGTCGAAGGTTTTTTCTACAGGCTACCGACATTCAAACATTTTTCCTGTCTACTAGTTAATTTTGTAATCGAGAAGTAATACTTGGTGGTTTCGGAGAACTGATAGCGAACGCATACATATCGCATTAATATACCCACATGCGCAAGTTTTCGATGCATAAAGGACATAGATGAGGCACAAGGGAGGGGCAAAATATTAATGCCAGGGATTAATGCTCTAAACATTCCGTTAATCGTCGTTAGCCATTCGCCGGTCGAATAATAGGAGGATCAACATTGCCGATAGTGTACATTGGCCCATATCGGTGAAATACGTGCTGCTATAATATGTACACGGCTACAGTGGCTACTGGCATATACATATATGTTGCGATACAGTTTCAATCCCATTACAACCGACTGCATTCATACATCTATTCCTTTCTTTTTACTTCGATATCGCAAGCTTCGATCCCGCATTGATAACGCGAGCAATTATCCTGATTTATGGTTTATAGGTACATATAAAGGTTGTATCAATTGGACAAAGTTATTGATATTTGATGAATTATATATATTTCGCGGTAATTAGGATGGTATTAGCCTAGTAAGCAACTAGCACATTACATTTTACGCCAATTTTTGTAATTGAGAAGCTCTTTAAAAAAAGAGGCTCATTGAATAAAACACAAGTCGGATTAGCCGCCACCTTCTAAGGATTAAACTTTGGTACGGAAAAATCATTTTTTTTTACAAGTAATCTGTTAAAAAATATTCGTCAAAGAGTGAAATCGAAAATTTATTTTATTCCCATATCCTATTAATGGAGGTAACTTGGAATAGCTATTTCATACCCCTCTATTTGGTAAGCTTTAGATCACAGTGAATCAACTGGAGCAGGGACGAAAAGGGTGTTTGATTAATATAGTTGAGGATTTAGAAATCTTGTACGCGGTCGTCCATTGGTTTTCCACGTGATAAGTCATGAGTAACGAGGAAATATTAATTGATGAGTTACGTGTCCGTTAGATGAGCAATTTCGAGGAATGATCTGGACCATGGCCCTTTTAGTACGCGTCGAACGAATGTTGATGTAGGAGATGGTTCGCGGTGAACAGGCCATGTATTCGAGAGTATGGAATGAAGTGACGAAGGGCTAGCCGCATGTTACATAGATTTGCGACTACATATATACTATATACATGCATTTATACGTTCATCGGTACATATTTGCCGTAGAAATTTCATACGGTAACGCAGTCATATTGGCTATACGTTTTAAATCATCGTACTTTGTTTGAATGAAATGCTATCACAGGATATTAGATTTTTTTACTGCATCGAAATTTATATAAACAAATTATTATACGTATTTAACTTTTCTCGTACATGGTACTTTAAGGGGGATAACGTTGACACTATATCGACTATATCTTTGGCCGCACTTTGTATAATACATACTTTGTGGTAATCTCGTAAACCAAATTTTATCGAAAATAGGTTTATGAAAAAATCGCGAAACGAACTTGGGAAAAATCTAAACCACCTATTTAGCTCGATAGAAATAACCAGGACGATGTTGAAATAAAAAATACGATGTTTTTAGTCGAAACTGACCTCGTATAACGTTGAAACACGCACACAGAGTGGAGATTCTTTGTGTTACCGTATGCATCAAAGAGTGGCATTGGAGCATCCGTGGCCTCTTTTGCACACACAGAGACTTGAGCCTGGATGTGTTACATAAGCGGAGAGAGACGATCGAAGAGTGCCGTTTCATCGATGTGCCACTGTGACGATCGTCACAGCACCCAGCACCGGTCCATCAAACCCATTTCCACCGTACTATTACACCAATCAGCACCGCTTCTGTCGTGTTGCACGGACCAGGAATTCTACCGGGAATTTCTATTCGACGGAGCTGAAAAATTTTTCCCATTAGTTACATGTGCGTGATCATCGAAGGTCCAAAATCGTCCGACTTTCAGGGAAACTTGGTCAACATCTTCGACATTTGTTATTTTATATACTTTTAAATTGCTCAGTTTCCACGGAGCATGCGAATCATAGTGTTAAATGATCAGAGGATCTAACGGAAAAAGACTACATATGTCACGATAATATAATAAATCTATAAATTTATAGGAAAACGAATATTGAGGAAAATAATCTTCTCTAAATTAGGTACTGAAATGGTAATTACATGTTATCAAATTTCAGTTGCAAAATTTATTTTATTGCCCCACTTTTTATATTGAATAAAGTCGATTCATTAGCTCCTGCCATTTTGATACTTGGACTCAATTTTAAATATTACACTACTACATGTGTTTCGTAACTAAGAAATACATATTTTTCATATGGTTACCAAAAAGAAAAATTGCCTTATCGTTAGATAAAAATAAACCAAACGAATATTCGTAAGTAAACGCGAATCAGAAGTATGAGCCACGGTTGGTCAGACTGGAATTAGAAATACATTGTATCACATTATGCAATTGTTCGCATGCCATTGCGACGTGTTGATTTAACAGAAAAAGTGATATTACGCATTAACAAGATGTTGTGTTAAGACACCTTCGACATTTATGAGCCGATGAATATGTAAGCGGCTTATGTGTTATGTAACAACGCGTTCAAAGTATCATCCAGATTTCAAAGACATTATAGCCTGTGAAACCACTCTTGATATTTTAGTACTAACGAGAACGAATATTACGTAATCCTTTTTCGGCGATAAAACTACTTTTGAGTGATCGCTTCTAATTAAATAGCTGTCCGTTAAAATTAGCCTACGTGTTTTAAAATCCAATCTGTTATTATTTGAAACAAAACAGAGAAAAATGCATATTAAGGTAAAAAATAATTGCGAACGATGATCGTTTCGTTTTTATCGATTCGTTGGGATGAATCAGAGTGACTCGATTGGTTTTCCTAGCGCTAGTATTTACTTGGTTAATAAATGAGAATATTACTGGAAAGAATATAGCGCGGTAATTTTTCTTGAAAAATTAGCAAGATTCGTTCCCATCGAAGAAACTTGCGAAGAAAACGGGACTAAAACTGACAGCAAAGTGCTACGAAAATGCCAGCACTCTTGAATAGTTAAAGTCCGTGCCTTCGCACAGCTGATCCATTCGGCAATCAATTTCACGAACGGCCAATTTCTCGCGCCGAAGTCTTCATCCGCCATCGGTTCTTCAATTACGCAAAATGGCAGGCAGTTCCAAGATGATAAATTATAGCGACGTTGCCTGGAATCTGATCGATTTTTACCGGCCTCGAGCATAAGCTCTCGAGTTGGACCAATGGAATATATAATAGATTTTCCAAGAATTTTGTTATACTTGTTGTTTTCGTAGTAGAGAACTAAAGACTTCTACGTGGAAAAAGAATTTTTATTTTTTCTTCGATTATCACTTTTTCCCCATATCATCCATTACCATAGATTCGTAAATTGTTCCTCGCTCGAACAAAGTAAATTTCACTGTTCGTCGTTGATGTAATTAGTGGTTGTAACGCGTTTCAAAGTTCTTTAGAGAATTCTGTCTTTTCTGGTAGACCGTTGCAAAACTATTCGATCTAACTAGTAGCCAAGCCAGGGCAATCCGTTAAAAAAGAGTTGAAGGGGAAGAAAAGGTACGAAGTAATCCATCCGCTCATCTTCCAGTAATTAAAACTTATAATTCGCGGGAACCCTCGGCTCGTCGCTTCCGCTGCGGCATAGCGCGCCGGCCAGGCAACCCTTGTCTTATCTTTCTTCTGCTACTTCCACTTGCTCTTCGTCAGCGTCTTCATTTTCATCTTCCTCCCCCTGACGAGGCTCGCCCTCGCCTTGTATGGCCTCCTGCATATTTCATACTTTGTACCGCAATTACTTTATCGCGCTTCCATGGATTTTGGTTGCCGTTGGACGGAGGGTGTTAGAACAGAGCCGAGGGAATACTTATCTTCCTGTCGACACTGCGGTCCAAATATATTCAAAATACTTCTTCCGGTGTTCATTCGGCTCGCCCGGAGGAGATCGTTCAACGTTCCTGGGAATTCTGATTGATTCATTAATTTTTCCGGACCGTAATATTACCAGGTTTATTAAACCGAACGCGTGCTGGTCTTTGTTAATGCTTTACCGAGGAAAAGTGGTTTATGAACGTCTTACTCGCGAAAAGATGGTAGGGAAAGGTAGGGTTATAAAACAGTTTTATCATCGAGTAAAGCTACATATATTAAACATTTAACTTCTAAAATATCTCAGTATCGGTCTAAATTCATCCTAAAATTCTAGTAAATAGCTTCTATAAAATAAGCCTATACTTTCAGCGGAAATTGAATTAATCCTTATGTTCTTGTTACACGGAGACAAATTACAAAGTTACAACGATATCGCCTCAAAGAAATTGAAGCAAAATTCGAGCGGAATATAAGGCATATATTTTTGAAATCATAGTTCATTTTCATGGCAGAACACCGTGTACTCGAGTCAATGAGATTTATCTTCAAAGCAGAGCGACAGTTTTTTTCGAACGAAGAGGCGAACGCACCGTGGAACGTTCCTTGAATTTCCGCACACTATCGGAGCTGTTTCCACAAAAGGAGCACGGAATAGCACTGAATTTTTCTCTTCCGCGCATATTCGCGCATATATCTAGCTGGTTTGAAAAAGAAAGGTGACCGTGGAGTTCCCTTCGCGTGGAACGATGAAACAAGACAGAATAAGGAAGAAATATAAGTTTTAGCGCTGCACGCTGGAAAAGACTAAGAAAGAAGGGAAGGAAATTGACATGGGAGGGATGAGAAAGGAAGAAGATAGAAATAAAGAAAAGAAAGGATAAAGGAAACGCGAAATAGAAAAGTAGAAAACTAGAATATATTTTCTAGCTCTGTTGGCAAGTCAACGATATTAAAGAAGAAGAAAAAGACGAAAAGTGACCCGGCCGAAACAAGGCGACAAATTCCAAAGCGCGTGTTCTTTCTATGTTATTGCCTTCTGATGGGATCCAAGTTGGATACGTGTACGTGTGTACGAATTTCTTTGAATTTCTTTTGATACATCATTTTTGTTTTCCAGCCACCGATTTAGAAGTCTCAGATCGAAGAAAGGCGCGTGTTTTAATTACCAAACGAAATACATGACAAATGACAATTATTACCAAATTTTACAAAATTAAAGTTGCAAAATTCACTTCACTAAAACACCTTTTATTACAATTTTACTTTGAACATTGATTCCTGTAAGTTAATTTCTGCAAGTTTAACATTTTAAATTAAATCAATTTAGAATATACGTGTGACGTATACTCCTGTTCCACTGAGCTTGTCGATTTTCTTTGGGAGAGGTTTCATGTTTCGATCCAAAGTTTTTTTTTCCTATAGGAAGGAAAATTTCGACGCTTTTGATGCTTCAATAATTCAAACGTTCCGAGAAGTTGCAAGTTTCTTAAGAACCAGACAATAAGAGATTTCGTTTCTACGTTTCTAACGTTGAATTTTACAACGTGTTCTTCCTTTCTTTCACTGAAGGAAAACAACCACTGTTTTTATACGGCTTTCTTTAAACGATGTGACACAATTGCCTAACGGTGGCAAGACTTCTTCCTTCTTGCATACTTTGCTACATGTTGCAGGATTTATTTTTAATACGTGCCGCTCGTAAACAAGTAGCCATAAAAAGAACAGCGTGTGAGCCTGGTGTCTAAGCGTGGAAAGTCTCACCTGCTAAATGAAACGTCGTATAGTCGCGCAAGAACTTGTACCATCTGCTCATTGAACGATGAATTTAGCATATCTTGGAAACAACTAGAATCATTTGAAATTCTTCATTCGTTACCTTTACTAGACAAATATTCAATGTCGTAATTAAATTGCTGTAACATTTAATGAAACTTCGATTCCTTCTGTGTAGATTCCTTTTATTTCTAAAATGTAGATTAAATATTTGCCGTATATAACTACTCTCCCCCCCCCTCTCTCTCAGTTCTTTCGTTCCAGATTTTATTTTATCTTATCATTTTTAACTGAAAAGAAACTACAATAGAAATTATATATCTGTAAATTCAGAAATACATTTTTTTACTTTTTTAACTTTAAATAATTCTTATTTAATATTAGATAAAAGTCTATTTCGGAACATGAAACATGGATGTTATTTTACTATTCTCCGTTTCGTATTAAGCATAGTGGTTTGGCGAGATAAAGGAAAGAAAGAAAATTATAGAAAGGTGACTGCATATGCAATTTAGCATCTACTAAAGAACCATTCGTTGTATGCGCATACGGATCTATCTGGTAAGAGGAAACAGTGTCGCAGATGGCTGATCCACTCAATTTCAGATTCATGGATGCTAGACTGAAAAATGGTGTCTACCCCTTCGTTCTGACTCTCTTCCCCTTCCACTGTCGATTTGCTCTTTTTCCACTTTGTCTCCCTACATCTTTTTGTCTTTCTGCGTTCTTTTGCATATCCTTTCTAGGGGATCTGTTCTGACTCACCCATTCTTCTGTTTGAATAATTATCTTCTCTCGATGATTTTGCTTTATTATTAAGCTATCATATCGTATATGTAAATTTTAATCGATAGGATTCCAAAGTTGATAGCTTTGCTTTTACCTACGTTTGTTTTGTCCTTCCTTCATTTCCGTGATTAAAGGAAAATGTATACTTATTTATTTAAAAGAGATGTTTTTCGAATAATAAAAAAAAATAAGGAAAATTCTGCGTATAAAGGATTATTTTCGTGGTCCTTTAATCAACAAAATAAAGCAATCGAGCCATCTAAATGCTACAACTAAGAAAACTCGAAAAAAGAAGTTAAAAATAGATATTGTTTTACCGAAATGCACGTGAACAGTTAAAATGGAAGATTGTTTTTGAAACAGGATCTTTCTTGGTTCGATCAAGTATATTTCTGTCTACGTTCGATTCGATTTGTCTCTTCCTTTTTCTCCCTAGTCTTCTCTTCGTCGTGAGATTCTCTTCCCGTGGGGTGAGCGAGAAAAGACACGTCTAAAATATAATAAACCCCAGCAACGTTACGACATACGGGCTCAGCCGTCCCTGTAAATACCCGAGTATGGATTTTGAATATTTTACAGGTCGCATAGGTGGGCACACGTGCGCCGGCACGTCTACGTTTCAGATTGTGTACCTCTATAGGGTGTTACGCACAGGAACACCATCAAAACAAAGATAAATTTCCTACTCTTTCCTATTTTCCTATTTTTAATTCTCAAGCTTTCGGTGTCAGGGTATTTTTCGGATTTTCAGTCAAACATTTTTTCGATTCTTTGAATTAAACATGTCCACTTTAACCTTAATTTTTTCAGAAGTGCTACTTCAAATTCCTATCGCTATAAATCTGGAAATATTTCGAAATTATACGATTCTTTGAAATTATGTGCTTTTTTTCGTAGATCAAAAGCAGAAAAATAATATGAAGTTTGTATCTTGGTATTTGGTATCTTATCGAGTTAAAGGTGATGTGTTGTAATGAGATTCCTTTCGTATAAACAGGATTAACGTTGTTTTGTATAACGTCTTGGAAAGCTTATTTTTAAGTTTTAAATACGTTTCACTGACACACACCCTATATACGAAAGTATCTGCATATAGGTTGGTCCAGTCTGTATATTTTTCCGAAGGTAAAGAGGTTGCCGAGGGCAGAGGAGTCCTGATGTAATTTTCGTTGCACTAGATGTTTCCTCGCTTTTTGAAATCTCACCCTGTTTCCTCGTGTTCTATTGAGCTTGAGCAAAATAGTTTCATTAAACTCCAGCTTCCCATTTCTTAGAAATCCATAGAAAATAATTACTTACGTTTAAAATTGATGCTTCTTCTTATACGACGATTCTCGGCGATTGCCTTGATTTTCCCTGATTTTTCCTGATTCTACTTCTGTTAGTTTGATATGTACGTATATGTGTACGATGTGATAAAAAGATGTATCGACGCGTTAACAATTCTCTTTCATTAGAGAAATTTTTTATTGAATTTATACAAGTTGTTTGTATTTAGAGAGCAGCGAAGTAATTTCGTTCAGAGTATTACAGCGTGTGTTGCAAGCAATATTAAGAGCAGTTAGAGTTTAACATTAAAAACTTATGACGCTTGAACGGTGCTTCGAAGAGAGCAATTTACAAGTTTTATCTTTTGTCAATACAGCTAAAGTTGCTTCGTGATTTTGAAATTCAGATAACGTGGGTGAAAATTCAAATAGAGTTGTATATATATATAGAACGATAGGTATATTTTTTAAAAGTAGTTAACGTTTAAGGAAAGGTGAGCGGAAAATGTTTGATTTATTAGTATCGTTGTTTCGTTCTTGTAAAAGGAAGACCTAAAAGTAGGATTAATTAGCTTTTAATCGATCGTAAGTAAAATCTACGGTAATTCTAATCCAATATATAATTTGATAGATTCTTGTTAGAAATATCCCAAGTTCAATAAAATAGGAATTTAATGAAATATTTATTGGAATAATCGCGAACTTTATAAATAAGATAAACTGTGTCAGTAACTCTGATCGGTCGGACCCGAATGGAAGATTATTGTGTACGTAACAACTTAGAGAGTAAATTACTATGAAAGTTGGCTGTGACGGCGTGCATCGAAGGCTAACGAGCTTAACGCAAGCAATCAGAATAATGACAAAGTTGCACGTTAATCCATAAAGAGCGAGTTGACGCGAATTTCCGCTCGCAGTCGAAATTGAGGTGATTTTTCGCGTCCCATCGGTTGTGCCACTGTTACATCTTGCGTTTCCAACGCCACGAGGAAGTTTGCTTCTCAATTTAAAGTTTGGAATTACATTTGGTCGCGCCATGTTCGTCACTCTACGAGAAGGAATTATTATCCTTGAATCACGTGTGACGTCAAGAAGAATACATTTTTTGCAGGTGATTAAAACTTGGAATAATTCCAGGCCGATCTGAAATCTTATTTTTCGAACGCGGTATGGAAACAATTTGTAGGAAGACGTTGCGCGAACATGGATTTCCAAAATAGAACGGATAAATTACCATCCGTCTATGCCCGAAGTCAGTCTTCTTATCCTGGTACCTCACGATCCAGAAAATCTGAAAAAATAACCGACGAAAAGTCGAAAACATTAACCGAAACTGACAAGTGTGGCCACACACGTGTCTCCTCGTCCTCCTATCGTGATGTCGACCCCGTCGCCGTCCTCGCCCTCGTCTTCGTCTTCGTCTTCGTCGTCGTCTTCTAGCAGCTCCTCGGCGTCTAAATTATAAATTACTCGCGTGTAATTTCGTGCCAGTGGAGGTGGGTAGGAAAACGAACTCGAGCAAAACGGAGACGACTAACGCGAATTGTGGAATGGGAGAGGCTGGAATGGAAGTGACGTAAAAGTCGTTGTTGGAGGGGCGTGGAACTGGGTTGGGTGGTGGCTGAAGAGACGAAAAGCGAAAGAGGAGGGATGAATTAAGCGAGCGAAAACGCTGTTTTAGAAGTAGCGACATTGGTGCAGGGAAGGAGGAAGACAGGTTGCACGAGGCGTTTTCGAAAAGGAAAAAAGGGACAGTAAATAACAAAAAAAATAAGGGGGTTGGAAGTTCATAGTGGTAGAAAATTCGATGCAGACAGTTTATGCGAAGTGTTTTCAAAATGGAGAAAGGAGAGCGAATAAGAAAAAAGAAGGGAGGGAAATGGTTGAGAAAAGACACACGCAATGGAGGATAGAAGGAAAGATAGATTCGCTAGAATCTTTCGTAGATTGCTTAATTAACGGCAGAAGTCTGCTATAATTTCGTTGGTACACTAAATCAAGATGCAACCAGCCCCCTCCTATTCTCACCCGGTCTAGAAACCTTCTATTCTCCCGAACCAGCAACTCTCTCCAGGACCGAACGCACCTCGACCGAGTACAAAAGCCGCGTAGGTTGTCCCGAACCTTAATTATCCCCCGTGCTCTCGTATATACTCGTCGAGGTCGTGCTCGTGTTGTATTATAGGCCGTGGTAGCGTTACCGAAACAACACCCTCGGTTTGCCTAGCAAGCTCGTTTTGCATCGAGCCAAAGGGCTTCGTTAAAGCTCATCAAAGGAAAAACCATTCATCGAACTGAATGTCCAAAGTAATTCTTGACATGATTTCGCGAAATAGGATATATGATGAAACAGGAAAATATGTATATTTGCGATATTTTGGAAGTTTACGATCGCTAGGGACATGAATGGTAATTATTCTACCAGATATATTTTCTATCAGATTGAGTCGTAATTTAAAAAAAAGTATTTGTATGATGTTAGTCGTGAGCCAACCTAATAAAAGATAGCAGAATTTCTCTTATGTACGCCACATAAAACGACTTGTGATTCGTTTGTACGTTCAAATGGTCTTTTCCATGCAGGTAAAAGCTTTTTTGTTTTTTTCTTAGTACAGGCGTAATTACTTCGATAGGAAACGTGTGATCTCTTTACGCAACGAATACAGTTCTTCAGTTACAAGCAATTTTAAATTGGATTTAATTAAGCTGTACGCTTGAGTAAAAATTTCTGGAATTAATACCGGTAGGAAAGAGAGCATGGAAACGTAATTACATTCCGATGATACCCGTGAAATAAAGAAAGTATAGAAAAATAAAACATTCGGAAGCTCTGTAAAATTTCCTTTAATTACGCGACCACTTCGTTTCCACCGAATACTCGGCAGAACTGCATTGTAAGTTTACACAGTGGACACGATAAAATATCCTACATTAAGCAGCGAACATTCCATCGTCGAGTAAATTTTAACAAATCCTCGATATCGCTTTCCCCTATTTTATGAAATATTTTATCCTTTACCGGATCCGTTGTTTAACTTTTCACTTCGTTAATAAAAGTGTCACATTTTCTGTCGCTTAATAACGCTTCCGGATATTTCTGGCCATCGTAAGAAATACTAGATTGTATGATAAACTTCGTTTCGAGACAAGCTGAACCGATATCCTCTCTTCTTTTTTCTTTCGCTAATTTCAATTTTGTAAAAACTCGGTACAGCAGTGTCGTGGTGCAACGGCTGCTTCTCTATATTAATAATTAAGCCAAATATAATTATATATTATCTAGATTCTTCTTTACGTTACAGTCTTCATTTAGTTCCTTTCTCACAATGCACAACAAAAAGAGAGAATTCTTCATAAGTCCCACTTTTACCATTTCATTCCAGCGGAAATCAGCTTCTCACTTGTATTGCCGACGGTGGTGGACGTTCTGGACTGTGGGTGACCCGAAATTATTTGCAGGAATGTCCTGAATTGCTGGCCCAAGGGTGGCTTCCGTATATTCCGAGGCCAAACCGCGTACACACGCTCCTAATTTTGCTGGTGAGAGCACGAGCCACCGTCAAATTGGATTTTATTGAATGCGTCTGCTAGGGGATTGTTCCGGGACGGTTTGTGCTTGGCTGGACTATTCATTGTGGATCGAACGTTCTCAGAAATTGTTAAGACTGCCATACATAGATGTGTTTCGCGATGTTCTTCGATCGCTAAAAGGTTGAACGTTAAAACCGATGTTCGTTACGATCTTTCGTGTATCGTTCACACTCGGTACATTTTTTTGCCTCAAACAGAACGGGCAATTTTTGTGTAAAAAGAGATTGAAACAAACCAGAAATTTCATTTGATTAAATTAGTTCACTGCAGATATCTTAATTCCATTTTTACGACCTACACTCTTCTATTGTACATACATATGTATTTAACGTTTATCTTACATCGTTATATATGTTTCGAATGCAGGTACTAATTAAGTATTCCATTATCATTGTTAAACTTCTTCACACATTTCTTCACTCGGAAATTCCTAAATCTTCTCGATTGTTTACGATATTCGTTGTTAATTCCAAAGCATCGTTTCAAATACTACAAAATTTTTACAAAATTCTCATTCTTCTGAATTAACGACCTTGTTTGATTTCCCGATTTTTAGATAGGAATTATCGTGGAATTTCGTTTAACGCGATATCCTGAAATTCATCGAGAGCATTAAGAAGCAAAGGTACGAAGCGGAAAGAATCGACTTTCTCGATGAAGGTCAGCGTTGGGTAACGAGTGTTTAAGCCAGTTGAGGTTCTCCCATCAGGAAGTCGTTAGATAAGACTTAAAACAACGGCTACCTTGCAAGTAATGGTCGTACCGTGAACACTGTGAAACGATGATGGTTACTACTACTGGACGTTTACAACTAGAAACGTTCTGAACGAAATGTATATATACGTGCGCCTAACGCAGAGATGGACGTTACTAAGAGGAAGGTAAGCCGCATGGTCGAATGTACTAACATAAAAGCTAATGTAGCAAAGTGCGGTTATGTCTGCAATGGTACTGGTCCTCCTGGTGTACATTCGACCCTTTCCTCCGGATCTCCAGGTCCCTTAATATCCTTCTCGATGCCACCCTCGTGTCCTGTCTTCTCAACTGATAATTTTCCCTCGGACCAACAGCTTCTCTTGTCTCTCGTACATTTTACTGTCTCTTGACTTTTCTTCCACGCGTCAATTCGAGTTTCGATAATCGAAATTTTTTTAAAATATACTATAAGATATACTATAAACTATACTACCCGTGTTTCGTTCTACGCGTTACTGTTATTAAGAGAACGGCAATTAGCGTTTAATTATCGAAATTAGACGTTCGATTTCCGAGGTGTCTAATCGATGGTTTTAAATCGATCAAACTTTCCAAGTAACGCGTTTGACAATTTTCATACATGGTTGAACGAAATCTCGGCGAGCAAGGTCGCTTAAATCTGCCGATGGAGATTGAATGCAAATTGATTTATCGGTTGTTCGATAATGACCATTCACTTCTTCCGGCAATCTCATCTTTAGACGAAGTTAGGGAGGAAGGGCGACGGCCTCGATGCTAATGAGAGTGTCAAAACCCAGCAAGAAGGGAGTTATAATTAGCTATCGAGTAAATGGAAATTGAAGACAACGAAAGAAGGGCATAATGAAGTTAATATCTGCTGGCCGTGCAGGTGCAAACACCCGATTAATATATCCATTGATGCGCGGATAATAATCGGGATTCGTGCTTTTCACCCGACAATGTTCGTGTTTAAAATACAAGTTTGCATTGTTAATGAATTTTATACAAAAGGTAGCTCGCTGGCGACATTAATGGACACATCTAAGCCAAACGTGAGAAAACAATGTCACTAACAGGAAAAATTAAACCAGGACGATGACGTTAAGAAAACTATTACGATGTCAATAGTATAATAATAACATCACTGTGTTGAGGTTCAGTAAGTTTCAATAATACTAACAATAATACAAAACAAACAATAACTGTAAATAATATATGTAACTAAAGTAAGATAACGTAAAACTGATAGAATAATTGTCGGAAGAGAAAATCTTGCACTGATTAAAATTTGTATGGATTGTTCTGATTGCTTGTCTGAAATCAATTGACCCCTTGAAGATGATGCTTCTAGTTTCACGTGTATATGCAGTACACTGCACAGTGTGCACGAAGATGGATGGCTAGCTACAACTATAGCTGCAAGAACAGTTATGTCCAGGCTCTGTTTTGGTTACAAGTACGAAGTCGATAACATGATCCGTGTTTCATCTTTTCCGTACAAACCGTTTTTGGTATCAACATTGATCCATCTTTTATCTTAACACTTTGAGTACCGTATGCTCTGACAAGCATATAGCCAGAATTCCCGCGTATTTTTGAAGCGATTGAAAAGATTCAAACGGTCGCTCGAAAAGTTCGTTCCGATTTTCATTTCGATTTGATATACATTTATTGAATTATATAGGTGCCATTTTGTTCCACAACCTTTCTCCATCTTTCACGCAACTTGAATATTTCATACTTCCAGAACTTCTCAGATTTCTCAGTAAAAGACTTTTAAATATGATTTTTTATATCAACCAAAGAGTATCGGAACGAACTTTCTGATTAGCATTTAACAAACGTAATATTTTATTAAAAATCAATGAGCATATCTAAAAATGCTTCTAGTAACGTTTTCTCGTGTAATACGCTTGAAAACAATTTCCCCGATGGAAAGGTATTAAGCAAAATTTATTATTTTATTAAATTCCTTAAAAAATCGGAACGAACTTTCCGGGCAATCAATATTATATCTAATGTATTGATAATGGTTTCGTATTATTTAAGCATGTAATGTAAAAACACTCATAACATTTCATTTATAGCGTCCATTGTTTTTATTACTGTTTTATTTAACAGTAGTTAACATTTTTATAGGATACCGCATGAAGTATGTAAAACACGAATTCGCGTCGCCAACAATTAGGAAATGAGTTTTAGTCTCCGCGAGTTGGAGTCTCTAATCCGCAAAAGTGTTAAACCGTTGGCGGTACCAACAAAAATATTCGGAATAAAAAGTGGTTACAAACTTACGAAGGAATTAATTATTCCAGTTATCGGACTACTTACGTTACAAAAGAATTAGATAAATAAACGAGATATTTTATAGATATTAATAAGATAACTTAGATAAAAGGAAAAGTTGATCTGTGGCAATAGTGTTTTATCCGTTATTTATACTTATAAAGCTATTGAAAAAATAAAATCAGCGTATACTTAATTCTCCATAAATTATATACCAAGCTGGCAATAACCAGCGCTGCTAGCCCAGCCGATTTTCACAAAACGAAGACGTAAAATATACTACAGGTGGGGCGAGTTTCGATCTAAGAGGGTGAACAGAGTGAGAGAGAGGTTGGTAACGGGGCAAGGGAAGGCTGCTTCCATTAATATTCTCGAGAAGCGAGGATCGAACTTCAATTATTCAGAGGAACGCCGTTATACGCTCGTCACCCTCTGTAATGGTGCCGAGTGTCTTTTTGGCGTTTCGTCTGTCGGTTTTGCACTCTCTCGCTCATACATCCACATGTTGTACGCGTATGTGTATGTACACGAACCTTGATAGCTGCCTCTGAAGTTTCTCGAGAAATCGAGGAAATAGACGAGGACAACGTCCCCATGGGATATAAGGGCCGACACCAAACTGTGTGTAGGCTCACGATACTGATTATAGCCACATAGAAAGCAACCTATGCGTTCTCAATACGAATTAAAATATATCAACCGTGCTTGTTCGCGGGCATCCAATACCGATATCTTGATTTTCTGACCTCCAGCGTTAATCCATCCACGAACAATTGGAAATCAAGATAACAAATAAGACGCTCATCTTGTTCCTCGACATTATTGCTTTTTGATTCATTTCATCTTGAAAAGGGAACTTGTGTATCGTTGCTTATCCTTTAATCTGTAAGATTCGACAACAATCTTGACATCTCTATAGTGGATAATTTTTAAGTAGATTCTCTTTCACATGTAACATCTTTTACGGTTGTTAAAAGTTTTAAACATTTATTCTTCTTTCTTTTCATTTTCTTCAAGATTCGTTTCTTTAAGAGCGAGTTTTCCAAGTTTCGTTAGTACGTATGTAGATAGTTGGATGTAATTAATTTATATGTAAATATCACAATAAATACAATGCCATAGAAATACATCTCGAATTGAAATGGTTCTCCGATTTAATTCGTAGAACGTAAATCGTATCAGAACTTGACTAACCTTCGTTCGAATAACGATCGATGTTTTCGACGCCTGTATAAAATTGTCCACGTAAAATGAGCGATTTTCTCGATTAATTTCTAGATGGAATATTTGTAACGTATAGTAAAAGAAAACAAGTTTCGTGCGCGTGTCTCTGTCAATTTTTCTGCAGCAACTGTCTGTTATATAAACTACGAGAAATTGATTCGAAAAAGAGAAACAAAAGCTTGGAAATAGAAAACTGTTGTAAATGGAATATAATGACCGGGTCCGTTATCAGAGTTTTATTCGATTTATTGAAAAGCATGGTACATTCGGTACAAGGTCTCTTTTTCAGAGGTTTAATTTTTTAACGAAATTTTTTAACATATATGCTGCACATAATACGCATATATGTTGGAAAAGTACTTGGACGAGATGTTTTACATGTCGCGAAAATATTTTCTTGCGTGGGAACAGATTGGGCTTAATAAATGATAAAAAAAAATCTCTTTTCCTAAATGGCAAAAAGACATTCTGCAAGATTCTGTCAAGGATCTTCGCTAAAAGCATAGAAAGCGTAGCAGAAATATCGATGAATTCTCGCGCAAAGCAAATCGATGTCGCGATATCCAAAGAGAACACGAGAAAGACTTTCGTGAGATTCTTTTAAACCTACTACAAAGCGGTACATACAAAGCGGAGATACTTGTCAAGATTGTCAAGAAACGCCTTGCATTCCTAGATGCAACTTTCGACGCATCTATAAACTTGTTTGGCGGACAAGAATCGCGAGTTGGAAGCGTATAAGCAGATTTCACAGATGATAAGGGTAAGGCAAGCGAGACGTATCAAAGAGTAGTCGATCAGGAAACAGCGAACATCTTGCGACAACGTTCGCGCAGAATTCGTGGAATTTCTTGTATCAGTAGCAAAAGGATTCTTCCCTGGAAGCTGACGTGTTCTTTGAAGACGTGGGTGCCTTGAGCTTTTCGGCGCCTAAGCGCGACTCGTCAAGAATATGCTCAAGTATTTTAATATCGAGTCGGGCGAGTGTGCAGGATTGGCGAGCTTTAGCATTGTCCAAAGGACTTTGCTGCATGTGTGAATGGATAGGAATGCCGTTGGGCTTTGTACGAAAGCCTTTATTGTTTGGCTGTCCAGCGATCAGTGGTTATCACGTGCCGTCTGCTCGACGATGAATCTTGCTTCGTTTCGCATTTGTTAGTCTCCGGGTTTTCCACCCTCGAGCTTTCCGTCCACGTGAAATAATTCACGGAATGATCCAGCTGTTTCTCGATGCGATATTTTCGTGATTGACGTTATTCTCCGTGTTCTTCCGCCGATTAATTTGTTCCCGCAGTTTTTCTAATCGAAAGAAAACGAACATTTTCTTTCTTGCAAGGAATTATAAGAATTTGCGATCCTTTGAATACTATTTTTACGATCGATGTTATTTTATTTGGTTCTTTGACAATGAGCGTTGCGTTATATATAATTATATAGAAGAAATTTTCTCTTCCATTTCTCTTTTCTAAATTTTAGACATATCGAAATCGAATCGAGTCATAAAAATGTGATAAAACGGTAATTCTATATGATATATTTAACACATGTAGCAATTCTTTTATCTTATAAGTTTCAACGAAGAGTCTCAACAGTTCTCGCAAATTTCAATCGCAAAGTATTTGTAAGGGTGTAACGGAGGTTGAGAAACTCTGTCCGACATTGCACATAGTTTTTCCACTGGCATATAGTGATTCAGGTATGTGCAGACGCCAAACTGCACGTAGTGCTCAGGCGAGGCTGCATTCTGATCCAGACAGTAGAAAAACTCGATACTGTTATGCCATACGTTTGCGTGTAACTTCCTTTATTTGATCCAGCCGCATTGAAGAACATGGACACAACGGTCTTGTTTCCTCATCGCTATTCCATCTTCACGCTGAAAATCTGACTTGCCGCTGCTTTTATAAATGAACAACGTTGAAACAGACGCTAGACAACTGCGTCGAATTGACTTGTAATAATAGTGAAAAGCATCTATCTTTCATCAAGAAACACAATGGCAATCTTTCTAAAAGTGTAATTGATATATCGTTATTATTATATATATATCATATCAAACCTTGCTGAAATAATAGAGAATTTGAAAATTCTGAAATTGACATTTCTCTTGCAATTCGATTTATGGCTAGATAGATTATTTTATTTTATTTGTCTAATTAAATGTAAGTATAAACTATTCTACAGTTAAATAATGAATCGCTTATTAGCTATCACAATGTAAACAGCCATAAAGCTTAGGATACGCGAAGAAATAACGAACAATTATATCTTTATATATTTGGAAAATAATTTGTCACTTTTTCCTCCTGGTCGACAATCCGAACAAGCCGAGAAAGTAAAAATAAATACTAAAGATTAAAACTTACAAAATTATCGGAGTATTCAAGCATTAACGTAACAGCAGCGTCATAAATTAATTAACGGCAGGTTGCATGGCACACGGTTACGCAGGCAACGCTCGGTCGTTGCATAATCTACAATATCAGGGATGCATTCGATTCCGTCCATCAGTCAGCGATCGCGAAATTCAAAAAAGAAGGAAGAAAAAATACATGGGATTGAAAAAAAGGAGGAACTGGAACTGGCCGTATTGGAATTCAACCGAAACGTCAATTACCCTTTCAGCTTGAAATGCAACGGCATGTCACGGTGTCTACGTTAGAGGGGTTGGTTGCATTTTGCAATGTATTCTGATCTGACCGTCTCACAAACCTGATACCGTTATACCATACGGTTTTGCGTACAGTTTTCACCCTCTTCGACGCGATCTGCAGATGTTTCCCTCTTTCCCGCGTCTATCTGTTTCCTGTTTTTCCCTTCCCTCTTCTCTTCCGTTCTCTTCTTTTTTTTCATTCGCATTGCTCTCGCACGCAAAACGAGAAGAATTTCAAGCTCGTCCCCGGGAAACAACGGAAAGGGTAGAGCGGAGGAGCAAACGAGGGGATCTTCTCTCGTTACCGGCATGACGCGACGTTCGACTGCTCGCCTCTGTGACACAAACAGCGCAGCGGAGGTTTCGCGCGATCCGTAAAAGAAGTTCGTGCAATCTGGAAGAACGACGTCGACCTAATGAAATGGATTGGCTTGACATATTGTAGAGATTAGAAAGAAATATTTCTAAGAAATATTCTTAATAAATATTTCTTGCGTAGGTGTTTTAGGATATCGATAGGCTATCTTTTACTAATTATTTTCGAGTTCAAAAAAGTAAGAAAAGTAGCTCAAGAAAGAGACGAAGGAAATAATCCTAGATTGGCCGTTCATCCTCGAAACGTTGAAGTTCGGCATCGTTTATTCGCCTTCTATTCTAAATTCGAACGAATATTCCTACTTAACTACTTATCTTCCTTTCAGTCACAGAGATGAACAAATTGGGATACGCTTGTACTGTTAGAACTAAACGGAAGTTTCTTGGAATTTCCACAACTTTCCGCCACGTAGTTATTAATGCTCGGTTCGTGAGTTTTTGTGAATACGATGAGGAATATTTAATTATTAACTTATTCTGAATTTGTGAAAAAGTTAAAAGCATGAGATGATTTATTAAGGGGGAAAAGCAGTGTTGGTTATTTTCAAACTATAAATTAACTTTTCATTACTTGTACCAAATATGGAACAACGAAATCAAAATCAGGTTTGCGTTAGATACTTTTTTCATCTAAACGTTGATGTAACAGTGATATCCTGGCTATTATACCCATATGGAATAAGATCAACATCATTGAATCGTTGAAAAGGTAAAACAGTTGGAATCAACGGAAAGAGAGGAAGGGAGAGAGAGAGAGAGAGAGAGAGAGAGAGAGAGAGACAGAGAGACAGAGAGAGAATCAAAGAAGAAAAGGGGAAGCGTTTAAATCGGTCATAGATGCGACAACGATGCGTCGCGATGCCTTGTAAAAGCATGACGCACGTTTGTAAAAGCATCATGCACAACGTGCGGTTTCATTTGTTATTTATATTCTAAACGTATGCGAACAAAAGCCTGTTGGACCACATGGTGCAAAACGTACGAGGGCGGCGTGTATGTGCTTGCCAAGTAACGAACGACGAAACCAGCGTTATTTCCACGTTGCTATTGCTGACGATCTCACGTTTCTCGGTTGCTGTTTGTGCTTAATTTCGTTCATCTATGCCGCTGATGAAGCCAATAAAATTTCATCGTCCATGGTCGATGAAGCCGTTTAGCATTTCTCCAACAGCCTCGCCATGCGGGACCGTTTAAAGGCGCATGAATAATAAGGTGCCGCTGGGAGAAACGTGGCTGGACGGAATATAAAAGCAGAAATAAGAGAATGGAAAAATACTTGGGTCTACGCTATTCCTCTCTCTCTCTCTCTCTCTCTCTCTCTCTTTTTCTTTCTCCCTTCCTCTCTCGCATTATTATTTCAAGTTTTCTGTTGCCGTACATGGGCCATGGAGTGGTTTTGAACTGCTTCGACGGGATATTAATTTTCAGCCGCCGTTCTAATGTTATTGTTACCGAGACGAGTTTACGATTGGTTTCCTCCCTTGCGCTGAAAAAGCGTTGAAAACTAAAGGCCACGATCTTTTTTACGCATGTACCGATTCGTAATTGCTTTCAGGCTAGGGCATTTTGTGGTTTCTTGAAATTTCGGTAAAGATTGTATAATTTGATTCTTCGACTCCTTCGCTATGAGAGGCAACTAATGGAAAAGAATTTCAACTTTAGTCTTACAAATTACAATAATCATTGCAACATCCTCAGTAACCCTAACGAACATCCGTAAGACTAGTACGAAATTTCATTCCCATCCTTGGAATTTCACGTGATCGAACGCGAAAAACTCGTGATACTTTCACGATGAAACTTTTCGGTAGAAAGCAGAACACGATAAAGGGCCGGCGAAATGCTACGGAGTTCGATAACGAGATACATAGAGGATGTCTGTCGCGATGTTCTCTCTCTCTCTCTCTCTCTCTCTCTCTCTCTCTCTCTATCGTCCTTTCGATTTTCAACCTCCGCTCGTAGATACACGTTTTAGACTCTTATTCGGGACCATTAACCTCTACGCGCGAGAAACTGTGCGAACGAAAGGAACGCGTCAAGGAACGTACCATGGATTCGACAGAGCCAGGGGGTAAAGGTAAGCACGCAAAAATGCCATAAACCAGTATAGCGTAATAACCATAGTATCTGTACGGACAGAAAGCAAGAGTGTGAGGGAGAAATAAGACTCAGAAAGAAGAGAGAAAGAGAAAAGGATAAAGAGGGAGGAAGTGGGGGTTGAAACGGTGACAAAGGGAAGTACGATACTCTTGGAAAGCCAGTTGGGGTTTCGCCACGCGTTATATTCAATAAAACCTAAATGTACCGCAAGAGACCCTTTTTTTTACCCCCTTCTGGTACTAGGCCATTTTTGCCCCAACTCTCTCCCCTTCCTCCTTTTCCATCTAACTCTCCTTCTCTTTCTTATTCTTCTTCTGCCTATTCCTCTTCCACTTCCTCAATTGCTTCTGTTGCTGCCAGTTTCTTTCGTTTTCCCTTTGGCTCTCTTATACGCACACGGGAAGGTTTACCTACCGTAGAGAGAGAGGACCGTCAAGGCCATTCGTCGAAGTTTATTTTGCGTAAGCGACGAAACTTGCCCCGAGGCAGTGTAAAATGTTCTGGATTCTTTTGCCTCGTCCTCTTCCCCGTTCTACGTCGTGTTTCTCCTACTTCCAGCCATCCTCTTACGCGTCCCTTCTTTCTTCAGTTTTTTGTCTTCCTCCTTTGGTGGCAAAACCAAGAAAGTTACCCTTGGGACAAAGATAATCCCTGTAGCGAGGAGCATCAAAGCGGCGCGCTCTCTGTTTTTGATGGGAATTAATTTGGATCTTGTTTTAATTAAAGAAGGATCGTCTCCGCAGGGGACTTTCTTCGCGAAGAAGTGGCAAGGAGGAGGAGAGTTCGCTTTTTAAACGAACCGGAATGGCCTGACTATGATTGTTTCCGCTTGGAGAAATTTTTGAAATAGACCAGTAATTGGTGAATACAGATTTGCAATCTGGTTTGTCAGGGGGATCAATGAGATCGACGACGAATTATTTGGCCAATAATTAACACTGAACGCTTCGTTCGATTTCTGAAAGATATGTACTTAGAATTTAGCGTCTGGAATCGAGGAATCAAGGAATCGATGAACACCCATCGGTTCTTTTGTCGTTAGTTTCTAGATAGAACGTGTAACCGAATTTAATATCAGATCAAAGTTGCAGCAACGATACCTTCGACGATAACGATGTTATATTCTATATCTTGCGCGACAGATATCAGTAATGAAATTTTTTCATGAATTTGTTCAGATTTACCGTCGTCTAAGAAACTTTCCCGGATTCGATACTCGCAACAACGGTGTCTTATTATTATTCTATCGATTTTTATTTTTGCCTGATATCGTGGAAACGATGCGACGCGACGACGGGATATCCCGGAGCTGTGACGCAGAAGGGAGGCGAACGAAGTTCGTGAAATTCCGTGAAGCTCCACGGGAGTTGAACGGTATGGGGGTGTTATTGGGTCGCGGCCACTTAATATGCAAATGCATCGTACAGGCTAGGCGGCTTGCTACCACTGCTGTTCACTCCGTAACCGGAGCAGGCGGCGGCCAACGGGACCAATACTTTAATTTGCATTTAAAATTGCTCAAGGGTTGACAGCCGCCACCTTGTTCTCCCGCCCTCTTATTTCAGATAGACCTGCCGCGAAACAAATGCCTCGGGCGAAATCGCCGCTCGATGAATCGAAGATTTTACTAGGAACGCTGGTCATGATTTTTTCATAGGATTAGATTCGAGAATCATCGAGCGTGCCACGAGATTCTCTGAAAGTTTACGTAGATTTGACGCGCCTCGTTTACTATTTTTTTAATAACCGATTGGAAGTTCGTTGGACCATTAATCGCAAAAAAATTAATTATTTCGTTGGTTAGATTCACAATCTCTTGGACATAATAATTTTTGCGTTAATAGATTTCTTGCCTTTAAACGCGTTATTTATTTAGTTTCTGCTTGTTTCGAAAATCAAGTACCTCAGTAATTTCGAAACTGAGGCAAATATAACAGCGTAAGCTCGGTCGAAATGGACGATAACGATTATACAAGGCACATGCTGTCGCGTTATTTGTTTGATTTATGCCTTTATATAAAATTGGTCGTGCGATGCGTCCAACGGGAAAGTCAATTGGCATGTCGCGTCGCGGCGTCAAGCAGACATCATCGCGTGCAACCTTTTTCAGCTCGATCAGCCGGCCGTTTCGGTTGTTGTTTAATGCAAACAGAAAACAGCGTGCAAAGGCTTTACCAGTCGTGCTCTTTGTACAACGACGAGGATTTATTCGCGATATTATTGCGACATCGTAAGCCAGCACGAAATCTCTGTAAAACTAAATTCGAAACAACACCATGTGGCTCCTCGGTGCTCGCGCGAAACTTGTTTGTGAAATTTCCGTTCAAACATTTATTCTACACGGCTCGATTGGAAAGCAAACACGTGGTTGCTGGTCGCGAAAATAATTTCACGAGCGACGATGTCGCAGTTAAGCTCATCGATGTAACCATCGAACATATCGAGACACACTATGTGCTATAAAAATAGTAGGTACTAGTCCAAGTCCTATAATCCGATAACGTTAATACGTGTACCGGCGGTAGCGTATTGTTTAAAAATCGTTAAAGATAATTAGCCAGACGCTGTTTAAGTTCTGTTTAATGAAAAGATGTGTGCGCACGCAAAGCTGATGTTTAAAGATAGATAATAGGTATGGCTGAAAATCATACCTATGCATATGTAATCACGCATATTTAGCCATAAAATAACCAAACTATGCAGCGTAAATGAGGCTATAAATCTCGTGGAGAAATTTGGGTGATTAAAATGAAAAATTCATCGACCTTTAAGCTGATCGAAATGCATCCCGCTTGATACAGCCGAGAGGAAAGCAAGGACCCTGTTTGCCGGAAGTTGCGAAGATCCGAATAGATTGACTGGAGGATGGAATCGTGATATTCGGTAACCCATGAAACGACCGTTCCGCCGCAGGAAGCGATTTTACCGAAACTTCGATTCGAAGTTCACCGAAACGATACGTTCGATGTCGCTTTATTCTTCGTCGAGTGCCTCTCCTTCCGACTCGTTTGCTTCCCATACTGCTCCCGAGATCTGCCTTTCCATCCCCCTCTCTCTCTCCCTCTCTCTCTCTGTTCTTCCTCTAGCCCGTATCCGTTGCTTCTTCTTTGGATGTTTGAACTGAATGGGTGTACGGGGGTTAGGCACAATGTGAAAGGGTTGGCGGGTATTGCGAACACACCGCAACAGACTTGTACCATCCTCAATTCCTTCGGGGCGATTGTAATTTACCACGCAGCTTCTTGAGGTAACTAGAAACTGCGAAAGCACGCAGGTTGCAGAACGCGTGGCAGATCTACCGATAATAGTGATTTTTCTCTTTGATTTTTTTACTATCGCCAAAAGTTTCGAATCACTATGTTTTCCATTCAAAAGTAACATTTTCAGCAAGTTTGCAACTTAAAATTAAATGCAATAAATTATCTGGAAAAATTGCAAGACAAAAATATCCAAAATGTCTCACTATGAATATTTTTTCTTAGAAATAGTATATAAAAATATATCGAGATATTATTTGATGCTATCTAATGGATTTCGGAAGAATCGTCGTGTGATAGACGTGAAATCGTTTTAACTTTTACGACAGTCGCTTCCGGGCGGTCATATTTTTCCAAATTGACGAAAACGACCACGTTCAACGATTTTTTCCTTTTCCCGCTTTTTTCTTTTATTCTTTTAGGCGGAAGATACGTATCAACGAACGAATACGTATCAAAAGCAATAACAACACTATCGAATGACATACAGTTTTATTCCCCACTGGGTTCCCTTTGTTAAAGAAAATTAGTTTACTCTGTAGAATCTTTGGATTTTCGTAAACCGAGAATTCTCTGTCAATTTTACTGCAATTTTATCAATATTAACGAAATTACTTTATCCATTAATAAATTGAATACAACAATAGAAGTCACACTGTATTAAATTATTTTATTTGATATCTAAGGAATTCCAGCGTCTATCTGTCGCTTTTGTTTGTAATTGACTACAGTGTTTCGTTTCATCTCGCAAATAAGCTTTCGTACCTTTTGTTCATCATACCCTATACAGCGATCGTTTTTCGCGTTTACACAGGGAATACTTTCAATTATATTCATAAGCCGTTAAATAATTTTCATTGTAGCATTCTTACCTGTGAGTGACACTCAGGCCGTTTCCGTTGTTTATTGTTCCACGTGTAATTTCATAATTATTACGGGGAAAATAATTATATCGCTTGAAACGCGTAATATCGTTTAGTAGAAAATTGATGCAATTACTTCTGTAATACTGATGCACATCGACGAAGTAATAAACAATATGATCATAATATTAAATCGTCAGGCATGTAATGTGAATGGCTCGTCGAGCAAATAATTTGAAACAGCAGTTGTGCCTGTCAAAATTTGTTATTTAAATAGTATTTGAAATCTTGGACGAAATTCCACCAAACCTTCAAATTGTTATACCAAACCAAAATATTTTCTCTACGAAACTTCTTTGGAGTGTTAAAATACCAAGCAAATATTTTATGTTTAATGTTACATACAATTATATTTTATGTTTAATAATTGAGTCTTTCGGAAGCCAAATCAATCAACTTCACATTTGTTGAATTTCTCATCATTGTTTAAATAATGTTGCGAATTATCGTATATATGTACCTACGTGAATAAATTTTATTTTCACTTATCTTTGCATTAGGAATTTATTTGTTTCGCTTTTACCTAAAGTATTCTATTTGAAGCCACATTTATAAATGACGAAGAATTCGACCTTTAACAGCCAATATTATAGAATCGTTGAATTTTCAAAGAGCAATGTGGAAAATATACGTGTGCATGACTTAATGGAAACTTTAAAATACACAATATCGTTATTACGTCAATGTATTTTTTATTAAAAATGAAAACATGGACCGTTATTATTGAGAGTGAACTAAAAATAAAACGACAAACACTATTGTTACTTTGAATGATAAAAAGTTAATTGCCATATTCCCCACATTAAAAAAAAAGGAGTAACAAAAGCTGGAATTTTTGTTATTAAATTGTTATTCACAAATGGCGCATGACTACAATGGAAGCCTCCCCACGAGCGCAGCGGCGCTCATTTAAATAAACGAGACTGTTAAATTTCACCTCTATTACGTCTCAAAAATTCAAGCGCACGATTTTCCCATTCGTGAAAGGGGTTCCTATCAATTTGAATATTTATAAGGAAAGGAGGCCTCGTGAAATTCCCAAGTAGGTTTACAGATATTGGTACGATTTGGCCAGCCTCTGAATACATTAATGGAACTCGAAGAAGCGATTACGCCGCACAGGCCAGCTGTCTTTTCTTTCTTGCTACACTTCTAGGAGCCATTCGAACGTTACGTGAATTAAAAGAATTATACTGGGTCATATACGAGCATGATTATTTATTACAACTATATATTCAAAAGCATTCGGTCTGTCCTTCGATGTTATCGATTCACTCTGCAGCTCGAAATTCTCGATGAAGTTCATCAGAGAAAACCCAATTTCCGAACGATCGTCCATGTTAATTCGTTTTACCTGTTTTACGCGTAGATTTTCCGAGCGTTTCGCGTCAAAGTTTCCGCATCGTTGAACAATGCGGTGTGGCAAGGAGAAAAAGAGAGAGGAGAAGGGAGAGAATCTGTCGCGTTGTAAAAAGCTGCTGGACATGCATTATCGCGATGATGGAAAATCGAAAAAAAAAAAAAGTGAAACTGAGCACGTATCGGATTTAAACGTGTCCAATTATCGAGTGCGTTTCAGCCAGGAACGAGTGTAGGATGTTTATTACGAATAATTGTTCGAGCAGACGAAAAGAGTGAAGAGAGGGAAACTAAAAAAGAGGAGAGTGAAAAAAGAATAAACTGCCCCTTGTTGCTTGTTTATCGGTCTGTTGGTATCATGAATTGATGTAGAAGTTGTGTTAATTGTGCGCATCTGCACAAAAATAAATCGCGATCGCGGCAGGTTAAATCGAAGTTCGAGCCTGTCGCATTTATTACTCCAGGAAATCCATACAATCCTCTTTAATTCCGATTTCTTGTCTTTATTTGTCTGCTTTCTTCTTCTGTTCCCATCCCCTTCGGTATGCGTTTCATAGCCTGGATTCTCGCGTTTCAGTTTTACTTTTGCGGTCGTACTCGTCCGTTCAACCCTTTCGCGTTCTACGCACTCTAATAAATTATTTATAGTCCTGAAAATACTTATAGAAAATGCTTATTGATTTTGGCGCTTCAGATATTCTACTATGGAATGGTAATGAAAGAAATCTGTTTACTTAACATTCATAATTTAACCTTTTTCTCTTGTGAATCACCGTCCGTCGTTCCCAGAGATTCATCGAAACAAGGAATTTCGATCCACCAGAGGTGGGAGGGGGCTTAATAACTTCTAATCCTACCTCATATTGCAGTTTTTATGCTAGAAACTCAGAAAACACTTCACTTTTCCCTCGTCTTTCTCACTCACACACACACACACACACACACACACTGTCTCTTTCGGTTCGCTTTTCCAGTCACAAGATGCGTTCACCTTAAATTACGACACGGCAGTCTTGCATCTCCCATCCACTGTCCCCCTCCCTGCCTAGCCCTTTTCTTCGCGGTTTACTTCTCTCATCGGGTTAAGCATCGAGTAACCGATTGCAAATACGTAGAACGGGGGTTGCGAAGACGCGGAAAAGGGGAATTGAAGTTTGCCTAGGTTGTAAGAGGAGACGCTGGTAAATATCTTCCTTACCTATCTTCTCGTCGATTTCCGGATGGCGTCTTCGTTTCGACGAATGCCATTCCACCCCTCACCAACACGGGAACCAATAGTCGTGCAACCCCCTTACCAATGTCTCGCCGCATCTCAACGAGTTCAAACTGAATTAGTTAATCTTTAACGTGTAACCGACGTTCGGTGCATCGTCTACAGTATATATTATTTCTCAGGTTCTTCTTTTTGGCATATGTATGGCATGCGTAGATCTCCGCAAGAAGCACTTATTCGATATATATTAAAGCTTCGAAAATTTATGATCTTTATGTCAATTAAATCGATAGTTTACCTATAGTTTTCTGGCGAGCGAATAAAGGAACAGTTTAAACAAACGTTTTCTTCGCTAATAATAATTTCAATTTAAGAAAGAAATTTCAGTCGCGAAAATTCCCGCAAGAAATTACCGTCGACCTTATCATTATTGCACCAAAAGGACTTATACATTTATAACTATAGAGTCCGTCGTGGATTAAAAGTGTTGAAATCGGATCAAGGTATGCGGGATACAATAGGAAACTCGAAATCAAATATTTGAAGTTCCTTTTCCTGAAGAGGATTTCATTCCGCCTTGTTCTTCGTTTAGAGAACCTAAATAACTATGTCTATGAACCATTGTAGGGCGTTTGCAAGGGTCTTGAATTCCGTTACGAGCTTTTACTCAGCTCATATAATTCGTTGTTGCTTTGCCGCTTCGAAATTTAATACTTCGTATATAATTTAATTGTTTGACGTTCAATTTTCTAATGGTATATTTATTATCTTAACCATAATACTCGGCAATAATTCATTTGTATCATAAGGCAAATTGATTTCGAAGAAATCGATTATATTCTTATTATTATTCGATCGTCGCCCTTCCGCACCACTTACAAACCAAGAAGAATTTATCATCGGATCACGACGTAATTGCGGTATAATCCGGGAAACACGTCGACTCGATAATTTCGAGCGTTTTGCCATTGTTCCCTGGACGAGATAGAAATCGTTTCGCAGACATTGGTAGTCCGTAAAGGCAGACGGTTAAGGGGTGGAGGAAAAAGAAATTCCGCGGCGTGTCGCGGAGCGTTTCTCAGATGGTTGCGTTCCCCTTCTAAGACGATTATGTCAAAAAAAAGAATTAAAGATGTCAAGTTGAAAAGTGGAGCTTTAACGTACGAGGAAAACGGTGGGCGACCGGGACGGAGGAACGTGAGGAGAGGGGGAGGGGGTCAGGAGACGCGGAGAGATTCGGTAAAAGAACATATTGAAAGAAGTATAAAGAAGGGGCGACGTTGAAGAAAGAAGAGTCCCTGCAGGCAAAGAACAGACGTTGAAAAGATAGAACAGCTTGTTGGAGGTATCTCCATCATCGACCTTTTACACTTCGACTCCCTTTTCGTTCTCCTCCATACTTTACCTCTTTTTTTCTTTTTTCTCTCTGCTCTCTCGTATCGGATCTAGATCTTTCTACTTTCCTTCTTCCCCTTTTTTTTCTCCTGTTCTTCTCCTCGAGAAACCGCGAGGAAGTCCTAGAAGAAGGCTCAGAGGGGTTGAAGGAGGGTAGACCAACGCCCTCTTTGGTACCACAGCCAGTTTGCTCTTTACATTACATTTATTTTACTTCATTTTTCGCGGAATAAATGTCTTCGGGGCTTTGCCAGTCGGTTAGGAAAATACTTTCATAATACTTGGCTCCTCTTTCATCAACCCTCCACGCAACGTGCCTTCTCCCTTCTCCAGCTTTCTCTCTTTCGTTATCTGTCTCTCTTTCTGTCTGTCTGTCTGTCTCTCTCTCTCTCTCTCTCTCTCTCTCTCTGTCTGTCTGTCTGTCTGTTTGTCTATCTGTCTCTTTTTCTCTGCCTTTCTTTTCCACTTTCTCCCTTCGCCTTTGTCTTCGAAAGGAGCGCGGTTTCTTTCTTTCTTTACCGGGGAGAAACCATGGAATAAAATAATAAAGGCAACCAAGATACGACATCCTCCACCCTTCTTTACGCACCAAAGCCACCCGTTTGTTGCGTCTACCAACGAGAACTAATATCGCAGATCTTCGTTCGCGATACAAAGGACATTTTTCGATAGCTTGTGTGGCCGATGTTATGTTATGATTTACGGTTTCAAGCTCGCGGAAAAATACTTGTCATTAAGCGATTATCGGCTTTTTTCTTGTCGAACGAAGCCAAGTTAAAGCTTCTTCCTATTTTCTAACGGAATTCAACGAGTTTCTTAAATAAAATAATTACTGGGTAAGATTGATATCTAATTAAACGAAGTGTTCAACTCATGCGTATGATTAATTTTATTTTTTCCTCGATTAATAGGACATCAAACGTCCTTTCAATGATATCGATAATATAAAAGATTCGGTTGAAATTTATAGTGGAAAGATATCGTTAGCCAAGGGAGGATTATTTCGGAAGACCGAGGTACTCTCGACTCTCGATTCGGGGTTGGTGGATTTCCGATTGCCCCACCCGGAAACAGGTTGTTCCTTTTCTCCGCGGAAGGTGAGACGAAGGTAGATCTATTGACTGTGCCAGTCTCGACCGTCCTCGGTGGTAATTCGAGAGGAAGCTCTGAACGCCGATGAGAGTCGACTGATTGCGAGTCACGAGGGAGAAAGGACTCCTCTTCCCTCACAGTTTAACGAAGTTATCAACGAAATCGGCAAAACAAGTCGGATATAGTCTTTGTTCGGGAATCATTATCCGCCCCCTGGTCTTCGATTACGCGTCTACGTGTAATGATTGGAAGAAGAATGTCTCGGGTTCTAAAGAATGAAAAGCATGTAATGTATTCGGTATAAATATTAATGCCAGAAGAAAGTGGGGAATTATCGAGGGAAAGAGTAACCGACGACCGCGAATTTGATATTGAAAAGGATGTATCTTCGAAGAGACACAATGAGATCATAAATTATTCCTCTGAAAAAAAGTAGTCGACAAGGATTCCAATACATACCAACGCGAATTTACACTCTAAAAATTGCTAGAAATATCAACGACAACTTGGATTTTATCTATTTACAAAGTTGCCACAAACCACCGTTTAGATTTTTATATTACGCAACATGCATATAGATTTCCGAAATTTCTGTCGTTCTTGTATACAACAACAAGCATGTCGAAGACATCACCGAAGAGACGCTTAAAGCGAAAGTTCTTTTATTTTATCGTAAAGTTTCATACTTTTTAACGCGGAGGATGTATCATCGAAGGACACATGGGAACGCTTTGCCAATGAAACGGCTAAAAACTTGAGAGCGGAACACGCATTTTGAAAGCAATATGTACGTTAATTCAGACGCGCTGTTAAAAGTTGCGCGAGTAAAACTGTACCGTGGAATTTTTATTATTCTGCATATTCGCATACCTGAGAATTACGCTAATTAAAATCGTTAATAGTACACGAAGCTTGTGGATTTAATTAACCAAAGTATCTCTCCGAAGTAACTATCAACGTAATGTAACTTGATTCGATCAACTATGATTTAACAACCGGCCATTTTACATTTCAAACGTAGATACACTCGTTTTACGTCGAAAATGAGAAAATTTTGTAAGAGATTCGTATCGATAAGTAAGCTCGGATTCGGATATTCGTAACTTTGTAACTCTTTAACGAATTCGTGTTTGAATAAAAGAGAGGAAAGAAAAGAAAAGAAAGACAACAAGACAGAATGAAAGAAAGAAAAGAGGAATAAAGGAATGTTCGAATAAGCGAATGGCGTATCCGAAGGATCTGCAGAAAGAATACGGCACTTTAAATGATTCTCCAGGGTGAGGGGGAGTGAAACTTTGCAATCACGTTCTGCGATAGTTTCTCATTAGTTGAAGAGTGTACAGCGCAATACGCTTGCTGCACTTGGCATCTAAACTGCAGTTCTCTCTTTCCTGGACTCGCGATAGTTTGATATCGAAGAGGTGAATCGAAGGAAGAGGAGACATTGCTTGTGAACATGGGAACGATATTCCTCCCGGAATAGCTGGAGATTGCTATTTCCTTACCTTCGTTCCCAACAATTCGTACGCCATCGAAAATCGAACACGCATTTCCGTTAAATAAAACATGCATTACGTCGGTATGACAAGGTATTCTACCAAATCATTCGCGCATTCCAATTTTCCAATCGAATTGGGTCGTAAGAAATTTTCACGTAATTAATTGATCGATCCAATAATCGAATCTTAATAATCTATAAACGTGCGTAATTTTATCGATACCTATGCCATCTATGAATTCACGTTCGACACAAGCCCTTCTATCGTCGATGACGAATCATCGAGATGAATCTCTCTGGGGAGGGAAAACGAAATACAGGAAAAAATGACCGGATTTTTTATGCGTGTCTTTTCCCCGTGTCTCGTTAATTAAGCCATGCAGAGGTTACAATGACATATCGGAGATATCCAGCGTTTGAACTTTGATGAGAACGATGTTCGTATAGGGGTGGTTAATGCGGTGACACGCACTGGGACACCCCAGAAGGGAGTGGCCCAGCCCGGCCATTCTGGTCATTGCTCAGTCGATAATTACTTACCCCCGGCTTAATGTGCGAAGCTCATCAAACTGCCTGTGAAATATCGTTTTCACGCGCACATATGCGCCTGAATCAACGACGCTGTCATCGGGACACGTATTACGGATACCGGGACCAAAATTTATCATGTTTGCCCGCAAAGGGTATCCAACCCTGATGAAACTTCGCACTGAACTCCACGCGGTTGAAGGATGAAACTTCTACCAAGATTTGATACTAGATAGAGAGAAAATTTCCAATTTATAGATTGAATTTTTTATGGATAACTTTTAGACGAACTTATATTAAAATTGCGATTTGAATTTTGGTTTATTTTTATATTTCAGAAAAATTACTTCATATGAACTGCGAAACTTTATAAATCCTATCGTTTTCCATATATTTTAACAGAGCGGCACATACATATAGTATATTTAACATTTTACATTACTGTCTTTCCTTTCTTCCCCACAATCTCGCTGGAATTTTGGAATCGGCAGAAACAAAGATAAATTTAGAATGATGAAATTACGATACATTCAAGGATCATCTCTTTCCTTCCTTTTTACTCCTGCCTGAACCTTAAAATCAGTAGGACCAAAGGTAAATAATAAATCTGATGATTTTCTCTTCCCATCTTTTCCTCTATTTCCTTCGTTCTTCCTTAAAGTTAAACTTGAAAGCAACAGAAACCAAAAGTACGTAATAGTTCTACCCTTCTTATTGTATATTCCATCTATATTCCTCTCGATTCCTTCCTTTCCCTTATATTAATTTCCATTGCATTCTTTCCTTCATATTTTTTTCATATTTTTCTTTCCTTCTCCTTCTTTCTTATATTTCTTCTCCATCACTTTCATATCTTTCTTCCCGTATCTCTTTCCCCGTTTGCTTTTCCTTTCCGCTTTTTATTCATTCCTCATCTTTCTGTCCTTCCTTCCATTCATATATGTACAAAATAAGATTATAAAAGAAACAGACAACAAACAGAATGCAAGGAATAGTGATAAAAATCTTTATCTTGAATCAGAAGAACATAACATGGGAAGATGTGACTCGTAAAATTGTAATTTTGTATCAGAAAAATATTGATGTGGGCTGGAATAGATTTTTAAATAAATAGTACAGAGCTTTTAATTTATTGCTATTTATATAATAAATGTACACGTTTGTAAATCTTAACCTTTTGTAACGTACAATATATTGTACTAAATTCTAGCGCAGTACAGAAAGTATCCTTAAATAGCAAATGAATTAACAGTCAATGTAATATTAAGTAATTCACTGAAATTTTGTTTAGTCGTAATATTTTGTAATTTTGGTGTGGAAGAATCGTAAGATTCGATGTTGCTTTCGTTGGAACTGCTATGTACAAAATGATACGATTTCTGTAACAGAAAATATACAAAAATAATTATTAATAATATATTCTACAAAGTCAACCCGAATTGAATTTACGTAAGAAGAATTTCCATATATGAATATATCGAAACACAAAAATTGTATAAAAATTACTACATAATAAAAATAAATTTGTAAAGTCAATTTATCAATAATAATTCCTATTTTAAATAAAATCACTAATGCATTATTTTTATTACAATAAGTAATGTCTCCAAATTTATATTCATACAAAGTTAGAGCTTAATTAAAGACAATATCTAACTTTGTCATCTTTAAAATAATAGTAAAAAGAAGTAATAATAGAAATTGATTCTATCATTTCTATCATTACCAAAATAAAATCAGCCATTTATATTTAATAGAACAAAAACTGGAAAACGATATAAAAAATAAAATAAAGTTCCTGTGCTTCTTAAACAATATTTAAATAATTCGCTCGCCACTGAGTATTTGGAAAACACCAAAAACATTCCCCAAAATCATCCATCTTCGCTGAAGAATTTCAGGAAACTGACAGCGGACGAAGTTACTCGATCTTCCTCGATTATGCTCATCACTTTTCTTCAAACTTCTCATATTAATTATATTATATACAATTATGAATATAAATATATATGTATGTATGTATGTATAATATACAGAGTGTCGCACGACTCGTGAACAATCGACTGGGAGGTGATTTTAAATGTGAAAATAAGTCAGAAACATGAAATAAAATTTTTCCATTTAAAGCCTCACTTTGAAGAGAATAAAGTTTGAACATGTTTAATTAAGAACTGGTCTAGATTATTGGTCTAGATTAACTGGTCAAAATTATTTTCCTCGAAAACAAAGCATTGTATAAAGTAATTTTATTTTACATTTTTTACTTATTTTCACATGTAGTTTAACCTTTTATTCACTATTCGTTCCTGTTCAGTCAGCAATTAACCAAGTTTAAATATACTTTATAAATTTTCAAAATCGTTTTTTTGGAAACGGAGCGTCATATGAAAAAATTTTATTCCTTTCTTTTGTCTTAATTTGATACGTAGAATTAGTCGATAGACCACGGTCGCTGAACGCCCTGTATATACATACACATATCTAGAAGGAAGAGAGATTGTACTCCATGAAGAGTACAACGATCGTTATGCGTTTGCAATAAAGAAATTGGCAAATCAGTGGGTTAATAGAAGAATAGAAAGAAACTGGGTGCACGAGGCAATGGAAGCTGCAAAGGCAGGAAATAAGCGCAAGAGCAGCAGCACTGAACTTTGTTTAACGGAATTTTATTTACGGCAAATGACTGGTAGATAGAATTGGCTGGTTGTTTCTTTCTTCCCTTGACAGTGGAAAGAGGGTTTCCAAGCTTTTTTCAATTACAGACACAAAGTTACGCGCAGATTGATATCGGCCGAACCGGGTTCAGCCTTAGAAACTAGCCTTGGTAATAATTAAGGATCCGTGAAATTAAAAGTCTATCCCTAACAACATCAGCATGATGGCAGCGATTCTTAGATTCCCTTCCTTTCCTCGCTCGAATATTTCTCCTCTTACCCGCTACTTTCCGCGGGCATTAAAACTCGATGAAAGAGATCCTCGGGATGCCCACGAACTACTCCCGCGCCAGCTTATGTCCTTAATTAATAACCCAATTGCACTCGGAACGATACATAGTCATTCTTTCCTTCTTCCACAAGGGCTTTTCGGCTGGCAGACTCGGCAGTCTCTGACAACTCGCAAACGTTTCTCTTTCAATTTCCTTATTCCTTTTTTAACATTTCCTAAACTGAAAATCGACGGTGTGTCGTCGATCGTCCCTTTATTGTCAGATAATTTTCTTCTTTTTTTTTATTGTCGGTACGTGCCATTCTCTGCGTAAGAAATAAATTTTTTGGGACAAGGTGTTCTTTCGTCTCATAAAAATAATGGCGCGCGTGCTCCACGTCTCTCCGAAACAACAGACAGCCAATGTGTAGCATGATAGCAGATGCCTTCCGCGCTATAGAATTTGGACGATCAATCAGTCGCAATTTCTATTCAGAGATCTCCTATTTCTCACAATCAGAGAGAAATGCAGAGGTCTTGTGCGTGGTCGTTGAAAATCGGCAAATTTTTATTAGTTCAAGTACTGTACGTGATAGGAATAAAAATCGCCTCATGTCGATTCCATACATTCTACATTTCCATTATACGTAATGATACAATATCCTCCTCTGGAAAATCCAAAAAATTGCAGTCTAATAAAGTATATACATCCATTTGGTTGCGTTTTACGAACAATTATCGCATCGTCTCATTTTTCGCCACTAAATGATATTTCTATGATCTCGCAAAGGTAGCTACAATTTCCTCTATCATAGAATAGAAAAGAAAGAAAAATGAATTTTTCAAACTAACGGTTGTTCGATCGTATAACCAGAGAAGTATTACAGAGCGTGAATTTTCCGCGTAACACGTAATCAACCACACGGGCAACACTGCTCGACCAAGTAAAGACATAATTTCAATGAACAAACACAATTACTGGCCTGTTACGAAACGGGTCATTTGCCCGTCCACCGGTCTCGTCGAGAGGCCCATTTAGCTGAACAGACTGCGTTGTTCCCTCTCGATGCGTTTCGTACCGTTATGCACTTAAGAGAGTGCCGTTCGACATTGCGTAAAAGCCATCGCTTTCTTCCTCTACTTGGAAATTGCCATGCGTTTCGACGGCGTACTTTGGCCCGAGGAAAATTCAATATCATTCGCGTCTCCCTTCACAAAAGTACATTATCTGTCCTTTACGTCGAACAACACTTATAAACAAGACTCTGATAAAGGGTAAAAAACTTTTCAACCCTCCGATCGAATGGCAGCTAGCTTTCGGTGATTTTCAGATTTTTCGAACGTTAGTGAAACGAAATTTTATATCTGATTTCGACAGAACGTATCGCCACGTGTTCATTGTTTTTTTAGTTTTATCCATTCGGAATCCGGATCAAGTCTTCATTTTTTCGGTTGACAGATTGATTCTGCACTTCCTGTACACATATTGATTCTGTTTGATGTTTATATTTATTCGTGAAATCATTGTCACGCTTACAGGTTTTTTTTATAGATATCGATAAACTTGCTGTTTTCGTATTAATAGTACTACACAAATGGTTCGATTGCTCAATCTGCTATTATTTTGATTTTTGTGAATTTTTCGATCGTAACTGTTAAGCTCTTGAATCGCCATTTTCTATCGTTGCAACCATCAATAATTGTTTATTTTATTCATTCTGTTCTTTAGGCTTGATCACAGGTTACGAATATCGGAAAAAGGCTTCAGTCTTTTCAATCGCACTTATTTCACCTCAACTTCAATTTTCACTCATTTGTCAATTTTTCTTCCATTGAAAAGATTTTTCTTACCTTTCGAAGAAAAAGGAATGGTATTTTCACCTTATAATTTCTATAAACGCTGCAACCCTCTTTAATGTCGATTGCGTGTCGGTACTTAATTACAATCAAATACAATTTAGTTATATACAAAGAAAAATGTGGTTATAAACGGCTAATAAAAAATAGAAAATAGTGCGTAATACGTTGTCTGTCTGAGGAATTTGTTGCGCATTGCGGAGCGAGGTGAGAGTGCGGAACGACAAGAATCAGGAAAAGATGTAAGAATGGTAGTCGACGGTTATTCGGACTCGGAGGGTCATACTTGTTCTTATTATAAGGATACAACGGGTATTACATAAGCAGCTTGATCTGTCGACCTCTTGAAATCGAAGAAGATTGTAACTCTAAGGGTAGCTGTAGCCTTCGGGGCGTGTTTCGCTCACGACTCGCTTTATTACATCGCCTTCCTCTTGTTCCACGGATTCGTTCGACACAACGACACCCCTGCTGTCCATCACCTCCATCCTCTTTCGTGTCTTTTATTTTTCTTTCTCTTCTACTTCCGCTTGTTCTTCTCCTCCTTCTTTTCCATCCTCTCCGCTCGTTCCTCTTGTTCTCGAAATCCTGTGTTTCAAATCGATAGACGCCTTTATGCAATCGCGTGCTTCTGACCCGACTTTCCTCGCTTTCCTTCATGTTCGATCAGAGTTCTTGATGTCGTTATTCTACGATGCGATAAGTTTCTCGTTATTTTCGACCGTATCGATGATTCTCTCGTCGATTAAAATATCTACTCTTTTCTGAATTCGAGACATGGGAATTTACAATTTAGAATTATTATTACCGTTTCCCAAAATTACAAGGTAATTATAAATTATTTGTCTTCCTTTGTTTATCGAACAAGTTTAACATATATATGTATGTAACATTGTTATTGTCGTTGTTATTAATTTTGCGTAGAATTTCAAAAATCAAATTGAACAATCCACCATCGAGATAATTTTCGTCGCGATTTCGTTCCATTTGCTGCATCCTGTTAGCATGTTACGGACAACAAGCAACAGAGATTGTATTATATCTACATTTTGCGTCCGCGCAATTTCTTCTTCGGCCATTGTACACAGTACAGCAATTGCACAGGCGCATACCCTTTTTCCTTATGCATTGTATATCGATTCGATGATTGCTTCTTAGCAATCTCGCCATTGTGGTTCATACGAGATGGAAATATTCGAAAATTGTATATCGCTAGTTCGTTTATTCGTTGTACTTTGCTTTTGTTTTCTTCAACTACAAGAATAATAGCAGCATTGCCGTATCCTGTTACTGCGCTTCGCTCGCATCGCGTTTCCATCGGGATACCGAGCAAGGTATAGCAAACTATCGATTACCTATAACGAATTAACTTTTTTTTCAACTTTACAAAAGTTTTAAGTAGTCGGGATAATTTTTAATAACACGGTGTTATTTTTCTTGGATGATAATCTTGTCATTTTAAAAGAGAAGCTAAAGCTGATATTCGTGCAAATTTGAAGTATACAGATGTTGAAATCTTCTGTCGTAAGAACAAATATAATATTGAAATAATGTATGAATTCATTACATTGAAAGAGCTAAAGTAGTATCGTAGAGCGTTGTAGGAGGGAGCTTGTTTTTTAAAACGTAAAATATTACTCTCAGGAAAACTCATGAGCTACCTACTTCTCGCGAATTTTAAATTTGTAAAAAAAGCTTGCGGTATGAAAGGGGGTCGCGGAAATTTCCGCCACAATTTAACCACGGACATTTAGCAACGATCGTCCAACAAAATTGGCCGAAACATTGTCCGACTCTGGTCGGAGACGTCGCTGCCGGCCCTGTTTTTTAGCCGATACGCTGGAAAATTAAGCAGACCGTGATATCTGATCATTCTACCGTTTTATATATCTTTCGCTCAACGGCGTTGATTTTGATTTTTCCCACCAGTTAGCGGTCGGCTGGAAAAGCGACAGGGATTCTGACCGAGCAGGCCGAAGGGTGGTTAGTAATTAAGGGTGAAGGGTAGTTCGGCAAAAGTGGGTGGAAGGAAGCGTTCCTGGCAATTAATTTTCGCACCCAGTTTCAGTTTGCAGTCCCACTCCTAGCATCCTGGCTCAACCACCCCCTCTTTTTCTCTTCCCTTCACGATGCCCTGTATCTCTATTCGCTTATCGTTCAACGGGATAATACACGTATACGTGTATATATAGAAAGGGACCAAGCACGCAGAGTTTCCAAGGATGACGATGTGTGACACCTTTCAACGGTGTCAACCACGCTAGTTTAAGCTTTTGCCAACGTTCGAGTGTTAATACCATGATTAATATGCAGCGCCTCGCTTTTCACCAGACCAACGCCTATCCCTCCGTGACTAAAACCAGCTCTGTTACCTGTTCGCTTTCTACAGAACATACACGCTGCTATTCAAAGTCCACTTGCAACTTGCAGCGAATTCCATTTCGTATTTATTAAACGCGCATACCTCACTCGCTCACACGTTGCGTCAATTCTTATTAATAGCGCTTCAGTTGATGATTCTTCCGTGTTGAAAAAGTAATCGTGTTTGTTTCGAATTAAATTGTTTGCGAGTTATTTTATCATGCTGCTAGAATTTAGCATTTCGAGAGGGATAGAAATGGTAAAGATTGCGATGCGTATACATATAGGAGAAAGTTCACTTATTAGAATTAGATTGTTTCTTTAATTATCAAGTACACTACATGGTATGTAGTGTGTAAACACAATAAATGCGTCATGCGTTACACATACATCTGTATTTCAAAAATATACGATATCGATATAAATCGACCATCTGATTCTTGTCAATGATGAGATTATATATGAATCATCTCTTTATACATCATATCTTTATATGATACGATAGGAAAAATTATCATCAACTTTAATGCTTTTCATAATTTTGATGTCGATTGAAGCAGTTTTCTGTAAGAAATTAACGAACAAACGAGGTCGGCGTCAAATTTCCATAATAGTAGATGCGTTTAGATGCGAATTTTTCGATCGGCCTGTACGAATTTTTCGCGCTGGCTTAACTCTCGTACGATGGAACGCGATTATAAAGGCAAAGGGATTTGCGCACGAGGATTTTACCGACAGATTATACTAGTTTCTAAAATGTGACGACCGATGGAAGAGACTGTACCGATATTTTGTTTAATATTTTCACCAAGTCGAGCACATTTTTACGCTACGATAAATATTGAGCTCCGTGAAATGTTCTTTGATACACTTAGGATTACGTATCCGCTCCTGACTTTTATCGTTTTACACGGTGATTTTAATTTTTTAATTTCTCATTCGTTGCAAAATTGTTTACACACTGCGAATTATAAAATATAAAGAAGGTATTCTCCAAGTTTATGCACCTTCTATTTAAAATTTTAATCCATGAACTTGGAAATATTGTTCAGAGAGTAGAATAATTGCTAAACAATGGACATATTGGACAGCAGTTATAGATGAATCGATAAATATAATATTAATTATATTAATTCGATAGAAGAAATAATAAATAAAAAATAATAATATAATTTGGTAAAAATTAACGATTTACAGGGACAATTAAACGCGAATATGCGATGGATAAACGAAGTTGTTACGATACTATGTATATACGTACAAATGAGATTCTACAGATATTTCGGAAATATAACGCGTAGCAGGAAACGTAGCAAGAGGGTAGGTTCGGTAAAGTGATCGATCAGATTCGTTGTGATGTTCTTAATTATTTATCGTAAGATATACGATGATAAATGTCGGTTATAAAACAACGACGTAGCTTTGTTACGATAAATTAGCTTTGAAACTCGTCACGAGATCTAAAGTTCGCGTATCAACTTTGAATATTAAGGAAGACTGATGGAAACTTTTCAGACCCTATTTATAAACATTTTAGAAGTTTCGCGAAACTCATTCCGACATATTAATAGTTATTAAGTTGCTGTACGTTAATCACCTATACATTCGCACTCTTTCCAGGCAGACAATTTTCAATATAGTAGCTCTAGAATGATTTTGTTAAAAAATTACTGCGATTATATCAGCGCGTATTCTTAGATCGAAGGATATAAACTGCTAAATCGAACAAAACTAATTAACAATCCTCTTTTGCTTATGGGGTCTTCCAAAGTGCATTCCTCACACCACCATAGAAACATGTTTTCTTTGTCCACCCTCGACACGACAGGGAGCAGAAAAATCCGAACAGGCTAGCACGTAGTAGCGTGGCAGTTGCTTAATAACAATTATTAACCGAGGTAATCCTTACATCGGACACGATGGTGGCGGCATAAAGAAAGTCGAGGCGCTACATGGTGGGGAGTTAGTTAGGCGTTACGAGGATTTACGATAGGTCCTATTTCACGTAGCTAACCAACCGCGGGATCTGGCTCGTGGGGTCAGCGTCTATGCGGGAAACGGGGAGAACGAGAATGCAAGGGTGTGCGCAGGGTTACGGGCCTTGAATAGGTAGGGGGTACACGTACGCCAGAGGCAATAGTTTTCAGCTACCAGTAGTCATTTGTAATTGGAAGCCAGCAACGTTGGCTTTATTGCTATCATAAAGATCTCGGCTTCCTCGGTCGACCGCGGTCTCTTCTTGGTCTCTTCGCCTTTCGCCTCTGTCCTTTCTGTCGGCGTTAGAGCATAGTTACCGCAACGTACCGCTCCGATTTACGCAAATTAGCACCGCGAATGCTGCTTATTCTTCCTCCACTTCTCGTTTTCACATATAAATCAAAAGTATCGTAAATGATAATCTCACCGATACGTGTTCATAAGCTTGTCGAACATTTTGTTTTTGCGAATCTCGATGGATGTTTCGTGATGGGAACTAAGACTGATTTATAGTTACGAAAATTAATCGAGGATGTATAAGAAGATTTGATTTCTCGACAAATTAACCCCAGTGCGAAGAAATCCGTCAAAATGACGAGTTTTAGTTACGGCACGTAAATGTATTTTTTCAAACAAAAATTTAAATAGAGATACATTTTTTAAGATAGCATTTGTTAAAACAGAACGACGATTAAATGACTAGATTTTAAGGAAAGATAATTTGTTATATAAATAAACTTTAAGTTAAATTGTCACGTATTTGAATGTATTGGTATGTACGCTGCCATCTATTACATATGTTAACGTTATTTATTGCCCATGTTAGTATACTTGCATAATTCACAACATGTTAATAGACCGTATGTGTAAATAGACCGTGTAATTTATTTTCGACGTAATTATGTCTTTAAACGAAGTTTTTTTAACTAAAAGTTCCGCATACAAGATTCTGTATCAACAGGCTCTGTATGAGGCTCTGTATAACACAGGAAGAATAGTAAAAATACACCGCTCGAATTAGATGTATATACATATACAATATGAAAATGGATATCCAAACCACTACCAGTGCATTGGCAGAATTTTTCAATCCTAAATCTTGTAGAAAATGCAATATTTGGCTTTTTTAAACATCTGATACTTGAAACAAAAAAGATTAAGCGAAACCATATGATTCGTTCATGTGAGTATTGTTAAAACTTCTAGAAATATTTTCTGTGCAAAAGTTGATAAATTTGTAAATTAGCGATTTTATCGTTGTGAAATGCACGCTACGAATTCGGTTACAAATACAACAGAAAGGAAAAAGGAGGAAGTTTAACATTTGCGTATGCATACGAACCGCATTATAATTCGTTGGCCGGTAATGAAATTCCCTTTGGCTTACCATCAACTCCCCGGGGGATTTGGTTTATACGCGGCATCCCGACGGACGCAAATACAGTAGTCATCAATTTACGGTATTACGACGAAGTACTTACGCATAGAGCTCATAGTTCACGTTGCCTGATACCCCTTACGGGGCTATCGATATCTTTGACGGAAAACAGCACGTTAGAACGTTCCAACAAAAATCCATTCGACCATTGACGTAATTGTCGATTGAAAATAATCCGATCCCCTATTTTATTCGATATTAATGTTTAATCACTAATCAGTATCATCAAGCTATAAGAGCACAAAAAATTCAGCCAGGTTTCAGTTAGATTAATTAATATTTTTCACGGTATCCGACCCATGGTAAACTACGTATAAAATAATTTCTGTCAATAATCCTTTTGAAATTTATCCGTCCTCAAGACGATCGAATGATCGATCGATCGTTGACTTTAATTCCTAAAAACTCCATGTCTTTAGCTTGAACTGTTAATTCTATAAGCCTAATTTTTAAATCAATGATAAAAGTAGATTAAATTAACAAGTACATTGACGTAAAACGAAAGATCATTCACGTGCAATCAAATTAACTAAAACAAAAGAAATACAAAAGATCCATCTGCATTCTATATTGTAATAATTCACAGATTATTGGGAATCGTGCGGATCACAAAGAAAATAAATGCATAAAGCAACTTGGCGATAGAGTTGATACTCGCATAAATTACTTGTATGAAAACAAGCGAATTGGCAAACGTCGAGTCTCATTAAAATTCATTAATCGTGCAAGACCGTCCGTTTGCCACCGGTTGACGGAATAAATGTATACGTTCCAACGAATTGAGCGACTACGCAACATTCTATCATATTATTTATCGCTTAATTCGTATGAACCGATTCGATTCGGCTTGATTAAATATATATGGTAGTCAATGAATGAACTGTCGCGTGCCCGCGGCGTACCCGAGTCATTTTTCATTGGAACATGCTCGATTGGCAATTATGCCTATACGGTATCGTCAGAATTATGCCACTGCTGGGGCAAAGATATCATCCTGTTCTGTTGATCGTTTAAATATTTATTCGTCGATAGGCAGCATAAGTAAAAACCGATTCCATAAAACTTTTGAAAATAATACGGTGAAGCTGGCTGGCTTATCGGACCAGCGAGAAACAAGCTTGTCGAGCAAACTAAAACCGGCCCGTGTGACGCGGGCCATAGGTAATCAGAGTCGGAAACTTTGCTTAATTTAACTTTGTTAATAAGCTGCTTCGCCGTGTACTCCTCGGATGAAAATTCTAAGGCGAATCGCAGATTCGTCGAATCGCGCGATACCGCCGCACTGTTAAACAAATTGATTGACACGTTCATAAGATAGCTGACCGATAGATTTCTCATTTATAATGCCAGAAAAATAGTCTGTTTTAAATAACTTCAAAGGAGAGAAAAGGGAAGATCGTTTTATACGTCTGGTATATCTTACTCGCATATAACTGGTATATTACATCTTAGCTTGAATTTGTAAATAAATAAAATTAGCAAACTGCCAAACTTATCGGCTGTGATTGTTCGTATATACAGGGTGACCCTTCGGAAAGCAAATGGAATTCTTTATGTAAAAATATGTAAGATAACATGTTTTGCTCAAATCCATGAATCTTCAACTCTACAAGAGTTTATATCATAGTTGTGCATATATGTGTTGTGTTTAATAATTTTGTTTCATAATGTCTTCCATGTCACGCGTGCGTCTTTTTACTTTGTTTAAAGTCAGAGCGAGCAAGCGGTCTTATCTTGCGTGAGTCAACGTATCTTCGATATTATATCTGTTTTGTAGAAAATTTGCTATATCATTATGAATTTGATCAACGTCCTCTATAAGACCGTTGTTTATTCGAACAGTTTTTTGTATCACTCGTCTTTTCGTTTCAACAAACGTTATTTCCTACCAGCTATCTGTTAAAATCTTCTATCAAAACTTTATGCCTAAAACATTTTGAATATTTTTATATTTTCTTCTTCATCTTAAAATGTCAACTTGCACCGCTAATTCCAGACAAAATCCATTCGCATTTTTTTCACTCTCGTATTATTAATATACATATTATTACATATTAGGTATTCAGATATATCTAGATTAACGAACATTGGACGATTCTTAATAAAATTCGCAAGAAAATTTTTCTATCATCGATCATTATGCTTGCCAGGATTCCAGCCTGCAAATTCAGGCGATTTTTTCAAACTTGCCTCCGACGCTTTGTAAGCAAATGAAGACAATTTGCGAACTTATGTCACCGAGCTCGACCTCTAGTAAGTTCGTGATCTCTGCTCTCGGTATGCAACTTGTTGCCTTCGTGGCAAAAAGGTATCTCATTTGTAAGTAGAGTTCATGAATTTGCGGTGAACTTTAACACACCTGTGATCTACGAGGCTTCGTTAACGGTATATAATTAATTTCTATTTCACGAAGTTGCATGTAAATCACCCGAATAAACGATTTCTAAATTAGACGTAGAAATTAGAATATTTTAAGATGAAATTAATGGAAAATTTGCAACGAATATTATTATCGACTAATTTAATATTGTAACATATATCACGCTTTACTGCAAATGCAGCGTAACGTAATTATTCAATTTTGTAAATGTTTCGTTATAATTCATGGTACGATTAATAGTATTAATTAACATTATTAATACAATTAACGGTACAGTATGTATAAATTATTCGTAATTTCTGGTAAAGAACGAGTACCGATAAAAGTGTAAAGATAACTTAAAAAACGAGGTCATCGTATATCTTTCGAAGAAAAAAGAGAAAATGAAGTATCAAACTGTATTAATTATTCTGATCTGTTTATAGCACGTATTAGTACGTGTTACTATTTTAAATTATCGCGAATTGATAATGCATAATTTATGGCTTCTTTCAGAGCGAAGTGTGAAGGGACGGGCTTGCGGAATAATCGCAGGTCGTTAAATATCAATCGGATGGTGAAATTGGTATTACGAAAGCACCGCGAGTTAAATTTGGTTATTCGGTATAGAAAATGAGAGTGAAATTGGAGTGGAGCACAAGCGATGATAATTTTCCTTATAAAGGAGAATTATGAGTCGAGACGCAGGTGACGGGCGTGGTAGACGGCGTTTTTGACAGTACGATCATTTTTCAAGGGTGCACGGCAAAGTGGTCGACAAAGAGAAACGACGAATAAGTTGAAGTCGGTGCGAAATGGCGGGACATTTTTTAACAGGCAATGCTGAGTCTCCTATAAATATGTAATACCAATCTTCTAGCCGACTGTACCAAGTATTCTTACCCTTTCTGGACTGGCGTCGTTTGTCACATCTTGTCAAATTAAGCCTTGAACTTCCTTTTCGTGGCAACGAGCGTGACGCACAAGAAACTCTTGCAAACAAGTTGTGTGACGTTACGCAACCCATACGGAGAGATATCTCTAGAGGGGTACCGAATCGATAGTGTATAGTATGTATATGTAGTACGAATAGTAATCCTACCTAATGGCGCTCGGAGACGGCAGATTGACCAGGCCAATTGTTCAAACATCGGGTTAGGAAGATGATGAATGGAATTGAAGGTAATGAATAAATGGATCTTGGCAATGAGCTTGATGACGTGTCTCCTCGGTTTCTCCTTCTTCTTCTTCTTCTTCTTCTGCTTCTTCTTCTTCGTCTTCTTCTTCTCCTTCTTTTTCTGGCATTATGAGGATCATCTTTGAGTACACTTTGAGAAAAAGTGTGTTATCAGATCATTGGAGCATGGCTGCTAGCGACGGAGTCAAGTTCAACGGGTATCTAAGTCAATCTTAATAGAAAAATTTTACTTGCTGAGGGACGATGTTTCATTTTCTATGCTTAAAGAAACGACTTCAGAATCGTAGATAGCCATTTCGTCTCGAATCAAATCTACGATGTTGTGTGCGTATTATGTACATACTTTTCAAATACTATGTGATTCGATTCTTTCAGTGTTTATAAGTGCATAGATTCTCGAATTCTATGGTTGCTCCGTCTGCAGTTCGAAATCAGTTTGTACAACCTAATCCTAAGTACTTACTTTCTAAGTTTCTTTTACAACCGTTTGCGTCACAATTGTTTAAAATTTGCAAATGTAAATGCGTATCGAAATTGGTTCAGGCCAGTAATCTTGGGAATACTTGGATAGATTGCTGAAAGAGATTCCGTAATAATACGAAATAAATGAAAAACTATTTAAAACTGCGTGAATTAATTGGATATATTTTTGATAAGATTTGCGACACTTTATAAATTCATCACGTGTCACGACTGAGATCAGCAGAGTCGCGTACGTATCTACACTTTAAACGCGAGATAGATAATAAATAGGATGAAAACACGTATTTATTTTCATCGTTGGAATTTTCTCCGAATTCGTGCGTATAATCGCTTTTACCGAAATAAATTCTTTTCTGTATATCTATATCGATATACGTATAATGTATGCGATAAGATAAAAATTTTTAAAGCTGTTTGAATCGATGGGATAATATCTTTGCGACACTGCAGTCAATTTTGGTGGGAATTTTGTAATAGCCAAAGGATGACACACAGTGCACACTCGTGTAAGCGAATTTGGGAAATGCGCTAGCTGGGTTTTCACCCACGGCGAATTTACCCAGGTTCGATGTTTATAATTCGAGAAGGGCCTGGCTTTAATTACCACCCTGCGGTGTTTACACGAGCCGTAATATTTGATGCGACCAGATAGGACCTTCGTTGATGTAGATGGAACGCATAACGCCAGAGAAATATGTATTATATTGAACACTTTATCGAAATACAAAGTTTTTCAACAGGATGTAAACGCGCAACACTCTCGTGTTTCTACAGTTTTTTTTCACTATCGTCGCTTAAAAAATCCTCCGATTGTCAACATACGAGATGCGCGCGTTGTATCCTATCTCCCAGAGACACGTTTACCAGATTGATTTATGCTCCGTTATTTCCAGAAATATTTACACTCAATTTCCATGCGCGTATTACGATAAATCAGTGAAATGCCATTATCTTCTACACATACATATGCATACAAGTTACGATTTTCAAACTACAAAAGAGACAATGACTTGCATTTTCTAATCAGGGTATATTTACTTGGTGCGCGAACGGGGCGTATATAACGTGCTTGTTAACAATGCAAATGACTCGCAGCTAGGCTAGCAGAAAGAAAGAATGGAAGGGGAAAAGCAACTGGTAAACAAAATGCAGAAAAATTGTTCAATTTCCGCGACAGGAGACTGTTTACCTCCAACTACCAAGGACGCGACATAACATAGCTTCAATAATTTATTATTTTATTCCTGGCTGTATCGCGGAAACACGCCAACAAAAATCGTGCGTACACCGACGGGAAGTAGAAACAATTCTCTAAAATCACTCTCTGATTAACTTTAAGAATTTATGAAACTATTACGTTCTTGATTGTTTGAATTTTCTTATCTGGGAAAAGAGAGCAAGGAGAAGCGTAATGTTTACGGTAGGCGCTTGTCAAGTAGAACAATTTTAATCTTCTGTAAACAAGCAGCTTATCAAGATAAAAAGTTAGACCACGAATTATTGTTCATAATATTTGATTTATAGTACGAAAGATTTTGGTCGCGTTTATACGCAATTTATATTTACGCGAAAAGATTGTTTATTTTTCTGCCGTTGGAAGCATCGATCCCACTTAGCAGAAAAGATATCAAGAGTTTCCTTAAATCTCCACCCTTTCTATTTTGAACGCTTAGTGCATCGATGTTTGATGATGGATAAACCGCAAAATCAAACGTGCCCTTCATCAATCTCCTATTGTTCGAACTTGCAATTGATCACTCTCTCACTACACAAGCGAATAAATTAGGTAAATTTGCGCAAATATTGAAAATATGGAAAAATAAAGCATTAATACAAAAAGGAAAATACGAAATATATTTACAATTAATTAAACAATTGTTACAACGATTCCCTTTGATTCTCATAAAATATACAACATGTGAAATAGAATGGCACAAATCGATCGTCAAAAACTCTACGAATTTTCTGAACGACTGGATATTTGCGCGAGCAACGCCCCTACCTGTTCTCCAAAAAGTTCTCGGAAAAGAAAAAAAGGAGAAGAGAAAGGGAAGGAGGATCCATATTAATTTCCGGCGGATACATGATCTTTTCGTAGTTTCCCTTATCTCTTCGCAGGTGTGTATAAAAACGCCATCAGTCTCCGGTTCGCGCAATCGCCGTCAGGTTAAACCACGTAATAAAAATAGACACTCTAGCTGGCTCTTTTCCTTTCTCTTGGTTCTTCTTCTTCTCGCTTCGGCTCGTCCAGCTTCGCAGCCCCGCAAAAGGGATTCAGTCAACAATATGGCAAGATGTTTGATGAGCCTATCGATCACGGCACCCTGTCAGTTTTCCGGTTGAAACGTTGCCCTGTATGCGCGTGATCGCGCGTGTTTGCAACCGCGTGCGAATGTTCTTTTATAAGCACCGAGATCGACTACCAAACTGTATATCTACCTAGAAATGTAGGAATATATCGTATTTGCCCGCGTTTTGAAAAAACATTTTTTACCTTTTTACAAGCAAACTACCTATCAGGAACCGATTTCTTGGAAAATTGACTTTTCTATCAAACCGATGCGATCACCTATTTAAAAGGAAAAGAAAGAAAAAAATTAAGAATATTCTATATATTTTTCTACTTCATTAGATAAATTCTCTTGGTTGATTCGAAAGTACGTATAAAATCTTACGATCAAGTTCGAAAGGTTACGCCTACGCAATACAGATGATTTCCATTTGCACGATGATGGTACATTTTTTTATAGAATCTTCGTAGAAAGAGAGGAAAGTAAAGTTTCGTAGAAAAATTTCGTACGCTTCTTCTGAAGCTGCGAATGAAACACGATGATAAGAAAATAACGGACGCGGTACTTGTAAAGAACAATTGTCCCTTAAAAGGCAGCAGAAATCTTTCAACTTATTGCCAACAACTAGATCGTCTTATTTCTATTATCTCGTGTAAAACAATTCCGAGTTATATTTACGTGGCCTTTCTTTCAGTCGGAAGCAATTAACAGCGGAACAAGATAGGAGGACTTTGTATAATCACAAAATACTTATTGCACACGGTCTACGATATCTGAATATTCAAGAATTAATTAGTCCTGCAAAAAAGTAAGAAGAAGGAAGCAAAACCTGTCGTGTTTATTACCGGAAGAAACCACCACGAGCAAACGTTTCTTCCATTTTATACCCTTCGATAGCTTCGCAAAGAAGACATTTTCTTTATTAACTTCTGTAAAAAACGTCAGACTACATCCGCGTATATTTAACGACGTTCCCTTTTGTGTAAAAAGTTCTGCAAGTCCGTAATAATTGCTTCCAAAGGCGGCCATTATTTCTCCTTTATTATACGATGCGTGCATTCTTTTCGCCCGAGTATTTTACGTTGAGGCACAAAAATTAATGAAGAACGCAGCTGGAACGGTGCACGAAGGAATCAGTCGCTTTGATGAAGGTATTGTTTAATTCTATGAACTAAGTTTACCGAACTATTCTATTTTTTCCCTACCGATAGCGCGTGTACCACAATTTTTAAACTTCGATACCGAAAGAGCGCGTACACAATTTTCAAACTTCGTCACCTTTGTGCTATTCTCCTATGTTGTTATTATCGTTGTTCGCTTTTGAATGGCGCTATCCCTTGCGGAATTTACACCGCAAAGGTGTATTGAATATATCGATGCCAGAAAGGGAATTTTAGGGAAAAAAGCAAGCGAAAAATCGTGGAACGTGACGTTCGACGGACAAGAATTACATTGTGCGGAAATGCGAAAACGAAATTGTCGAAAAATAGCGTAGAGAACTCTTTGTTCCACGTTAATAAAATCAGTTTGCCGTAACTCGTAAAAATAATCTGGCGAGAAAATTATTTGCGAACGATTTTGTATCGAGAAATCGTAGCTAACGAGAATCGGTGTAAAATTCGGCGATTGCAAAATCTAGCGCGGAAATCTAGCGGAGTGGATCGGGGAGGGAGCTATCCTAGTTGCGGGTGAAGTCACGCGTCGCGACATAAGTATGCATGAAGTTAGCTCGAAGTCGTCTGAAATATTAACCAGACAGACTTTTGGCCGACCGAGGACTGAAAACTGTTTACCGTAGGAGGCAACTGCAGGATAGCAGCCAACGTTAAAATCTCGGCCCGATGCAGGCTGCCTCCTCGCGCGTTTGATAAATAATGCGACTCGCATTTTGCGCGGGAAAACTTTCGGATTGCACCGACGCGACGGCTCGCAGAAAGGGAAAGAGAGAAGAAGAATGTAGAAAGGGGGGAAGGAAGCGGTTGGGAGTCGGTAGCACAAGCAATTCAATTCAGACACCCTCCAAGCGAATTTTCATTCGAAAGTTTGCTTGGGCTTTTAATGAAAAGAAAGCCCCGGTTAGATCCGAGGCAGTGTGAAAATGTCCTCTTGCACGACTGCTGCCGCTACCGCTATTGCTCTATTTGCTCCTTTTACTCGAACGGTAGCATCATACTTTGGGTAGAATCCGCGAAAATAGGACTTGTGAATTGGAAAATCTCTTGATAAAACTCAGAAAATCTGTTGTTAGTTTCAAAGCTCTTACTATCCTACATTTAACCCTCCATTTCTCGCAAAAAAATCATCGCCGATGCGGTCCGGCCTCGCTGAAAGTTGCCGAAAAGCTTCGAAATTCAGTCCACTTCCGCGAATCCAACCAGTGGAAGCAACGTGGTAAAGCCGGTATCCGGTGAAATATTAAAAATACGTAGCCGACAGTTTCGCGTAGCAAAGATTGCCACGTTTCACGGAGGATTCTTTACAAAGCCTGACTTATTTAACCCGGAGCTAGGTGTCTGCCTGTTTCCACGATCCCCTCTGACTCCGCCAACCTACATTCTGCCCCCACCCATTCGATTCACGTTTCGGCGAAGGGGTGAAGACGTAAAGGGGGAAAGGACGGCGGGACAGAGAGGAAGGCGATGGAAGGTTGCAGGAGCACGGTGAAAGGACGAAATGCTCTTTTGTGGTCGCCCTCCACACCGGGAACTTTATTAATTGCGCGTTTTGTTATGCAGATGCCTGCAGACCGAGCCAGCCACCTTCTCCTCTTCTCCTCCACTCTTCCCTCTTTCCTCATTTCTCTTTCCTTCTTCCTCTTTCCTCTTTCCTCTTTCCTTCTTCCTCTTTCCTCTTTCCTCTTTCCTCTTTCCCCTTTTCTCTTTCTCCTTCCTTCTTTCTCCTTTCTTCTTTCCTCCTCTGTCTTCGATAGGAGGCGAAACTTTCCCCTCTACGACTCGTGTGTCCAGAATCATTAAAAGATTACTTTCTCTCTCCGTGTCTCTTTCTCAAATTTGTCGCCTTCAATTCAGTCAAAGTTCTTCTTCTTCCCCATTTAGGCGTGCGCGAAACTTTCAAGTTTCGTCTGGGCGGCCTTTCGTGACTACTAGCCCGTCGCAAACGCGAAATTAGCCTTTCAGGATGAAACAACAAATTTTGGCTGCTGTCGATCGAACCGGCTGGATAGTCAGAGTCGTTAATTCGCGCATTAGTACTAATCAGCGTAGTCGTCGATAAGCAAGGGAATGAAGATTTTGAAGAGATACCTCGAGAATAATATCTTTGTCTCGATAGAAATAATTTTATTGGTTGTAAGTCTTCGTTCGGAAAATTCTTAAACGGAATGTAACGATACTTGCCTAACCGAAGCGTATCGAAAAACAGGACCTATTATCGCCTTTCAACATGGTATGGATTTACGTTCTCATTTTAGGTACGTTCCGCCAATGAAACCGGAATGTCCCGATCTCTTGGGTGATTCAAGGGGCTTAGCTCGTACATTATGTCAGCGTTTAAGAAGCGAACAGCGAGGAAAGAAATCCAGCCTTTGTTGAGAAACTTTGCTCTCGGGAATTCCGGGCTCGCAACGAGGCAGCATCCAGCTGCTTTTAATTTCCAACTAAAAAACGAGAAAGGAAAGAGTAGATGCTCGCGTCTCCTGGCGACTATTCGTGAAAATTGAACGTCAGTCTTCCACAAACGAGACGTTTTAGATGTTTTACCCCTTTTTTTATGTAGCATTAAATAAACGAAAAATTGCTACAAGTTTTAGCGATCATATCCAGTCGTTCAAAAATAGTAAATTAATCATTAGTAAATTAAATCACTAGAGTTACGAAGCGTTTTCTCATATATTTAGAATTATTTTCATTCGATCTAGTGCCTGTATCTTTTGTTGTATAATTATATTTAGGGATAATCGCCAATTTTAACACGATAAGAAAATATAATGTAAGATAGTTTATAAGTTACAGCAGCATATCAATCTTCTCCAAATACTAATAAATCTTACATCTACGATACCTCTAAAAAAACAGCTGTTTTGTATAAATTTCGATTAATCGAAATAGTTTCTTTCGAAATATTTTAAATCGTTCAGAACTCACGTTGAAATAAAAAAATTACGGATAACCAATTCACTATTATAATAATATTATTATATATATTGTATTTCCAACTTGATCTCGAATGCTTAGCTACGCAATTGCTCAAATGCATCATTTTCTGCGACAAGGCCAATCATCTTATTATCATTCCGAGGAAAAGAAATTGCACGATGAATTTTGTTTGAAAAGGGAAAGAAATATCAACTTATCGTTTACTACATCTCACATATTTTCCATAAAATTAATATATCGTGTTACATCATAAATTACTGTATACCGTATAAATTATCGGGAATGTAAATAATACGTTACAACGGTCGAAAAAAAGAATTTAATAGAAAAAGGAAGGAAATGGAGAAGGCACTTACTAGAAGACGAAAGAAATGAAAGGTGAGAAGCTAGTTAGGATAAACGCTAAAAGGAGAAACTGGAAGAAGAGAGGAAGAAAGAGGAAGGAAGAGGTTCGCTCTTAAGTTATTATTAAGGTATATTTCCCCGAGGGATGTTTCGCTTCAGCTCAACTAATGACGGCATCGGAGTAGAAACAAATTTGAACGAACCCGACTTTGTCGCATCGTACCTCTTTCGTTCGTGTGCGCTAATTTCTCCTTCGTCTTCGTATATCGACTAGCTTTTTTTAATAACGTTTTCCTCCTAATAATATTATTCGATGGAAATGAAAAACGCTGGTCGGTCACGTAATTTGTTAATCATCAAAATAATTAACGATATTATTTACGAGATTATTAATTTCTATTAATTTCTTGATATAAACACTTACTTTTTTCTATATTTATTCGAGACGTCCTAGATTATGATTTTATTGAAACTTAATAGTAAATTTCAATTGATATAAGAAAAAGATATCAGAAATATCGCGAATATCTTTCATCTTCGCAAGAGTTTTCTCTCGATGATCGACAATTCAGCTAACAATAAGTATGTACATAGTTATTTTTCCTTCGTCTGGAAGATGCATCGTACCGAATAAATTACACGGCTTTGGTATTCGTTATTTGTCGATACAATGCACGGACACGTACTTACAAATTATTCAATAACCGATTCCTTTTACCTTTTAATTTCTTGCATAAAATCTGAGAGGCGTTTCATCATTTGGTTCGATTACATAATTCCTACGTTGTCCATTAGAAATCGCGCAATACTTCTTTGAAGACGATGCTAATGCCAGTAATTCGATGCAGTTTACATGTAAATCTATTCTAATCGAAATAACAACAAACAGTGAATAAAAATAGAAGATAAATTGTCTTAGAAGAACATCAGATTCTTATTCCAGGAATAACCATTGTACAAATTCGTTACGTGTAATCTTGAGTTGAATTTGTTGTTGTTGCAATTCTAAATTTTTTAAATATATTTAAAGAATAAAATTATAAAAATTGTAATAACACCTACGATGAGGGTAATTATACTTTATTTTCCTATACGAAGAATCTTCGCCATTTGGAAAGATATGCTCTATTAACGACGAACTTTATGAAGTTATTACATAGTAAAACGGAGATAAAAGTATGATGTCACATTAAGTATATTCGTGATAACCAATGATATTCTAACGAGTGGAATTTGAATGTCTCAACTCGTATGTGAAATACTACCGAATATAACAAAAGCCGTTTTGTTAAATGGAAAAGTTCGAAATTCTAAATATTCTGAAAGAGCAGATAAACAATACGACAAATCGATTAAAATTATCAAATTCACCTTGGTCAAGTATTCATGAGGCTATCATTGAGATTAATATCGAATTAGCATTCCGCGTGCAAGCAACTCCTTTACGAGTCTGTTTGTGCTTTCCTCGGTTTGTCATCTTCTCAGCAAGCAGCCGTACGGTTTCCGCCACCTCCTTGTCTGCTGTATATTAAACGGTGTTCGTGATTCGCAAGTCAAATTGAATTCCAGACTATTGGCAGATTCTCAACAAGCTTTAACAATGGAGTCTGATACACGAGTCTCCCTACTCTTTACCAGCCTTCTGGCCAGCCGTCATCCCACTTTCGGGTAGGAGTGGTATGCTTGGAGCGCGAAGCCCTCCGCCCTTTTTCTTCTTCGGTTTCCTTCAATTTCCGCGGGCAGGAAAGCCATGGCGGTGCAAGCTCTCGGAAATTGGAAATAAATCGCAGCGATATCGATGCAAAATGCGCGACGCCGATCGCGACCACGACTTTGTTCCGTTCTCTATGTTCGTCTAGTAACTTGGTTAAGATACTCGAAAGTTTTCTTTTTCAACTATTTTCCAAGTACCAATTAGTTTTGACATATGAAACGTCCGTTTGAACGTTTTAGACTCTTCACCGAGTCGAAGAAGTATGTGGTAGTTCGTCTACGACGCGAGTTACGTAAAATCCTCTCCATTCGCATGTCTCATAAGGTATATGTTTTGTTTAAGATAATGTTGGAAATGTTCTTTCGCCGGATACGGAATATATTTAAGAAAAGAAAAAATGTGAAGGAAGAAGAAGCAAAGAAGAAGAAGGAGGAGAAGCAGGAGGAAGAGAAGGAATAGTCGAGGCATGGAATAATTAAGCGATTACCGGTGATTGGAGACGGATTTTTCGTCATAGCGGAGATTTAATTGGTCGAGATGTAGTGAGGAAGATAGGCGGTTGCATTGTCTGCAGGATGTTAAGAGGGTTAGCCCTGGAAGTATAGGGGGAAATGCTCGGTCGGCGCTGGATGCCGAGGGTGTGCAAGGGTGCCGGTGTAATGAAGAGCGACAGTGGCGCCCGGAGCCATCGCTAATTTGCCGCTAAGTGGCCGGCTTTGTTTCCGTACGTTGATCCCATCGTTCGCAATATCCTGGATCTGAGGCGACGCGACGTTCCGTGCCGCTCAAGAGAGACATCCAAATAACCCGCGGCCGTCTACTTCGAGCGCAATTCACTGCTGGCTAATTTCGACGATCGGCTCAAGGAAAAAGGGAAACCATTAAAGTATAGACGCATCATCGCAGTCCTATTCGTTCAATGATCGAAACTATCGTTAACGATGGTTATTTATCTTCAAACTGGATTATTCGAATATTGTAATTTTTGGCAAAAGGTTCGGTAATGAATCGAATCGGTTAACTTTTAAAAGTAAAATATTTCGGATATATCGTTAGCGAAGCAAGAATAGAAAGAAATCCGAAGAATATTAAAAATAATAATACAACGAAATACGTAAGACCACTTGGCAAGCGCATTTAAAATATATGGTCGATGATCGACTTACACAAAATCGAATACATATTGCTTTACACGCTCCGAGCATGAATTAAAATTCCTTTCAATGTAGTGTAAAAATAACATGATAACATTTACATAGTCTTCAATAATCTTTACATTCCACAACTTTTTACATATCTTTTACGAAATATATATTTAGATAATGTTATCTGAAAAAGTAAAAAAATTAATTTTTCTCTGATATCGAAACAACCAAATTAGTACTAGACTGCATCGACTATTATTTCGTGACGATATTGTAGAATGTTCGTTATATAACAAGATTTTCTTAAGACTTTATCGCCTTAAATTACGCCGTAAATTGTCGTAAATTGTCTAAATTGTTCTAAATTGTCTTTTATACGAAAAAAAGCATTTGTAGAAATAGTCACATGACATAATACAATAACGTATTATATATTATGTGTCCAATACAGAAAAATTTTTCATTTTAGACCCCGTGTACCATAACAATTACACAGCAAAACTTGCGTTGGCAAGTATAATGTAACATATCCAAATAAAAATACGATATAATCTCCGTGACACAGCAAACGAACGAAATAGTAAACAGCAGATTGTTATATCGTGTAGGGTGTTTTTCCATACAATTTTCTTTCGCAACAATGTTTTATATGTATAAGAAGCAATTAACAAATACTTTAAAGTACTGCAATTGGACGAATCATCTTTATTAATTCGTTAAGTAAATAAATCAGTTTCTTCTCGAATCACGACGCAATTTATGTTGCATCATAATCAGTGGAATTATTTATCAAGAAAAATTGTGTACGTATTATGTTTCTCAAGGTAAGACATCTCAAAACGATAAGCGAATTACGCGAATGATTGTGTTTATTTAGAATTACCGATCTCACCTACTTCGATAAGCTTATAACACGTCTTAATGTCAACATATTGGATCTTTTCTTTGTGCCCATATTCGCTTTGCAAAACCCCTCATAATCGCAAACTTTTATTTTTATTTGTATACTTGAATGTTTGAAAACTTCAGTGGGAAAAGTATTTTAATAAGAAAAATGAAAATTAGCTCTACAACTACGAAATAAATGTATTGTCAGATGGATTGAAGACGATCGTAAGTTCTTATTACCGAATACTATATCGAAGATTAGTTATTAAAAATTTCAAATAAAACGATCGATTTATTTTCCTTGAAAACTGTGCTACGGGTGTGTTTAATTAGAAATTCACGACCTAAATTCCATCGACCCTTCTTTTTTCCAATTATGTAATTACTAATTGCAATCTGTGCCGAACATGTTAAACTAATTATCACCGACAACTGATAAAACCGATAAAACTGAAAAAATTAGGTGGAACGCGATGGAACGTCAAACGCAAGGGAATTGCGCGACATCGAGACGCTCCTGCATATTGATACGCGGAACCGAGTTCCCCTACATAGGAACTGTTCTCATAAGCCGACTCTTAGTCTTCTTGGGAAGAGAACACAGCGAACATCCTATCATCGCTAAACTCTGGCATCTATATCGACTACTTTACCATGGAGTATCTACCGATCGCTTTGTCCGTAGTGGCAGCAGTACTCGTCGTTATTTACTATTTTAGTACGAGAAATCATAATTTATTCAAGAAGCATGGAATTCTGCATATTCCGCCGACGCCATTGTTTGGAAATATGGGCCCCTTCCTTAGACGACAGTGCACCATGTCCGATTTTATTCTCAAAATTTATCAATTACATCCTCAAGCGAAATACGTTGGCTTCTATGAATTTCTGACGCCTGTAATAATGCTCCGCGATCTGGAACTGATTAAAGCTGTCACCATCAAGAACGTCGAACAGTTTCCGGACCATCGTCCGTTAGTGTACAAGGAAGTGGACCCTTTGTTAGGAGGAATGTTATTTGCTCTGACAGGTGATCAATGGAAGGAGCATAGAAATATGTTGTCTCCCACGTTTACCTCTAGCAAGATAAAAAGCATGTACAAACTGATGTCCGATTGCGCGGTCAAATTCGTGGACCATTTAACGAAACTGCCGCGAAACGAGTGCGAAATGGAGATGAAGAACCTTCTAAGCAAATATACGAACGACGTGATCGCTACTTGCGTTTACGGTGTCTCCGTAGACACAATAAAGGATCCGAAAAACGTGTTTTACGTGTACGGTAGAATAGGCACGAACTTAGTAACTTTCAAAAAATCTCTAACGATGTTGATGCACAAGAACGCCCCTTGGCTAGCGAAACTCTTGCAATTTAAATACGTGGAAAGTTACATCGAGAAATTTTTCTCTGATATCGTAACAGATACGGTCGAAGCTAGAGAAAAGACTGGCGCTTATAGATCGGACGTCATACAGCTATTGCTAGAGACTAACAAAAAGAAGGAGCCAGGAAAAGGTATGAACGTGGAAAGTATGGCCTCTCATGCATTCAGCTTCTTCTTTGGTGGGTTTGATACCGTTTCCTCGCAAACTTGCATAACGACACACCTGTTGGCCGAGAATCCAGATGTTCAAGAAAGATTACAGCAGGAAATCGACGAAACATTGGAAAAGAACAACGGGCAATTAACTTACGATGCTCTAAACGAGATGAAGTATCTGGATGCCGTGTTGAATGAAAGCTTGCGACTCCATCCGATAGCTGTATTCCTAGACAGGCTGTGTGCTAAAGATTTCGAACTGCCACCTGCGTTACCCGGTGACAAACCTTTCACGATCAAGGAAGGAATGAACGTTTGGATTCCTGTGAAAGCGATTCATCACGATCCTAAGTACTACGAGAATCCTCTGAAATTCGATCCAGACAGATTCTTTAAAAATGGTAAGATTGTGAACTCGGACACGTATATGCCATTCGGCCTTGGGGCCAGAATGTGCATCGGAAATCGGTTTGCACTCACAGAGATGAAGGTATTGCTATGTCACCTCCTTGCCAAGTGCAATGTCAAGGTCGGACCGAAAACGACAACTCCGTTAGAATTCCAGAAGGGTGTGATAAACGCCAGTGCGAAAAATGGATTCTGGTTGATCGTTGAGCCAAGGAAAAGTTCTTATTGCTTTGCCCAAGTTAACGGAGGTGCTAATAGAATTTGTACAAATGGAATATGAAATAAAATAATCTTTAATTGCTTGTGTAGAAAATTTTAAACATTTAAAATTATACGTTTATCATACGTTCGCATCATTAAACGATTAATATTATGTAATGTACAGCTTGCGAAACATAGTTGACATGCCAGAGTTTGAAAAATCAATTACTTGAGATGATCACATACAGTAAAACGCAAGAATGCATTAAATTACACTTGTTGTATCGTACGTTGCTTTTGTGCTGCCTCACCTCAAATACTCATCGGATATTGTATATTGATTGTCATGTTGTACTCTTGTACTGCGTAAAATTTTGTGAAACTTATTTTGTTAAACTTATGCATAAGAATTTTATTGTTTATCTAACTATGCTTTGAAAAATATTTTACTACATTATTACAAAAAAGATGTCTTCCCGTTAATAAATTTTATTATTATTATTATTATTATTATTATTATTATTATTTTTATTATTATTATTATTCAGTTTATTATTATTAAACGGTTCTACTTTTGCAAAGAATCGATAAATTATTTAATCCTATCTCTAAAACTGAAATCCTAGTTTAAACTCTTATTAGAAATATATTTAACTTAGAAAAATTGGCGAACGATCGTTTCTCGTATCTGTTTTTCATCTGCGATAACTTTCGCATGTGACATCTAACGCCTGCGTTATGGTACTGCAAGTTCGGTCCATTGATAAAAATATCAACAACACTTTCTTTCCCCCAAACGAAGCGATATATTTACGTATGTAAAATCGTACGGAGCGTGTACAATTTAGTATCGTGATAACATTCCTGTTACAGTCCCATCGTAATATAACATAAATATCGTTTTGATTAATTTTGTTCGTATGTAGTTTTAACTAATTTAAACAATAGTTTTAAATTGAGATGGCCGTATTAGATGAATCATCCCGTATATTGATTTATTGGCTAACAGAAAATCAGATTCTCGGCAAATCACAATGCAACATATGATATACTCAGTGGAATAATTTATCAACGGTATTTACTTTCATAACAAATTTCCGATGTTATCGAAACTCTTGATTCACGATTAACAATTGACTTAATCTTATCTAAGGAATTCTTGTTCGTGAATTCTTTTTAGGAATTCTATAAATAATCTCGCGAGTTAACGACGGGTAAAGGACGGCATAATAAATATGCTTTATGATATTGTACGGTATTGTAATGTCGAATAATTGTGTACACTGTTACGCATGGCACAAAAATACCTACGATCTAAATCATATCAATGTATCAGCGTGCGGATGTACTTGACCTTATTTCAGGGAGTTGCGTTTGGCAAGCTAGTGTCGAAACGCGCATCAAAGTCCAATGCAAAAATCACACGGCGGATGCCGCGCCGGGGAGAATTTCATCAAACATCAAGAGATAGATGAACGAGTTCATAGATCATCGAGTCCAAACTTGCTCAAAATACTAAAATCAAATCCTTGACTTTTATTTCTGCTGCTTTGAACCACTGTATTCGCAGCTGGGACTTTCCTTTGGAAACATTGTCAATTCCATACGAAGAGATCCTACGTTGTTCGGGCATAACGGTACATATTTCAATACATACATATACACATACACATCAAACTATCTTATTGGTTAGATTATTCGATCTCATTGTTAGGACAAACGCTAAGTCTAAGTATTTTTAATATATATCGAATATCTCAAATCTGGTATAAAATATTTGAATTTTTCCATTCCACGATTCGATACCATTACTATGCCTTAACTTACTCCAATTATTCACATAGGAATTTATGTTAACGCTTTGTCGACAAGATAATGTCACCGTGAACTATGATCTTATTTCAATCGCAACTGTAAAATCAATCAATATAGTAACTTTTCAATTAGTCGAGACATCCGTACGAAAATTTACAGCTAGATTAAATATTGTTATTTTTATTTTTTATTTATTTTTTTATTGTTATTTATCAGATGGGTTAGCCAATTCGTCAATCGATCTGACTGATACAATAAATCAAAAATGAGTGTGACTCGAAGTAGCTGTAAGGAAACGTGAAGCTTCACGCTTTCGTCAGCCTGGGTTCTAGGAAGACGAAGAGAAAATACTCCAGAGTACCATAAATTAACCCTTCACCAATACTGCGTAGCTTCGTGAGCTAGAAGGCTCCAAAAAAGATTTGCGACTGTGACGTATAGGATATTCCATATATGCATTGTGCAATTATCAACGTTTAAGTAAGCGGACGAACGTTTAAGAACGTTTAACATTTACGCATTTCCTAGCTTCGCTAAATAAATCATGGCGATTTCTACGGAATACAGGCTTCATCTTTTTCGTTTTTGCTTACATAACGTTAAAGATTAGGGAATTAATTACGCTTGAGACGTTCTTGCGTATCAGAATATAGACGTGTTTTCTTACTTATTTATGTATATAGCTACGCGATAAATTGACCGACCTTTAGTTATATGAAAAGGCCGACACAGCAAACATCGTGTCGGAAGTGAAGTTCTGATAGTGGTTGTATGGTCAGAATGGAGTATCTGTCCCTTGGTCTGTCCTTAGTAGCAATACTGGTCGCTATTTACTATTGTGCCACGAAAAATCATAATTTATTCAAGAAGCATGGAATCCTGCACATTCCACCGATGCCATTGTTTGGAAATATGGGATACTTTTTCGCAAAACGGTCCACCTTGCAAGACATCATTCTGCAAGCCTATGAACTTCATCCTGAAGCGAAATACGTCGGCATATACGAATCACTCACGCCTATCATAGTGCTCCGCGATCTCGATTTGATCAAGTCAGTCAACATGAAGAATTTCGATCACTTTACGGACCATCGTAACTTCGTCTTCAAGGACATGGACCCTATATTTGCCGGAATGCTATTTTCTATGAAAGGCGAGCAATGGAAGGAGCAAAGGAGCATAATGTCACTCGCGTTTACTTCCAATATGGTGAAGGATATGTTCAATCTGATGTCCGAGTGTGCTAGCAGATACGCAAACTATTTGTCGAACCTAGCAGAGAATGAGCGTGAAATGGAGATGAGGGATCTGCTGACTAAATATACCAACGACGTAATCGCCACCTGCGTCTATGGCGTATCTGTCGACACTATAAAAGAGCCGAACAACGTATTTTACATGTACGGCAAATCGACCACGTTCACTAGTTTCAAGAAAGATATGGCAATGTTGGCGCAAAGGAACCTACCCTGGCTGGCAAAGCTTTTCCAGCTCAGATTTCTGGAGAAACATATAGCGAAATTTTTCACCGACCAAGTGATCAACACGGTAGAGGAAAGGAAACGCAATGGCACTTATCGGTCAGATATCCTACAACTATTCATAGATGTAAATGACAAGAAGGGTCCAGGAAAAGGTATGAGCATGGAAAACATGGTTAATCACGCTTTCAGCTTATTCTTTGGTGGAACTGATTCCGTTGCAACGCA